>SCHM01000002.1:11307568-11769722 GCA_004123355.1 Amphirosellinia nigrospora | reverse complement strand
TAACCCTAACCCTAACCCTAACCTAACCCTAACCTAACCCTAACCTAACCCTAACCCTAACCCTAACCCTAACCCTAACCTAACCCTAACCTAACCTACCTAACCCTAACCCTAACCCTAACCCTAACCCTAACCCTAACCCTAACCCTAACCCTAACCCTAACCTAACCCTAACCCTAACCCTAACCCTAACCCTAACCCTAACCCTAACCCTAACCCTAACCCTAACCTAACCCTAACCCTAACCCTAACCCTAACCCTAACCCTAACCCTAACCCTAATAGCACAAAAGCCCGGCCTTTATATAATAATTAAAAAAAATAAATCATATATAAATATTTATCTTATTTATTATTACGTACAATATTATACCCTTTAGCTACCTAACAAAAATAATGTTTAAAAAATATAAAACTAAAAATATTTATTTAAAACGTAATAATTTTATAAAAAAAAACTTCGATAAAATAAAACAAGTAATATTTAATTAGCTTTTATTAAAGCTTGTTTTTAAAAAGCGTAAAACTTGTTTAAAAAATATAATTTAATTTTTACTTAAAAGTTTAATAAAAAAGCTTATATTATAAAATAAAATAGTATTAATTAATATAAAAAAAACTAACGACCGAAATATTTAGTTTAAATATTATTATTTAATATAATAATAAAAAAAATCGAATAAAAAACGTTTATATTATTAGTATTAATAAAATCGACAAATAATTAGAAAATTAAAAAAAAATAAAAACGATTTTTAGAAAAAAAAAATAAAAAGTTAAAATAAAAACGCAAAAAAAAATATTTAAAAAATATTAAAACTTAATACGCGTTTTTAACTAAATAAACTTTAATATATTACTACTATACTACTTATAAATAAACTATAAAATAAAATTTATTAAAAATAAATTTAAAGCTAATTTAAGCTATAGTTTTTTATATAAAATATTATTAAACGAATTAAAAACTATATAAAAATTCTTAATCGAAAACTTATATAAAAGTTTTTTAAGCTTAATAATATTTTATATAATATACTTGTTTTATTTATAAAAAAAAATAAATAGTAAGCTTTATTTTTATATAAATTATTATAAACTAAATAAAATTATAAAAAAAACTAATATTTGCTTTTTTTTATTAAAAAAACTTAGCTTATATTATTAAAGCAAAAATTTTTACCTACTTTAATATATATAAATATTTAATTATATTATATATTATTTAAAAATAAAAATTATATAATATTTTATAAAATATAATATATATTAATTATTATTACCGTTTAATTTTACTAATAAACTTTTAATATTTTAATATATATAATAATATATTATTTAATTTTTTAAATAACTTTTATAATATTTACGTTAATAACGTTATTATTTATTCGGAAATAATAAAAAATATATTATTTATATATATTGCATATTAAAACGACTAATTTAAGCTAAATTATAAATTAACTTAAAAAAATCCGAGTTTTATATTATTAAAACCAAGTTTTTAAGCTATATTATTAATATTAAAAAAATTCGAATAAACTTTGCTAAAATTAATACTATATTAAAATAAAAAACCTTTACGTTAGTTAAAAATATATAATTTTTTTTAAGATTTATAATTTTAACACAAGAAGCCTGGGTAGGAGTGTATATTATGGTATCTATAAGTCTGGTGGTGTTGTAAAAGTAGTGGTGGTGGCCCGCGGCCACCACACCCACCTTATATACGTGGGCTGCAACCTGTGGTCAGGTGACCTACCCCACGTAGGTGGGGTGGCCACGTGACCCACCCCTGGGTGGGGTGTGCCACAGCCACTGGTCACAGCCACGTACAGCCACAGGGTGACCCCAGTGCCCTAGGGGCACTGGGTCCCCTTACCTACGCGTAGCAAATGCCACACACATACAAAAATCCTATTGACCTCAATAGCCCTAGCCTAGCCCTAGCCTAGCCACACACCCTAGCCACAAGCAGCCACAAATCCACCCATATTGCCAATACCACTTTCCTCCACCCAGGTCTGCGTAGGTCTGCGGGGGTCTGTAGGGGGGTCTGTAGATCTGCAGGGGTCTGTAGACCTGTAGGGGGTCTGTAGACCTGTAGGGGGTCTGTAGATCTGTAGGGGTCTGTGCAAGTGTAGGTCTATGTAGGTCTACGCAGGTCGAGGTCTGCGTAGGTCGGGGTCTGCGTAGGTCTGCGTATCTAGGTCTACGTATCTAGGTCTGCGTTTCGAGGTCTACGTTTCGAGGTCTGTATTTTAGATCCTATGGTCCAGCTTGTACGTAAGATGCCGGATCGGTCGTATATAGCTAGTTGACGTAGGCTTGAATGAACGGTGACGTTGGCGGCGTTTAGCTTATATGCAAAATTCTGGATCGGTTGTATATAGCTAAACGGAGCGTCGACGGCGTTGCTTTTAAGGCGTATTCGGCTACAAACGAGAGTATTAAGAACGGTACAAATATAGCTTCGGACGGCTGTTTGAATTGCTGGGAGAACGTGATTAGCTCCGGACGAGAGTATTAAGAACGGTGTAACCGGAGCGTCGACGGTAATTCGGTGGCGTATTTGCCGTTTCGAAAAAGGATTAAAAAGGGGGCGCTTGCTCGAAGCGCTTTATTTTACGTCGCCGTGCGACGGACCTAGCTTACCGCACTATTTAATACAAGAAGCCTGGGTAGGAGTGTATATTATGGTATCTGTAAGTTTAGTGGTGTTGTAAAAGTAGTGGTGGTGGCCCGCGGCTACTACACCTACCTTATATACGTGGGCTGCAACCTGTGGTTAGGTGACCTACCCCACGTAGGTGGGGTGGCCACGTGACCTACCCCTGGGTGGGGTGTGCTACAGCCACTGGTCACAGCCACGTATAGCCACAAGGTGACCCCAGTACCCTAGGGGCACTGGGTCCCCTTACCTACGCGTAGCAAACTTTTACCGAAAATTTATTAATATTAAAGTTATATTATAGCGCTTTTAAACTAATTAATATAAAAAAGCATACTTTTTAAATAAACTAAAAATATAAAAAATTTTTATTAGTTTAAAAAACTTTAGTAAAATTTCTTTTATTAAAATATTTCGATTATAACTTATTAATAAAAGTTAATACTAATTTATTTAATAACGTTAGTTTTAACGTACTATTATAACTATATAATAAAACTTAATATTTTATAATATATTTTTCGAAAATATTTTATAATATTAAATTAAACTATAATATTTATAATAAAAAATTACTAATAATTATATTATATTTTAAAAAATAAAAACCTAAATTAATTAAAAGCTATAATAAGCTTTTTTAAATATTTATTAATAATTAAATATTAAAATTTTTAGCGAAAAATAATATTTTAACCTAAAATAAGCTAGATAAATTAACTTTTTTTTAGAATATAATTTTTTAATATTATATCGCCCTAGTAAAAACAATATATTAACTAACGTTTTATCGTAAAAATAAAAAAATCTAACGATATAAAAAGCTAAAAAAAAACATAACGCTACTTTATAATATTTTAGCTAGTAAATAATATAATATAATTAATTTTTATATAAATAAAGTTATACTAAATAAGCTTTATTAAAATATATAACGAACTAAATACTTTTATAAAACTATAGTTAATCGAGTAAATTTTTAAAAAAAACCGCAAAAATATAAATATAAAAATTTACTATTAACGAACAAAAAATAACAAGCTAAAAAATTTATAAAAATTAAAAAACAAATTAACTATATTTTACGGACGTTTAATAGTTTTTAACTTTTTATATTTTAAAAATATATTTTATTAAAAAATTACTATAAAATACTTATTATATACTTTAGCAAAAATAAAATATATAAATTTATTATTAAATATTATTAATAACTTAAGCTAAATAAAAATTATAATCGCTATATAATAAACTATATAAAATATAAACTTGCTAAAATACTTAAAAATAAAACTTTTAGTAAACTTATACCTTTTTTAATACTTAAGCGTATATAACGTTATTTTATTATCGATTTTAAATAAATATTTAAAAATAAATATAAATATAATAACGTACTAATTATAATAAACCGTTTAAATAAACAAGCATAAACTATACTTTATACTATAAAAATAACCGTAAAAAACGCTACTAAAATATATTATAAAAACCTTTCCGAATTTTTAGAATATTTATAACTATAATATCTAACTACAAATTTTAGTTTATTTTACTTTTATAAATAAACTATATAAGCTAATAAATATAAAATATATATTAATTACTATAAAATACTATAAAATTATAAAATAAGCAAAAATTATAAATAAATATATTAACTAAAAATTATAACTATATATAAATTATTACAAAAACGATTAGTTTAAACGTATACTTGCTATAAATTACGTTTAAACGTTAATTTTTATATTTTAATAAAGTTATTATTTTATAAAATTAAAATAAGTTTTTTAATGCTATTTAATTTCGACTAAAAAAATCGGACCGTAAATAAAAAGCTATAAAAGCTTTCCGAGAAAAAAAAAGCGATTTAAATAAATATATAAAAAAAAATAAAAAAAATAGCGCAATTTATTAAATTAGCTAAAAAAACTTATAATATACTTAAGAATATATAACTAACTAAGCTAATAAAAATCGATATAAACCTAATTTTAATATAAAAAACTATATATTAATTTTAAAAAAAAAACAGTCTTAAAAAATAAATCGTCCGTTAAATAAGCTAGATTTCTTTATAACGTAATAAAAATTTAAAATACGCAAAAAAAACAGAAATACTTTTATATTAAATATTCCCGTAATTTAAAAAATATTTAACTAGTATTATATAAACTAACTATAAAAATATTTAAATAATTTATTATTAAGTTAAAAAGCAAAAACTTAAAAAAAAAAATAATAAAGCTTAAAAGCGAAAAAAAGTTTATAGTTAAAAAAATATAAACTTTTCGGCTTTATTATCGAAAGTTATAATATTAAATAAACTAAAAAAGTTAAAATCTTAATAATATATAATATTTTATAAAAAATTTTAAAAATAGCGTAAAAGTACTAAAAAATTTTTACAATATAAACCTTAATTTAGCCGGACCTTTAATAAAATTGTAAATATAGTTACGGATCTGCAGGCTTTAGTAGCTGTGCCCCACCACTAGCCATAGCACCCGTAATTTCCACTTGTAGTAATTGCCACTTGTAGTAAATGCGTAACTGCTATTCGTAGTGAATGTAGTGCAGTAAATAAAAGCAGGCATTAGTAGTAAATATAGCTACCCCGCGAGTATTTAAGTAGTTATTTATAACGTAAACTTAGACTTTTTTTTTTTTTTTATTTGTAGATTTTATATAATATATTATATATGCTAAAGCTTTATTTTTTCGAATATATAAAGCGTAACTATTTATAAATTATTTAAAATATTATAAAATATTAAGACTATTTTTATAATATTTTTTAATTAAACTAAACGATTAATTTAACTTAAAAATATCGAAATGCTTTTTAAAAAAGAATTAAAATAATAAGCGCGTACGGCCGTACGTATTAAAGCTTTTATTAATATTTCGGATTTACTTGCTTCGAATATTTAAAACGATAAATTTTTTATAATAAAACTCTAATAAATAATAAAAAAATATATTTATTTTAGCTCCTTTAATTATATAAAAATTATAACAGTAGGCCGTAAAAGCTAATTATTTTTAACTAATTTAATATAATAGTTTTATAATATTATTAATAACTATATATTTAAAAAATAAAAATTCAATATAAACGTTATTAGTTTTAATCGGACAGTTTAATATTTAACTAGCGATTATATAAAACTACAAATAAAAAACGCCAAGCTTAGTTTTTATTTTAAACTAATAATATATTATAATAAAATAATCTAGCTTAGCTTCGATAAAAATATAAACTAAACTAGCATAAAAATATATATAAAGACTTTATTGCTATTTTTTAAAAAAAAAATATACGTTTTTTTAATAACGGCTTATTGCTATTTTATTATTAATTTATATATGTTCGCTAAAAAGTTAAACAAGTAAAATAAAGTTTTGTTCGATTAAGCAAAAAAATAAAGTAAAATTGCTGTTTTTTGCGACGAAGCATATATTACGTTAGTATATATTGCTAATATCCTCCGATTTATAACTAAAAGCAATTTTAGCTAACGATAAACCGATTAATAAACTATTAATTAACTATTAAATAAACTATAAAAAATAACTAAATAGCGCAACTACGCTTAGAATAATTTAAATATTTCGAACTAATAAATAATTAATTTATTAGGTTATTATAAAGCAACTTTTGCTTTATTAAATAATAAAAAAAATAGCCAATATACGGCTAAAATATTAATATTTATTTTTTATAATAATATAACTAAAAATAAACTTAAGTTTAAAATATAAATTCGAGCTATATAAAATCGCTTTAAATTTAACGTTAATTAGTTTTATAACGATATAATTAAAATAGCTAATATTAAAACTTACGTTAAAAGCTATATAGCTAACGATTTTTTTTTTTATTTTTTATCCGATTATTTTAATATATTTATTAACTCGGAAACTATTTTAAAATATTTCGAAAAAATTTATATTAACGTTAACTATAATAAAAAATTAAAGCTAATTTTTAATTATTTAGTTTTAATTAATATACGTTAGCTAAGTTTTCTAAGTTTTAAACTATTTTTGTTCGTTTAACTAGTAAAACCAGACTTAATAAAACTAAATAAAAAAAAGAATTTAAAGATAAACTGTTTTTTCGATTAGCAACCGAAGCTATATTAGAATATTTAAAAGAAAATATTAATTTTAACGCTATATAAAATATTATTTTTAGATAATTTATTATTTAATAATAACTAATTATAAACGAAATAAAATTCGCAAAAAAAAAATATAAAAGTTTGCTGCTATAATTTTTATTTCTTTTTTTTTTGCTTTTGCTCGAATAACTTTTCGTTTTATTTTAAAACTAAATAATAATAATAATAATAACTTTGCTTAATTGTTTAAGCTTAACGCTAATAAAATATAATAATTAATTTTCGATAATAAATATTTTAATTATTATTAATAAAAATATATTTCGAAAAAATACTTTTTAAAAAATTAAACTTTAATAAACAAAAAAACTCGGGTTGCCGCTATTTTAGCTATATATAATATATTAGATATTAAATTAGCTAATACGTAAAAAACAAACTTATAACAAGCACGAAAAAAAAAAATAACCTTAAAAAAATAGCTTTTTTTTAAAAGAAATATTTTTAGAAAATTTTACTAGTTATAAAATAAATCTAATAAAAAAGTATTTAAGCAAAAAACCTTTATTATATATTTATATTTTATATAATAATAAACTTTTTTTAATTACGGATAATTTTTTTAAAAATATAAAAATAAATATATATATAATATAAACTAACGATTTATAGAAAAAATTATTAAACTATTTAACTTTATTATTATTATGGACTTTTTTGCTAAAAAAATTATAAAATATAATAATAAAAACAAAAAATATTAATCGGGCTTTTTTATTATTATTAAAAATATATAAAAAGACTTTTAAAAATAAACTTATAATTATTATTAATTCGATTTACGATATAATTTTAAGCAAGCTATAGTTTAAATATTATAATATTTTGCCGGATTATTAAAGAATTATTTAGTATTTTTATTTTAATTACTTTTTAATTATAATATAAAGTATTATTTAGTAATAAATAAAATAAATATATAGCTATAATATCTAGCTTATTAATTTAATATTAATCGATAAAACTATAATTTTAAGATTGAAAAAATACGGCGCTAATAATAATAAAAAAAAGCGAAGTAATATTTAAAGGATGTAAAACCGAAAATATTTATTTTAAAGCGCGGCGATCCGGTATAAAAAAACTTTAATAAAATAAAGCAAGCGATATTTAACTAGCTTTTGCTAGAACTTGTTTTTAAAAAACGTAAACTATACTTTTTTATAAAAATATAATTTTGATTTTTATTTAAAAGTTTAATAAAAAAAGTTTTTATCGTATAAACAAAATAGTATTAGTTAGTATAAAAAAAACTAATAACCGAAATATTTAGTTTAAATATAATTATTTTTAATATAATAATAAAAAAAACTAAGTAAAAAACGTTTATATTATTAGTATTAATAAAATCGATAAAATAATTAAAAGATTAAAAAAAAATAAAAATAATTTTTTAAAAAAAAAAATAAAAAGTTAAAATAAAAAACGCGAAAAAAAATACTTAAAAAATACTAAAACTTAATACGCGTTTTTAACTAAATAAACTTTAATATATTATTATTATACCGCTTATAAATAAACTATAAAATAAAGTTTATTAAAAGTAAGTTTAAAGCCGATTTAAGCTATAGTTTTTTATATAAAATATTATTAAACGAGCTAAAAGCTATATAGGAATTTTTAGTCGAAAATTTATATAAAAGCTTTATTAAGCTTAATAATACTTTATATAGTATATTTATTTTGTTTATAAAAAAGCAAGTAATAAGTTTTGCTTTTATATAAATTATTATAAGCTAAACAAAATTATAAAAAAAACTAATATCCGCTTTTTTTTATTAAAAAAACTTTAGCTTATATTATTAAAGCGAAAATCTTTACCCGATTCAATATATAATAAATATTTAACCGTATTATATATTATTTAAAAATAAAAATTATACAATTTTTATATAAAATATAATACGTACTAATTGCTAGTATTATTGTTTAGTTTTATTAACGGATTTTTAACGTTTTAGCAGTATATTAATAATATATATTTAATTTTTTAAACGATTTTTATACGTATACGCTAACGATATTATTATTTATTCGGAAATAATAAAAAAATATATTATTTATATATATTGCGTGCTAAAACGATTAATTTAGGCTGGATTATAAATTAACTTAAAAAAGTCTAAATTTTATATTATTAAAACCAAGTTTTTAAGTTATATTATTAGTACTAAAAAAATTCGAATAAACTTTATTAAAATTAACGCCGTACTAAAATAAAAAACTTTTACGTTAGTTAAAAATATATAATCTTTTTTAAGATTTTATAACTTTTACTATAACTTTATTAACGCTTAAAATTACGTTATTGCGCTTTTAAACCGATTAATATAAAAAAGCGTACTTTTCGTATAAACTAAAAAATATAAAAAATTATTTTATTAATTTAAAAAAGTTTTAGTATACTTCCTTTTATTAAAACATTTTAATTATAATTTATTAACAAAGGTTAAAACCGATTTTTTTAACGGCGTTAGCTCCGGCGTACTATTATAACTATATAATAAAACCTAATATTTTATAGCATATTTTTCGAAAATACTCTATAATATTAAATTAAACTATAATATTTATAATAAAAAATTACTAATAATTATGTTATATTTTAAAAAATAAAAACCCGAGCTAATTAACAGCTATAATAAACTTTTTTTAATATTTACTAATAACTAAGCATTAAAGTTTTTTAGCAAAAAATAATATTTTAATTTAAAATAAGCTAAATAAATTAACTTTTTTTTAAAATACGATTTTTTAATATTATATTGTTTAAAAAAAATAATATATTAACTAACGCTTTATTATAAAAAAAAAAACCTAACGATATAAAAAGCTAAAAAAAAAGCGTAATACTACTTTATAATATTCTAGCCGGTAAATAATATAATACGACTAATCTTTGTATAAATAAAGTTATATTAAATAAATTTTCGAAATATACGACGAACTAAATATTTTTATAAAATTATAGTTAATCGAGCGAATTTTTAAAAAAAACTACGAAAATATAAATATAAAAATTTACTGTTAACAAATAAAAAATAATAAGCTAGAAAACTTATAAAAATTAGAAAATAAATTAACTATATTTTATAAATATTTAGTTATTTTTAATTTTTATATTTAAAAACGTTTTATTAAAAAAATATATTATAAATACTTATTATATATTTTAATAAAAATAAAACGCGTAAACTAGTTACTAAACATTATTAATAGCTTAAACTAAATAAAAATTATAATTATTATATAGTAAATTATATAAAATATAGACTTACTAAAATATTTAAAAATAAAACTTTTAGTAAACTTATATTTTTCCCGATATTTAAGCATATATAGCGCTATTTTATTATTAATTTTAAATAAATATTTAAAAATAATATAGATATAATAACGTACTAATTATAGTAAACTATTTAAGCAAACAAGCATAAATTATATTTTATATTATAGAAATAACTATAAAAATGCTATTAAAATATATTATAAAAACCTTTTTAAGTTTTCGGAATATTTATAACTATAATATTAAACCGCAAGCTTTAGTTTATTTTTACTTTTATAAATAAACTATATAAACTAATAAGTATAAAATATATACTAGCTACTATAAATATTATAAAACTATAAAATAAATAAAAATTATAAATAAATATATTAATTAAAAATTACAACTATATATAAATTATTATTAAAATAACTAGTTTAAACGTATACTTATTATAAATTACGCTTAAGCGTTAATTTTTTATGTTTTAATAAAGTTATTATTTTATAAAATTAAAATAGGTTTTTTAATATTATTTAATTTTAATTAAGAAAATCGGACCGTAAATAAAAAGCTATAAAAGTTTTTAAAAAAAAAAAAGCGATTCGAATAAACGTATAAAAAAAAGTAAAAAAATAATATAGTTCGTCGAATTAATTAAAAAAATTTATAATATATTTAAGAACGTATAATTAATTAAACTAATAAAAGTTAATATAACCTAACTTTAACGTAAAAACTATATATTAATCTTAAAAAAAAAATAGTTTTAAAAAATAAACTATTATCGGATAAACTAAATTTTTTTATAATATAATAAAAATTTAAAATACGTAAAAAAAAAAAATATTTTTATACTAAACGTTCTTATAACTTAGAAAATATTAAACTATTATTATATAAATTAACTATAAAAATACTTAAATAATTTATTATTAAGTTAAAAAGTAAAAAATTTAAAAAAAAAAATAATAAAACCTAAAAATAAAAAAAGTTTATTATCGAAAAAATACAAATATTTTAACTTTATTATTAAAAATTATAATACTAATAAACTAAAAAAGTTAAAACTCTAATAATATATAATATTCGGCAAAAACTTTAAAATACGTATAAAAATTAAAAATTTTATATACGATTTTAATTTGCCGGACTTTTAATAAAATTATAAATATAGCTAAAAGTAGCGTAAAAAAACGAATTTAATAAGCATATTTAATAATAATAAAATTATAGCATAAAAAAAAAATAACGTAAAAAAAAAACGTATAAAATAAAAAATAATACTATATACTTAAATATTATATTAAATAAAAAAGACCTTAACAACGTATAAAAAAAACTATATAATAATTTAACGGTATAAAAGCTTACAAAAAATTATATTAGTAAAAACCTAAAGCGATCTTTTTTTTCGCTAGAAAACAGTCGTAACTTCAACTTTAATTAAATTATTTTTTTTTTCAAAAAGGGAATAGTTATAAATCTGCAAGCTTTAATAGCTATGCCTTACTAGCTATACACCTATATATCTCTACTTATAGTAACTACTACTCGTAATAAATACATAATTACTATTCGTAATAAATATAGTGCAATAAATAAAAGTAAGTACTAGTAATAAATACAGCTGCTCCGCAAATATTTAAACAGCTGCCTATAACGTAAACTTAAACCTTCTTTCTTTCCTACTTTATCTATAGATTTTATATAAAATACCACATATACTAGAGCCTTATTTCTTTAAGTATGTGAAACGTAACTAATATAGCTAAATATAACATAAAACAATAATTTTAATAAACTATATCTAAATAATAATAAGCTATATATAAAAGAAAAAATAATATAAAAAAAAAACGTTTAAATATTATTAAATAAAAAAACTTTAAGCAACGTATAAAAAAACTAATATAATAACTTAACAGTATAAAAGCTTTGCGAGAAATTATATTAATAAAAACCCGAAATAATTTTTTTTTTTGCTAAAAAGTAGTTATAATTTTAACCCGGGTTAAATTATTTTTTTTTCGAAAAGAAAATAATTATAGATTTGCAAGCTTTAGTAGCTATACTTTATTACTAGCTATAGCACTTATAATTTTTACTTGCAGTAACTATTACTTGCAGTGAATATAATATAGTGAATAAAAGTAAGCACTAGTAATAAATATAGCTATTCTACGCAAATATTTAAGCAGCTGCTTATAACGTAACTTAGACCTTTTTTTTTTCCTACTTTATTATAGATTTTATATATAATATATATATATATTAAAACTTTATTTCTTTAAATATATAAAGTATAACTGTTTTAAATAGTTTTATATTTTATAACTATTTTATATATTATTTTAAGCAATTAAACGTAATTAGCTTTACTAAAAAACTAATTAATAAATAAAGCATTTTGTTTTTTTAAGCATTTAGCGGTATAAACATAATAATATAGCTATATAGCTAAAGACCTACGTACTTTACCCCAGTAAATAAGCTATATAGGCTTCGCTTACTTGCAGATTTAGCTAGTTCTTTATTTAATCTATATTATATTTCTGCCTTTTTAAGCCAAAAAATCCAACATATATAAGTTCAATACTACAGGAATATTAAATAGCTAGCAAAGTAAAACCTTGCCATATAGCAATAACGCCACAACGTAACTTAATAAAAACCGTAGTATCTTATGCGATATACAACTATAGTACAGTACAGGTTATACCTTACACCCAGCCCGCTGTAAACATTCTTCTACCCACAGTAAGAAATCTGTGTCTCCATCCACTTCGCCAAAATACGCAGAACAGCAAGCAGGCGATAGGCCCCATCCAGACTATTTGTCGACCCAATACTAACGCAGCCACAAACGTCGTAGTGGGAGCCCGCATCAAATGCAAAATGAAGCTCCCAGGTTCCGGCTTGAACGAGCAGAATAGGCAGGACGGGCGGAGGTAAGACATCAGGCCCGATATTAGGAAACGCAGATACGCGCCCGTACCATGACGCGAGCCACATGCCTAGCTGGGCCTTAGCTTCCGTGGATTTCTGCGTGTTAACCTTGGTCTCGATGAAAATGCCCGATGGCATGTTACACAGAGGGCTATAGGAGGACTGATTGAAGCTGGGGTACGCGAGCTTGTCAACAAAGTAGACAACGCGTTCGAGGCTGAGCGTCTTGCTGTCTGGCTCTTCGTCCTGAAAAGGTGGGTGAAGGCTTCAGAACCATCGCATAGTCGATTAGCTTGCTACCAGCAGGAAGGGACACGTAGCGCGCAGACGTGGGCGGGAGGAAGTCCTTCGCGATATTAGCGCGAGTGACGTTTTCAACGCCAACGCCGGGTGTGTGAGAAAGGGCCAAGTGCAGCATGCGACCGTGGACCTGTTCGTTCCAGCTCGCTTCCGCTCGGGGAATATCGCCGTATTCTTTAGTCGTCGCTACAATTGCACTAAGTGTGTCGAGCTCGTCAAGAAGGAACTGCAGGTGGATAAGGGGCGACAATGATTTCTTTAGCTCTGGACCATCTCCATCAGGCAATAATCCAGTGCCTGCTAAATACCTCGCTCGCCGTAATTGCGAATCCGAGAATGGTATAGACGGAGTGGTTGAGTAGAGCATGTCGTCGCTGTTATCTAGACCAAGCTCGGAGTCAAGGATTTCTCGAAGCTCTTCCGGCAAATAGCCCTTCCGAAGCACACGATTGATTGATTTTAAAAGGTTCGCTGACTTGCGCTCATCTAACCTGCGACTCAATTCGGCAAGAGAAACATCGCGCCAGTATACAGGCATATGAAGTTTTATCAGATCGTTGGCTTGTTTAATTGGACTCTGCGACCGCGTACGGCTAGAGCCTGTTGCTCCTGTTCGGAGACTTGTCCGGCCATCGGTGTCGGTGTTAGTGTTGGATGGCGCGGAAAAGGTGGCTTGTGATAACCTTTGGGAAAAGAGTGATCGGGATCGAGAGGTCGTATCTGTGAAATCGGCGGCAGACGGTGGAGGGAGTGAGATAGAGGCATCGATCTTATCAAGGGCAGCACTCATACGACCGAGTTGTAATGGCTCCTCAGCTACAGCTGCCTCTTCATCTTCCCCTGCTGTCGCCACCTTTTTTCTCGGGCTTCGTCGCCGCGGAGGCATTTTCGGTGCCTGATCGTCGCGCGTAAAGGCGGCGGGGGAAGATGACCGCTTGTTTTCCGTAGGTGTTGGTTTCGTCGTGCCAGTGATGCACGCGACGACGGCCGCGGCAGGGAAGGCGGAGGGTGCGAGCCGAAAGACGGAGATGGCAAACTCGAGACCACGTCGGTTAGCCACGCGAGAACTATAGTCGCATCCATTTGGTTGTGGGAAAGTCGTGGTGAGGTCGTGAGCGTGAGGGGTAGACCAATGGTTGTTGTCGGGAGACGCGAAGTGGTCGCAGCAACGCGGTTGTACTCAGGAGCCGTTAGCGCGGGACTAGACTTTGCAGCGGGTCGCTAGCGTGACGCCAAGTCCAGTGGTTTTGTGGGCCTAGCGCGGACCGCCCAGCGGTTCTTAGAAGTATACATGGGGACTTGGGAAAACCACTGCAGTGGTCCAGCCACGGACGGGTAGGCTAGTCGATTTAATTATATTGTTTAATTATTAATTAGATCGACTGGACGGGTAGGGGCGCGTTAATAATTTAAGCGAATAAGGGCCCGACGCTTCAATCCGGTCGACTCGATCTGGGCTGGGAATACTGGTTAGGAGCGCGCTAATAATTTGAGCGAATAAAGGCCCAACGCTTGGCTAGGCTACTGCTGCAAGCTAATGCGCGTTTTAGGAGTTACTGTACGTTAGCTCCCACCCCCACTTCTGCCCTACGGTTGCTAGGTTAACATATCCCCACTACCTAATCTACTACAGCCTTAGAGCACCGTCACTCAATCGCCAACAACATGCACCAACCTTCCGAGATTCCAGTCACCCCAAGACAGAGACCTGCCACAACTCGTTCGCCATGAGCGATCGCGATGCCCTCATTGCTTCTTGGATCTACAGTCTGCCTGAAAATGTAGCCGAAGATATCAGCCTGCCTCCGACAACAACGAAGAAAAGAAAGCGACAGCAACAACAACAACTCACAAGCCCTCCCGCCTCGGTTGGATCTCTGACAAAGGGCCCCGGTCACCCTCAAGAGACGATGCCATCGACACCGAAGAAACGCCGCATCAGTGCCGCAGACCCCGACAGCACACCTCGCCCCGGCATTCCGACTGGCTCGATTCCTCCGCTTCATGCCGGCAACGCCAGCCCAACGCCATCAATAACCTCGACAACACCGTCGCATGCCTCGTCGCATGCATCATCGCCAAAGAAGCAGATGTTGAAGCTCCGACTGTACGAACCCATCCTTGAATTCAACGCCCTCGACCTGAATGCGCTGCCACCCGCCGCCCGAGAACTTGTCAGCACCATGACAGAGATTGGAAGCAACCAGGATATCCTGCCACATAGCCTCAAGGCGAGCATTACGGAGACTGTCAACGCCCGTGACCCTATGCCGCGTTTGTGGAGATATGCTTTCAAGTGTGCCGAGGACGAGGAGGCAGATGCGCAATTGCCTGGTCGCATCCCTACGTTTCAAGAAGTCGAAAGAATATGTAAGAAAGCGAACGAATGTCAACAATATAACCACGAGGAAGTTAGTTGGAACTGCTCTGTCCATGCACGTCTATTAGAGCTTGTGTTAGAGGACGAACAAGGACAGCTGCGCGATGGGTTCGATGCTATGATCTGGTATGTTCATTATACTACACTGTCCTAAGGAGGCTACTGTCTTGGGAGTACAACCTGATTAATTGAAACAGCACTACCGCCCGCCTACATCCTGTCTGGAAACCCAGATATTCACCGGGCAAGATGATTGACATATGCATATATCACGCGCCGTCCCAAGACGAAGACCTATACGCCAAGATTCTCGAATTCAGCCGCCTCACTCCCACGGGTACTGTCAACCACACCGACTTCTACCCTGTTAGCGCGCGGCCGCTGGTGTTAAGCATCGAGACTAAGAAGCCCGGTGTGCACTGGGAGGCCGCGCAGCTTCAGATTGGCATCTGGCACGCTGCGCAATGGGCATTCCTGCGGTGGGCTGTGGCCGACAAGTTGCGAAGGCAATACATCAAGAATCAAGAGCAAGCTGGGGACAGTAGCCTAAACACGTCTCGGGCGCAGAAAGACAAGCAAGGAGAAGGGCAGGAAGATGAGCGGCGAGACGCGTACAACGACAACGAGGCCAAGGTTCTTTCAGTCATATCCAAGCTTGGCTTCATCCCAGGCGTTATTGTACAAGGACATCGCTGGCATCTGGTTCTTTCTACGTATGAAGATCGGAAGACCAAGTTGTGGGCTGACCGCCAGTTTGGCTCAACACAGACGTGCTTGGAGACATATTCTGTTGTTGCTGGCATAAGGCGGCTCACAGAATGGGCAAGTGATACCTACATACCCTGGTTTAAGACACATATTTTAGATAATGATTAATACCCCATATGCATAGATCTTGCGAATCCGGCTTCGATTGATCTATTAACAGTGCATGCGTAAAAAGGCTTCATATGAGACTGCCAGGAAGGATCTTTGTACTGTTTTCTTGAAAGTCCAGAAATGCCCAGATTACTTTCCAACTGTCTTTCCTTTAATGATATTATAGTATGGTGATTCTTCCTCTCCCTATTTTCTCTGTTCAGCCAGTCCGCGGCTGATCGTCGTTCTCAACCATTGATTTTATCGACTCATTTCCTATCAATTTCAATATGCGGAGAGTTCCGGAGACGCTAGCCTTTGGCTTCATGTCTGCCTGGATAGTTTTCGCGTCTGTCGAAGATCGTGCTGAGATCAAGTCTACTGTAAATGATATCATCAACTCGCTTTCAATCAGTACTACAGATGGGCCCGTAGCCGGTATTTCCCTGGATCTGGCTACTACATGAGCTGCTGTGCTGGCTGGGGATTACACCTCTCGGCTTCACCGTCAGGGCAGACCTCTATGCCCATCTCATTGTACCAGTGCAGGCCTTGACTCGAGTGCTTGGTACCGGCTTGAAAAACTCAAGTCCCGACTCTGCTGCTCCGTGTGCATCTCCAGCTCATCAGGGACGAAAATAGTAGCATCTCTTGATCTAGGCACTTCAGGCACCCTGCCTACCACGTATGTGGACAAATTGAGGGTCACTCTGGATTAACTTACAGCTTATTTAACACTGTCCGAAACATCCTGTAACGAGGCAATTAGCTTCGCCTACTTCCAGGATATCGTCGTGGGCGTGTATGCTGGAGCCGCTCTTGTCGGCCAAGGCGTGCTCGCGTCTGTCCTTGGAACGCTGAGCGCCAAAATTAAGACGGATAGCAATGTCGCAGAGACCCTCTTCGTCCAATCATGCAGCAATGTGTCTGCCCGATACTCTCTTGGAATCATAGCCACCTCGCAGGGTGATATCGCCACCGTACAGAATGGAATCCAAACCTGGAGGAACAATAGCTGCGTTACCTCAGGCTCAATCACCCCGGATTGGCAGAGCATCTCCTACCTTGGATCTCCGAATTTGACACACAATTCGAGCAGCAACTCCAGCGTTTATATTGCCCAATATGCTGGGCGCGGACCGCTTTATATGCGTGATACCGCTTGCACCACCGTGCAGGTGGTCTCAGGCGATTCTTGTGCGTCACTGGCATCAGAATGTGGCATCACGCCGGCCCAGTTTACGCAATACAATCCTGGTAGTAGCTTATGTAGCAGTCTGGCCGCTGGTCAACATGTTTGTTGTAGCATAGGGACTCTACCTGATTTTACACCCAAGCCTAACGGTCAAGGCTATTGTGCTTCATACTTAGTCAAGACAGGCGACTCATGCTCATCCATCGCAGCCGCTAATAACAATACTAACGCCGACATTGCCGCCTACAACAAAAACATCTGGGGATGGAACGGCTGTGAAACTCTCTATGCCGGATACTACATCTGCCTCAACACCGGCTATCCCCAATGCCCGCTACTGTACCCAACGCCGTCTGCGGACCACAGGTGAACGACACGGCGAAAGCACTACCTGATACAGATATAAGTACGCTTAACGAGTGCGCCCTGAATGCGTGCTGCAACATCTGGGGCCAGTGCAGCACGACTGCCGACTTTTGCACCCTTCCAATTCAAGTACTAGGGCTCCACGCACAGCTGCTCCTAGGAGCAACGGCTGCATCTCCAACTGCGGTACCAACATCATCACCAGCAGTGCCCCGGCAGAACACTGAAGATCGCTTACTTCGAAGGCTTCGATTGGCACCGCCCTTGCCTACGTATGTCTTCCAGCAGCATCACCCCTAGCAGATACACACATATCCACTTCTTTTCTCACCCTTAATCCGGACTACTCTATCAATATGAGCGATATGTCAAGCCAGTTCCCTCTGTTCGTTGGCACTGTCGGCGCCAAGAAAATTATATCATTCGGCGGGTGGACTTTCTCCACGGATCCTAACACATACACGATTTTCAGAAACCTGGCCGCTTCTGCGGTAGCCCGTCAGACTGTCATTACAAATGTCATCAACTTTTTGAACAAGTTTAACTTGGATGTTGTGGACTAGGACTGGGAGTACCCTCCTGAGCCAGACATATCCCGGGCATACCCCTAGATCCGAAGCGGACTCCGTGGGTTATTTCTTACTGCTAGACCAGCTGAAGCAGCAGATGCCGGCAGGGAGGACTGTTTCCATAACCGCCCCTGCGTCTTTCTGGTATCTCCAGCACTTTCCGATTCAAGCACTCAGTCTCGTCGTTGATTACATCGTATTCATGACCTATGATCTCCATGGCCAATGGGATTATGCCAACCAGTATGCTGATCCGGGCTGCCCGTCTTCTGCGTAAGGACTGGGTAACTGTCTTAGGTCACACATAAACCTTACTGAGTCTATTAACGAGCTCTCTATGATAACCAAGGCTGGTGTGCCCTCAAATATGATCGCGGTAGGTACAAGTAGCTATGGTCGTTCCTTTGAGATGACAACTGCCAGCTGCTGGACAGAGCAGTGTACTTTTACCGGTCCAGATTTAGGTGCTGTGAGTAACTTTTAGAGTTGTAATTCCCCCTTTCTAGTATTAACCTAAGAACTCTTGAAATATGTCAAGAGTCCGCAGACAACATTTATATACGGAGCTTCATACTAGCCTGTTTCAGTAAGCACTGACTACAATCGTTGTAGTGGCCGGGGCCCTATACCAACACTGCTGGCTACATAGCAGACTACGAGATCAAACAGTTTCTTGACCAAAACCCCTCCGCCGAGTCTCTCTGGGATGCTGCCTCGTACATTGATCCGGGGATCTAGAACTCCGCGACCCCTTTTATATCTGCGCCACCAGGTGCCACACTGGTCTGGCCTCCTAAACCGCTGGCTACCCCTACCACAATCACCTTTGATCCTTGGACCACGACGGTATCGTATTCAAGCCTAACCACACTGACAACTACGCTCGCCGATGATTCCACCTCGACATACCCTGGCCACGTCTGGGTATCGTGGTTCACTGTTCTTTCGATCCCCACTGGTAGGTTGCCACTTGCTTTTATTCCAATCTAGCTAATACTTGCTGACATGACAATGTGAATGGAAAGTAACGACTACTGCTATTCCGGTCTGGGGCGTGAGCCTTGATACAGACAAAACAACGGGAATCATAACCTTGACAAGCTCGGTGCAGCCATCTCCATTTACTATAATAGTCACTCCGTAAGTTCTTCCATTATCTCAACGGATTCGAAGGTGCTTCTTTACGGGGCAGGTAGAGGAATGTACCAGAAGTAATCCTGCAAACAGAGTCATCAGTGGCACCACCAGCATTATCGGAGCGACAGAAACCTCGACTAGTACTGGTGGCCCTCCTATTATCTGGGGATCCGAGACTTACGTACCACCTACAGCAACGGAGACGCTGGCGGAAGGACCACCGTCAGGGGCAGACTACTCTGCCTCCGGCTTTTATAACGTTACACCCAACACCCATCCGACAACCACGCCGAGTTCGGGACCACAGATTCAATGCTCAACTCCAAGAAGCCCTCTTGGACATCGGGAGATAAGCCGGGACCTACTGCAGCAGCTGGTTGCCCGGGTGCGGCACACCCTGTACGTGAAACTTGGCTTTTCTTCATGACACACAATAGAGAGGACTGATGCATCTCCCGTAAATCTAGGCAGGCAATTCTGCAATCCCGGATGTCCATTTTGCCCTCCAGGCGTCATGGTAACGGTGGTGATGGCGATGGCGATGACGGCGACGACGGCGATGATGATGGTGACTATATGGCCACCTGTTCGGCTAACTTCGACTACATCTACGACGAGTACCTTCCTACGGCTCTAGTAGACGCTGCCGATCTGACCTCCCTCTTCTCTTTCGAAATGTCCTCATTAGCAGCGCCTTCGGTCTCACCACCAGTACAACAACAACGAAATCCACAACGACGACGATAACAACAATAAAACCGACGCCAACACCGAAGGCCGACTACAAGTTCTAGGACTCGGTGTTCTATTACGCGTTCGAAGTATACAACATCGAAAGCTAGGTTACCGACGGCGGAAATTCGCTATACCACGAAAAAAGTAAGTACGGAGCGCTAACCAGCTAGCACTAAACTAGTGCTAGCAGTTCGAACTATACTTACGTTTACTTTAATTTTCCTTTTTTTATTAAATCTGGGTACGTTGAACGGGCTATTATCTTGGCCAGGGCGCCTAAAATTTCGTACTAAAAAAATAGTATAGCTATTATTAATAATAAATAGCGCGGCTGTTAAGTAGCTAAGGGGTACAATATCGTACGTAATAATAAATAAAATAAATACTAGTATATATCGATTTATTTTTTTTAACTATTTGTACGAAAGCTAGGCTTTTGTATAGAAAATTCTTTTATATAAAAAAAATTTTACCGCAATATATTATATAACTAAATCGGGCAAATATACTAGCTTAACTTTATTATACGAATAGTTAATATTATAGTTAATAATTAGTTATTATATATAATTAAAACTAATATATTAATTTTATACGTAAATAATACTATAATTATAATATTAGTTTTTTTTTTTTTAGTTATAGCGTACTTTTATATAATTGTTTTTTTAATATAAAAAATTTAAATATAAAAAAAATATTAAATATATTATATAATAAATATATAAATAAAAAAACGCCCGAAATATATTAAATTATTTTTTTTAAAATATTTAATGTTTATATAATTATATATAAAAAAAAAAATTAATAAATACGGATAAAAAAGCTAACTTATACGTAATTATTATATAATTTTTTTGTTTAATTTGTTTAAATATTTTAAATAATTAAATAATACGTTGTTTTATATTTATTATTATTATATATAAATTAAGTTATTTTATACTATTTTCTGTTTTTTTTTTTTTTTTCTTTTTTTACGCGTATATATTTATATTTATATATATATATATATATATACGTATATATATTTTTATATATATATTTTAACTAATTTTATAAACTTATATAATATTAAATTTAATAATCGTTATATAATAAGTATAATATTAGTAATAATATTAATAATAATATTAATAATATTAATAATATTAATAATATTAATAGTAATATTATTATTATTATTATATTATTTTATTATTATATATAAAGTTTATCGAGTTTTTTTAAATATTATATTAATAAACAATTAAAGTAAAATTATTATTAATATTAATAATAGCTGCTATAAAACTTATTATTTATTAGAGTTTTTGCTTATATTTTACGCTTTTTATTTTTAATAGTATTATATAGTTTTAAAACTTCGTACGTTTAAAAAATAGCAGTACTATTAAAGTTTATAGCTTTTTTATTAAAAATTAAACTTATAAATTTTATACTAGCGTTATATATAAATATATATATATTTTAGTTAATTTATTTTATTATATAATAAACAAAAAAATACAATTATTTTATTTTTTATATAATGTAATATATAAGTATTTTATATATAAACATTTTGCACACTTTTTTGCACTTTTGTACGAATAATTAATATAATTTTAATAATATAAAAAATTAATTAAAACTAATTGGAATTATTTTCGCTAGATATTTTATTTTATTTTAATATACGTATATTATATTTAAGCTTATTATAAATTTTATAATATTATTTATTTATAATATTTTTTTTATATAATAATTATTTAATTATATTTATTATTTATTTAGCTTTTAATAGCTTTTTTAGTTTTTAATTTTGTTTTTTTTATATAATAAGTGTTTTTTAACTTAAATCCGTTATTTTTTATTAATAATATTAGCTTAGTTTATAATTTATTTTTTAAAATTTAGCTATTTTAAATTAAAATAATATAACTTAATATTTTAATATATTTATTTTTTTATAATTAAATTAATTATATTTAAAACAATTATAAAAAAGCTGTTTTAATATTATACGATTTTAATTTAATATATTAAGCTTATAATTAATATTTTTTATATTATAAAATATTTATAATTTTTAAATCTAAAATTTATCGGATAATTTTAAAAGCGTTTTAGTTAAATTTTAAGCAAAAGTTATAAAATAATATATATTAAATCGTATAAAATAAAGCTAGTTTTTCGAAAGTTTTTTTAATATTTTTTAATATTATTATAATTTTATATAATAAAAATAATATAAAAAAATTTTTTTTTTAATATAAATAATATAAACTTAAGCTAATTTATTAATTTTATTATTATATAACTATTTTAAAAAACTAAAATAATTAATATTTAAAAGCTAAAGTTTATATAATAAAAAACAAATATATAAAAAATAATAATATTATATTTTTTAGCGTATAATTTAAATTTAATAAAATAATAACTTTATAGCTATTTAAAATTAAAAAGTAGTAAATATTTTTTATATAATACGTTATATAATTATTGAAATATTTAATTTAATTTAGATTTTTTTCGTTTATAGTTTAGTTATTTTTATTATTTTAATTTTTTAATCGGTTAATAAACGGTTATTTTTATATTAAAATAATAAATAAATTAATCCGGTTAAAATAATATATAATAAAATAAAATAGCTATATAATAAAATAATATAATAATAATTATTTATTTTTAATTATTTTATTAAATAGCTTTTAATTATTTATAACGTTTATATAACGTTATAATTATTTTAAACAATATTTAGCTATTATAAATTTTATTTCGTTAAAATTATAAATATTTTTTTTTAAATATTTTTAGCTATAATTACGTTTTATATAAACTTAAACTATTTTTAATATTTATTAAGATTTTATATAAAATTTGCTAATAATTAATTTAATAGTTAAAATACGTTTAAAAATTAAATAATTATTATAAAGTTTAAAGCTTAATTAATTTTAATAAATAATACGTTATATTTATATAATAATTAATTAATTATATTTTTAATATTATTTAATTTAAGCGGAAATTTTCGTATATTTAAATTAAATATATATTATACGATTAATTTTTTTTCGAATTCTAATAATTTATATATTATTAATTATTTAGTTTATTTAAATAAAATTTTATCGTAATATATATAAAAATCAATTAAAAAACATTATAAATTTTATAATATATTATAACGATAATTTTTTATTACGTTTTATAGCTCGTAATATAAGCTATAAATTGTTTTTTTATATAATAGCGTTATTATTAGTTGTTAAAATATTTAGAAATAAAAATAAAAAGTATAAAAATAGAAAAATATACAGGATTTATATATAAAATATTTATATATTATATTAATATTATTTTTTAATATTATTAATTATATTTTATTAAATATAAACGAAGTTTATACGTTAAAAAAAATATTATATAATTTTTATTTAAAATTATAATTAATTATTATTTATATTAAAATAGTTTATATAATAATTATATTATTATTAAATATTCTATTTAATTAATATTATATAATATTAGGTTTTAAAATAGCATTATAGCGTTTAATATAGCGATTGTATAATATTTATTATTTTTATTATATAGTTTAAGTTTAAAAAAGAAAAAAAAAAATAAAAAATTAATTATACGCGTTATTTTTAAAGTATAAATTTTAATCGTTATTTTTACTATAATTTTTTAATTTTTTTACTATTTATATATAATATTATTTTTTAAATATTTATATATAATATATTGTTTTATATATATTTAGCTGCTATATTATATAAGCGTACTTTTTATAGTTTTTAATAAATATTTTAATTTATATAAATAGTTTGTTTATAAAACTAAAGTTTTAATATTTAGTTTAATATACGTTTAATAATATATTAGCTAGATTATTTTTATTATTAATTTATTATATTTTAAAAATTTTTTTTTTTTATATAATTTTTAAAAAAATATAATATTATTATTAATTTTTTTTTTAAATTATTTTAGTTTAACTAAATAATATTAATAATTTAAAATCTAAATATAAAATAATAAATATTAAAAATAAATTAAATATTTTATAATTTTTAAAATATTATATAAAAATAATAATATTAAAACTATTAATATATATTATATAATTTATTAGCTAAAATATTTCGCGTAATTTTTTATATTTATTTAATTTTAATATATAATATTATTTTTAATTTTAAAGTTTAAGTTTATTATATTTTTTATATAAGCTTTAATTATAAATATAATAATAAATTTAAGCTATAAAATTATATTTATATTATTCGCGAATAATTTATTTATAAAAATAAAAAACTTTATATAATAAAAATCGAAAAAAATAAATATAAGTTTTTTTAATAAATTATTTTTTATTATTTAATTTATTTATTTAATATTTTAATATTATATAATTATAGCTTAATAATTTAAACTATAAAATAAAATTATATATAGTTTTAAATTAATATATATTATTAATATATATTTTTTTAGTTTATTAAAAAATATAAGCTTAAATAAATTTTTTATATAAAAGTTAATTTTAGCTAAATTTTTAGTTTTAGTTTTTTTAAATATTATAATTTTATTTATATAAAAAAATTTTTTGCTATTAAACTTAAATAAATATTTAAAAAATAAAGTTTTTTAAATTTTACGCGAAGTTTTATTTATTTAAGTTTTTTTTTTTCGTATAATAAAAAATCTAATATATAAAGCTTAATATATTATTTATTTATATTTAATTATTTTAAAAATATTTAAACTATTATATATAATTAATAAATATAAATTATATATAAATATTTATATTTAATTTTTTTTAATAATATTAATAATATTTTAAACTAATATAGTTAATTTAATTAAACTATAAAAATTATAATATATAAAATAGTTTTTAAAAAATATTTTTTTTTAGTTTTAAAAATAAATAAATAAATTATACGATAGTTTTTTTAATTAAATATAAGCTTAAATAATATTTTAAATTTATATAAAGCTTTAAATTTATATAAAAATAAAACTAATATTAAAATTAATTATTAATTATTTATTAAATTATTAACGATTAAATTAAAATAATATTTTTTCGATATTATTATATTTATATAATAAATTTAAACTTTTTATATAATTTATAGTTTTTTTTTAATTTTTTATATAAAATAAAACTTAAAATATATTTTTTTTATAAATATTTAAATTATATATAATAAATTTAAAAACGCTTTATATATAAGTTTATTAATTTTTATTACGTTTAATTTTTTAAACGGTTTATTAAAAGTTATAATAATTTATTTATATATAGTTTAATTATTAATTTAAAAGTGTTTTTTTTTTTTTTATTAAAAAGTTTATAATATTTAAATATTATATAATAAATATATTTAAACTAAAAGAATATTATAGGTTATAAAGTAAAGCTTAATTTAAAGAAAAAAATCTATTATTAAATTTATATAGTAGATCTAATAATAGATTTTTAACTAGTAGTGTGCTAGCTATTTATTTAGATATAATATTATTAGGTAATTTTTTTTTGCGCTCCGCGTAAAAAAGCTATTAATATATAAACTTTTTAAAGTTTTATTAAAATACTAAATATAAAAAAGTTTTTGCTAACTTAATAGATCGATTTAGCTAAATTATACTATAATTATAATTCTTTTTATATAATATTAAATAATATTTTTGCTTATTTTATTTTTTTTATTATTTTATTTATAAATATTATAACTTAAAGCTTTAACGAAAAGTAAAATTATTTATAAGTATTTAAATATAGTAACTTAATAATAAAAGGGTTAATAAAAATTAGTGCTAAAATTATATTAACGCTAAAGCTAAAATATTAATTATTTTGCGTAGCTTATTATAAAAATGTTATTTTTTATTTTAGTTGTTTAAATATAAGTTTAAATATAAATAGTTTTATAGAAAACTTTTCTTTTTAGTAATATAAAGCAAAAACTATATTTAAACTAATATTATTAATAAATTTTTATAAATATTAAAAATAATACGTAAATATTAACGGTTATACTTATAATTTTATTTTTTTTATTTAATTAAATAGTTAAAATTATTTTTTTTTAGTTAAAATAATATTTAAATATAACTTTAATTTCGTAAATATTGTTTTTATATTATTATTAAAATATTAATTAGTTTTAATAAACTTTAATAATAATATTATTCGCTTAAAAGTTTTTATTTTTTATATAGTATAATACGCAATAAAATAATAAAGTATATATAATAATATTTAAAAAGTTTAATTTATAAGCTAAATTACTAACTTTGCGCTTAATAATTTAAAGTTTAACTTATTATTACGAATATTTTTTAAAAAACTTGCCGAATAAATAATAGCTATTATATAAGCAAAAAAACTTTATTATTTAGTTTAAATTTAATATTTAATATTTATTATTAAAATGTTTTTTTGCTATAATAGCAATAAAATTTATAGCTAATTTAGCTTTTATTATAAATAATTATATAAAAATTTTATTTTTAAAATTATATATATTTATTTAGCTTATAAATATATTAAAAAACTAAAAAGTTTAAACTTAAATAATTATTTTATAGGATAAATTATATAGTTTATAAAAATATAAAATTAAAGTTTTATTATAAAACGGGGATTATATTAAGCTAGTTCGACTTAAAGTATATATAATTATAAAAAACGTATTATAATTTTAATTATTTAGTTTTTTTTTTCGGATAAATTATTTTTTTATAAATATATATAATAATTATTAATAATTTAATATTTAGTATTTTTTATATTTTTTTAAAATTAAAAGTAAACTTATAATTACGATTAAAAATAATTTTTTTAAAATATTTTAATTATTTAAAATAATTATTTAATTAAACTATTATTTATTTTAGCAATATATTTTATATTATTAAAAATTATAAACGTTTATTTAATATATAATAAAAAATATTATTATATAATTATATATATTAAAGCTTTTTAATTATTATAAGTATTTTATAATTTAACTAAAAATAATAATAAAATAAAATTAATTGCGATTATTTATATTAATAATATATTTTTAGGTTTAATTAAACGTAAGCTATTTATTAGTTTTTGTTTATTATTACGATTAATATTAATTTTAAGTAATATTTATAGTATTTTTTAACGTATTATAACTTTTTATAAATTAAATATAGTTTTAAAGCTTTTATTATATAGTTAGGTTTAAAATAATATTTTTGTTATATATAATATATATTTATTTACGTATTATATATAAAACGTAAAATTATTTAATTTTTTTATATTTGTTATAATTAAACCGTTTATAATAAAAATAAGTATTTAGCTTTAAAAAAATAATAGCGTTTTTATTATTGCGTAGTTTATAAAATTAGTTTTAATAAAGTTTGTTTAGAATTTTTTTATATTAAAATCTGCTTTATATTTTAGTTCGAAATTACGTTTAAATATATATTTATTATTATTTTTATAATATATTTTATTATATTTATATAAAGTTTAATTTATATTTTTATAACTATTTTAATTTATTTTTTAGGTCGACCGTATTTTTATATTATAATAAATTAATTTAATATATTTAAAATATAATTAAAATATTTTAATAAATAAAATATTTAAAAGTTATATTATAATAAATATACCGATAAATTAATAAGCCGATTATTTATTTTATTAATAATAAAGTATTTAATAAAATTTAGTTAATATATTTATAATAGAGTAGCCCACTTTAACCTGAGCACGCCAGCCTTGCTAGCCTGCTTAAGTAAAACTAAAACACGCCAGCTAGCTAGCTTGCTTAAAAAAAAAACAGAGCATATAGAACGTATTAGTAAGCTCGGGTATACTTAAGCCGTAAACAAGCTTAGGGCTTTATTAGCCCTAAGGGGTTAATTTATTCTATATACGTATATATATATAAACATAAAATTATAAACTAGATTTATAGTTAAACTTAATTTATAAGATTTTTTAAAACTATTTTAATATGTTTACTTATATACGCACTAGTTTAATCCTTTATTAAGCTATAAAGTACACTAATATTAATATATTTTTTATAGCTAAATAATTTATTAAAATATTATATAATGTTTATTCGAATAAATTAAATATAAAGCTTTTTTATAGTTTATATAAAATATATTATTTTTTGTTTAAAAAAGCTATATTTAATTTCGGCTTATAAATAAATATTAATTTAAATATAAATTAGTTATATTATTAAAAAGTATAAGTTCGCCCGGTTTTTATTAAAATTTAGTTTAATATAAAAAATTATAACGCCGAAATTTCGTTCGAAATATTATTAATTTATAAATATAAAATATAATTAGGTTATAATAATAAAACATAGTTTTAAAATAAATAACGTTTTAAATAATATTAAAAAAGCTATTTTAGCTAGTATAAAATTATAAATATATAGTTTATATATAATATTTATAATAACTTAGGTTATTATTTATTATTTTTTTTTTTAGCGATTTTAATAAATAAAGCTATTTTACGTTTTTATAAAAGCTTGGTTAATTATATAATAAAAAAAAAATTATAAAAGAATTTATTTATATTAAAATATTATTTAAAAGTTTAAAAGTTTTTAAAAAATATAAACTATTTAAATATTTATACGCGCTTAATAATAGTAATATTTTTAAAGTATTAATATAAAATCCGAAAAGTTTTATAAAAAAAATTAATAAAAAACTTTTTAATATATAATATTTTTTAACTAAAATAAACTAAAAATAATATTTAATACTATATATATTTTTTAAATATATTAAAAAAATAATAATATTATTAATAAAATAATAATAAAAATAAAAATAAAAAAAAAAATTATTTATATATTTTTAAATATAATTAAAAGAATTTATATATTTTATTAATATTATATTAAATTATTTTATACTATAAAAGCTAATAATAATAAATTTATTTTATAGTTAAAATAAACTAGAAATTAATAAAAAAACTAGTTATATTAACGTAAAATATATAAGCTTTTTTATAAAACTTCCGATTTTTATTTTATAAAAAAAAAAATAGCTATTAAAAATAATAATTTTATTAAATTATTATAAATTAATAATTATTTAGTTTTTATTTATATTATAAATTTTTTTTTAAGTAATAAATATAAAATATACGAAAATATAGTTTTATTATTTTTAAATTATATAATTTATTTATAAAGTTATTATAAGTTTTATTAAAATATTTTTTTTTTTCGGCTAAAAATTTTTTATATTTAGTTTTTTTTTATTAATTATTAATAAAAAAAATCTTTAGCTGCTTTATTTTAAAAATATTAATTTTATTTTTATTTATTTAAATATTATAAGCTTTAATAATTTTAATAAACTTAGCTATTTTAAAAGTTTTTTTAATATAAATATAAATATTATTATTAATATATTTTTAAAAATCTATAAGCTTTTTAATTTAAAATAAATATATTTTTAAAAGCTTAAGTTTAAAAAGCTTTTTTAGTATTAATATATATAGTTTTTTTAATAGCGGCGCAATTTTAATATTTATAATAAAATTATATATATATAATAAAAAAAATATTTAAAAGTTAAACGTTAGTAATATTAATAACTAAAATAAAAATATTATTTTTACGTAAAGCTAATAATATAATTATTAGTTTTATTAAACGTTATTATAAAGCAATTATAAAATTAACTAATTTATTTATAATATTAGTTTTATTAATATTATATTAATTATAAAGTTATAATAATTAGCGTTATATTAAATTTAATATTATAATAATAAATAAATTTAAAATAGCTAAAATTTTAAGCTAATTATTTTAGTTAATAATATTATTAAAATAATATTATAATAGCTAAAGTTTTTATAGCTAATTTTTATAAGCTAATATATATATTATTATTATAATTTTATAATTTGTTTTATTTTAGTATTTTTGTTTATTTTAATTAAAGTATTCGTAATATTAATAACTAAAATAATTTTAAAAGTTTTTACGTTTATTATAATATTTATTATATTTTTATATACTGCTATAAATAAAGTTATAATTAACGGGTAATAGTTTATATTTAATTTATAATATAATTTTTATTAGCTATAATAGTATATATATATTAATAACTTTTTATATATATTTATAATTATAAATTAAAACTTTAAAATTAATAAAAAATTATTAAAATTATAAAAAAATAAATTTTTAAAATAATTAATAATAGCTTTATAAAAATAAAGAATTATTATTAATTAGTATATTTAGCTATAGTTTTTTATTTATAATTAATTTTTTTTTTTATTTTATAATTTTAAGTTATTTATTATTATTAATTTTTAAGTAAAAAATTTAAATTTTATTTAACGCGTTATTTTTACGCGCTTATTTTTAATAGTAATTATTTAACTTTCGCGTTTTTTATTATATATTTTAACGTATTAAAATATTTATTATTAATTATAGTTTTATTTATATTTAAATTGATATATAATTTTTATATTTTAATTAATTAGCAAAATATATATATAAAGCGAAAATATATATAGTTTAAATATAAAGTTTTATTATACGCGTTTACGTTTAACGTTTTAAATATAAATTTCCGACTTAAAGATTTTGTTAATTATTTTTATAAATAATAAATTATTATTAAAAGTATTTTATTTTTTAATTATATTTTTTTAGCTAATTTATATTAGTTAAATTTAAAAAAGTTTATTTTATAAAAATAGTATTTAAATAATATTTATATATATTATTTAAAAGCGATAAATAAAAAAATATTAAATATACTATATATTTAATAAAATATAGTTTATATTTTTATATATATAAATAAAAATATTAAATAATTTATACTTTTTATATATTTAAATAAATAAAAGCTAAACTAAATATATATAAAAAGTATTATATTTTAAATTTTTATTAATATTATATTTAGATTTTTTTTATTTAAACGTATATTATTAGCTTAATATACGCTATAATAACTATTATATTTTTTATTATAATAAATTTATAATTATTACTATAGTTATAGCTATAGTTATAGCTACGGTTATAGTTATAACTACGGTTTTAATTATTATTATAATATTATTATTACGTTTTTTATTTATTATTATATTTTTTTTTTTATAAGTATTTTTTTATTATTTTTTTTATAATAGCTATAATTTTATTTATAATTATTATTATTTATTATATTTATTATTAAAAAAATAATAAATTTATAGCAAAATTAATATTTATTTTTTAATTAATAATAATTAAAATATCTATAATTATATATTTAAAATAAATTCTAAAAGTTTTTATTATTATTTTAAGTAGTTATAAAAAAGTTTAATATTTAAAAATTTATATTTTATTTTTATTTTAATTTATAGCGCGCTTTATTAATTTTTTTTTATATATTATTTAATATATTTTTTTTTAATAAACGGATATAATTAATAATTATTTTAGCTTATTAATTATAAATGTTTTTATAATATTTGCTAATTAGAATTATTTATATTAAAGTTTTATTTTTATAAGTATATTATAGTTTATATTAAATAAATTAAATAAAATATTTTTGTTTTATATTATATTAAATAAAAAAAAGTTATTTTTAAAGAATTTTTTTATAATATATTTAAAGCGTATTTAAAACGTTTTTTAGCTTTTTAAATATTAAACTTAAGTTTATTTTGCTAATAAATAATTAATAAGCTTAATTTTATTATTTTATTATAAAAAAGTAAAACTTATAAAAAAATAATTAAATAGTTTTAAAATTTAGCTACTATTTAATAATTTTATATTATTAAACTTATATATAGCTTAAATATATTAAGAAAATATATATATTTATATAAATAATATTTTTTTTATTTATAACGATTTTTTTATTTTTAAATTGTTTTAATTAAAGTTTAAAACTTTAATGTTTTTACGTTTAATTTTATAAATATTTTTTACTATAAATATTAAAATAAAATTTTATAATAATATATTTATTATTATAGTTAATTACTAAAGCTAGTTTTATTGCTTAATAAATTTAAATTAATTAAGTTATTTATTTTATATTGTTATTTTATTATATTATTATTATTATTATTGTTTATTTTAATTAAAAAATATTTTTATTTTTTGTATTACTTTTAAAGCAATAAAAAAAAGCAGGGGCAAAAGTATTATTGCTACGTTTGTTATATTTAAAATAAAAGCAAGAGCATTATTATTATTTTTTTTATTTATAGCTATATTATTTAAATTAATCGCTATGCTATAAAAAGCTTATTAATCTAATATAGTTAAAAGTAAAATATTAATAAAAATATAATATTAATTTTTTAGAACTTTATAAAGCGCTAAAATTTTAATTTATTTATATAATAAAATCGAATTTATTATTAATTTATTTAATATTTTTTATAGTTTTTTTATATTTAGTTTAATTTATTTTTGCTTAAAATTATTATTTTATTATTATTTTAAAATATATTTATAGTTTTTATATTAAATTTTAAATATTAGTTTAGTTTTTAAACGAAAACTTTATAAATTTTTAATTTATTATTGCTAATTAAGCTTTATTAATATTAGTTTTAGCTTTAGTTATTTTGCGTTAATTTTATTTTTTTTATTTTATTTTAACTTTTTAAATTATATTATTAAATAATTTATAAGCGTTTTAATAAGGTTATATTAATAATAATAATGTTTATTTTAATAATTATTATGCTAAAAATTAAAAAAAAATATTTTTAAATAAAATTCTTTAATAATAAATCTAGCGTTTAATTTAACAAGTAATTAAATATATAAAAAAAATTATTATTATATTAGTTTTACGATTTATTATTTTTATATAATATTGTAAATAATAACTTAAATAAAAATAAATTATATATAAATAAAAAAAATAAAATATATATAATTTATAATTATATTTTAATAGTAGGAGTATATTTATAAATTTTAATAATAAACTAAACGTTTAAAAACTTTATAGTAAACTAGAATATTTAGAATAATTAATTAGTAAAAATTATAACGTTTATAACTTTATAATAATTTTAGCTATATTATAAAAATTAATATTTAAAATATAAAAATATTTTATTAAGCTTTTTTAAAGCTAAATAATTAGTTTATTTAAAAGTTTTATAAAAAATATAAATAAAAGTATAAAATAAATTAACGTTAAGCGTAATATTTGTTTTAATTAATAAATATATATAAATTATGCGCTAATTGCTGCTAAAAAAATTTATATTTTAACTTTAAAAAATTTAAAAATAAATAGTTTTTAGTATAGTTTAATATTATAATAAAACTACGTAATAAAGTATTATTTTAAAAAAAATATTATAGGTTATAAAATAAAGCTTAATTTAAAAAAAAAGAATTTATTATTAGATCTATATAATAGATCTAATAATAAATTCTTTAACTAATAATATGCTAGCTATTTATTTAAATATAGGTATTATTAAATAGTTCCTTTTATACTCCGCGTAAAAAAACTACTAGTAATATAAACCTTTTAAAGGTTTTATTATAAACGTTATATAATAATAGGGCTAAATTTTTTTTTTTTAGCCGGCTATATTTTTTTAGTAACTATTAGCTATATAAATTATATATTTTAATTTAAATTATTTATTTAAATATTTTCGTATAATAATATAGTTTAATTTATATATATTAAAAATATATTAATTTATTAATCGAAGCTATAATTATATTGAATTTTTCGATTGTTTTAATTTTATACGGTTTTTTTATTTTATTTTTTTTTTTATATTAAAACTTTATTTTAAAAAAAAATATAAATATATTATACGAAAATAATTTATTTATTTATTAATTACGCGATTAATTTTAACTTTTTATAATTTTTATATAATTTTTTATTATTTTTAAATAGTTATTATTTTTTATATAATAAAAAAAAATAAAAAAACTTTTTATTAATATAAAAATAAGTTCTAAAAATAAAAAAATTAGTATAAAATTATTAAGTTTAATAGTAACATAATATATAAGCATTTTATATATATAAGCATTTTGTATATTTTTTTATATTTTGTACGAACAATTAATATAACTTAATAATAATATAAAAAATTAATTAAAACTAATTAGAATTACTTTCGTTAAATGTTTTTATTTTGTTTTATATATATATACGTATTATATTTAAGCTTGCTATAAATTTTATAGTATTGTTTATTTATAATATTTTTTTCGTATAATAATTATTTAATTATATTTTATTATTTATTTAGCTTTTAATAGCTTTTTTAGTTTTTAATTTTATTTTTTTTATATAGTAAATATTTTTTTAATTTAAATTTATTTGTTTTTTATATAATAATGTTAGTTTAGTTATAATTTGTTTTTTAAAGTTTAGTTATTTTAAATTAAAATAGTATAACTTAATATTTTAATATGTTTATTTTTTTTACGATTAAATTAATTATATTTAAAATAATTATAAAAAAGCTATTTTAATATTATATAATTTTTAATTTAATATATTAAGTTTATAATTTAATATTTTTTGCGTTATAAAATATTTATAATTTTAAATTTAAAGTTTATTAAATAATTTTAAAAGCGTTTTAGTTAAATTTTTAGGCGGAAATTATAAAATAATATATATTAAATCGTATAAAATAAAGCTAGTTTTTCGAAAACTTTTTTTAATATTTTTTAGTATTATTATAGCTTTATATATAATAAAAAATAATAAAAAAATTTTTTTTTTTATAATATAATATAAATTTAAGCTAATTTATTAATTTTTTATTATATAATTATTTAAAAAATTAAAATAATTAATATTTAAAAGCTAAAATTTATATAATAAATAAATAAATATATAAAAGTAAATATTATATTTTTTAGCGTATAATTTAAATTCGATAAAATAATAATTTTTATAGCTATTTAAAATTAAAAAATAATAAATATTTTTATATAACGTATTATATAATTATCGAAATATTTAATTTAATTTAAACTTTTTTCGTTTATAGTTTAGTTGTTTTTTATTATTTTAATTTTTTAATTAGTTAATAAATAATTATTTTTATATTAAATAATAAATAAATTAATTTAGCTAAAAAATAATATAATAAAAAAAATAATTATATAATAAAATAGCGTAAATAATAGTTATTTATTTTTAATTATTTTATTAAATAGTTTTTAGTTATTTATAATATTTATATAATATTATAACTATTTTAAATAATATTTAGTTTATTATAAACTTTATTTCGTTAAAATTATAAATATTTTTTTTAAATATTTTTAGTTATAATTATATTTTATATAAGTTTAAACTATTTTTAAATTTATTAGGATTTTATATAAAATTCGCTAATAATTAATTCGGTAGTTAAAATACGTTTAAAAATTAAATAATTATTATATAAAGTTTAAAGCTTAATTAATTTAATAAATAATAATTATGTTATATAATAGTTAATTAGCTATATTTTTAATATTATTTAATTTAAACGGAAATTTTTATATATTTAAATTAAATATATATTATATAATTAATTTTTTTTCGAATTTTAATAATTTATATATTATTAGTTATTTAGTTTATTTAAAAAAATTTTATTATAATATATATAAAAAATCGATTAAAAACGTTATAAATTTTTATAGCATATTATAATAATAATTTTTTATTACGTTTTATAGTTTATAATATAAACTATAAATTATTTTTTTTTATATAACGGCGCTATTATTAGTTGTTAAAATATTTAAAAATAAAAATAAAAAGTATAAAAATAAAAAAGTATACAGGATATTTATATATATAAAATATTTATATATTATATTTATTTAATTTTTATTATTATTTATAAAATTAATTTATTATTTATATATATATCGATCTTTTTTCTAAAAAATATTATATATACGTTTAAATAGCTTATATATTAAATAGCTAAAAAGTATAATATTGTACGCAATAATAAATAAAATAAATATTAATATATATCGATTTATTTTTTTTAACTATTTATACAAAAGCTAAGCTTTTATACGGAAAATTTTTTTATACAAAAAAAATTCTACTATAATATACTATATAACTAAATTAAATAAATATATTAGCTTTATTTTATTATATAATAGCTAATATTATAATTAATAATTAATTATTATAGTTACGCTTTACACACTTAAAGAAATAAAGCTTTAATATATATAGTATATTGTATATAAAATTTATAAATAAATAAGAAAAAAAGAAAATCTAATCTATAATATAAGCAGCTGTTTAAATATTTGTATAAAGTAGCTATATTTACTGCTAATGCTTGCTTTTATTTATTATAACTATATTTACTACAAATAATAATTATATATTTATTACGAATAGTAGTTATTATAAGTAAAGATTATAAGTGCTATAGCTAGTAGTAAGGTATAGCTATTAAAGCTTGTAGATCTATAATTACTTTTTTTGAAAAAAAAAGTAATTTAACTAGGGTTAAAATCGTAATTATTTTTTAGCGAAAAAAAAAATCGCTTTCAGGTTTTTACTAATATAATTTTTTATAAAGCCTTTATATTATTAAATTATTATATTAGCTTTTTTTATATTGTTTAAAGTTTTTTCTGCTTAATATAATATTTAAATATATATAATATTATATATTCTTTTTATTTACGCGTTTTTTTTGCGTTATTTTTTTTTTTATATTATAGCTTTATTATTATTTAAATATAGCTTATTAAATTTGTTTTTTTACGCCGCTTTTAGCTATATTTATAATTTTACTAAAAGTTTAATTAAATTAAAGTTTATATTATAAAAATCCTTTAGTATTTTTATATTATTTTTAAAATTTTTTATTAAGTATTATATATTATTAAAGTTCTAACTTTTTTAGTTTATTAATACTATAATTTCCGATAATAAAATTAAAATATTTATATTTTTTCGATAATAAACTTTTTTTACTTTTAAGTTTATTATTTTTTTTTTTTTTTTATTTTTTAATTTAATAATAGGTTATTTAAATATTTTTTAGTTAATTTATATAATAAGTTTAATATTTTTTAAGTTATAAAACGTTTAATATAAAAATATTTCTGTTTTTTTATATATTTTAAACTTTTATTATATTATAAAAAAGTTTATTATTTAATAAATAGTTTATTTTTTAAGACTATTTTTTTTTAAAATTAATATATAATTTTTACGTTAAAATTAAGTTTACGTTAATTTATTAGTTTAATTAGTATATTATTTTTAAATATATTATAAGTTTTTTTTAGCTAATTCGACGAACTATGCTATTTTTTTATTTTTTTTGTATATTTGTTCGAATTGTTTTTTTTTTTTTAAAAAGCTTTTATAGCTTTTTTTTATAGTCCGATTTTTTTAGTTAAAATTAAATAATATTAAAAAACTTATTTTAATTTTATAAACAATAATTTATTAAAGTATAAAAAATTAATATTTAAATATAATTTATTATAAATATACGTTTAAACTAGTTATTTTAATAATAATTTATATAATTATAATTTTTAATTAATATATTTATTTATAATTTCTATTTGTTTTATAGTTTTATAATATTTTATAATAGCTAGCGTATATTTTATACTTATTAGCTTATATAGCTTATTTATAAAAGCGGAAATAAACTAAATTCGTAGTTTAATATTACGGTTATAAATACCCGAAAACTTAAAAAATCTTTTATAATATATTTTAATAGCGTTTTTTATAGTTATTTTTATAATAAAAATAATTTATATTTGTTTACTTAAATAATTTATTATAATTAATACGTTATTATATTTATATTTATTTTTAAATATTTGTTTAAAATTAATAATAAAGTAGCGCTATATACGTTTAAATATTAAAAAAAGTATAAGTTTATTAAAATTTTATTTTTAAATACTTTAATAAGTTTATATTTTATATAGTTTAGTATAATAATCGTAATTTTTATTTAGCTTAAGCTATTAATAATGTTAATAACTAGTTTACGTATTTTATTTTTATTAAAATATATAATAAACATTTTATAATATATTTTTTAATAAAATATATTTTAAATATAAAAAATTAAAAATAATTAAACGTTTATAAAATATAGTTAATTTTTTTTAGCTTTTATAAGTTTTTAGCTTATTATTTTTTATTTATTAATAATAAATTTTTATATTTACGTTTTTATATTTTTTTTAAAAATTTGCTCGATTAATTATAATTTTATAAAAATATTTAGTTTATCGCGTATTTTAATAAAACTTATTTAATATAATTTTATTTATAAAAATTAATCGTACTATATTATTTACCGGCTAAAATATATAAAAATATTACGCTTTTTTTTTAGCTTTTTATATCGTTTTTTTGTTTTTGTAATAAAATATTAGCTAATATATTATTTTTTTTAAAATAATATAATATTAAAAAATTATATTTTAAAAAAAAATTAACTTATTTAGCTTATTTTAAATTAAAATATTATTTTTCGTTAAAAAACTTTAATATTTAATTATTAATAAATATAAAAAAAACTTATCGCGGCTACTAATTAGCTCGGTTTTATTTTTTAAAATATAATATAACTATTAGTAATTTTTATTATAAAATTACTATAGTTTAATTTAATATTATAAAATTTTTAAAAATACGCTATAAAATATTAGTTTTATTATATAATTATAATAGTACGCTAAAACTAACGCTATTAAAAAAATCGGTTTTAACTTTTGTTAATAAGTTATAATTAAAATATTTTAAAAAAAAAATATATTAAAGCTTTTTTAAATTAATAAAATAATTTTTATATTTTTTAATTTATATAAAAAGTACGCTTTTTATATAAATCGGTTTAAAAGTATAATAATAACTTTAAGTATTGATAAAGTTATAATAAAAGTTATAAAATTCTAAAAAAGATTATATATTTTTAATTAATATAAAAATCTTTTATTTTAATACGGCGTTAATTTTAGCAAAATTTATTCGAATTTTTTAGTATTAATAATATAGCTTAAAAATTTAGTTTTAATAATATAAAATTTAAACTTTTTTAAGTTAATTTATAATCCGGCTTAAATTAGTTGTTTTAATATATAATGTATATAAATAATATATTTTTTTATTATTTCCGAATAAATAATAATATTATTAAATATACGCTATAAAAATCGTTTAAAAAATTAAATAATATATTATTAATATATTACTAAAACGTTAAAAATCTGTTAATAAACTAAACAATAATACTAACGATTAATATATATTATTTTTATATAAAACGTTATATAATTTTTATTTCCGAATAATATATAAATATAATTAAATATTATTATATATTAAATTAAGTAAAAATTTTCGCTTTAATAATATAGGCTAAGGTTTTTTTAAAAAAAAAGCAAATATTAGTTTTTTTCGTAATTTGTTTAGCTTATAATAATTATATAAAAATAAAACCTACTATTTGTTTTTTTTATAAATAAAATAAATATATTATATAAAACATTATTAAGCTTAATAAAGTTTTTATATAAATTTTTAACTAAAATTCTTATATAGTTTTTAATTTATTTAATAATATTTATATAAAAAACTATAGCTTAAATTAGCTTTAAATTTACTTTTAATAAACTTTATTTTATAGTTTATTTATAAGTAGTATAATAATAATATATTAAAGTTTATTCGGCTAAAAATGTATACTAAGTTTTAATATTTTTTAAGTATTTTTTTTATGTTTTTTATTTTAATTTTTTATTTTTTTTTCCGAAAAATCGTTTTTATTTTTTTTAATCTTCCGATTATTTTATCGATTTTATTAATACTAGTAATATAAACGTTTTTTACCCGGTTTTTTTTTATTATTATATTAAAAATAATCGTATTTAAACTAAATATTTTAGTTATTAATTTTTTTTATACTAATTAAACTGTTTTATTTATATAATAAAAGCTTTTTTATTAAACTTTTAAATAAAAATCGAGGTTATATTTTTCGCGAAAAAATATAGTTTATGTTTTTAAAATAAGTTTTAATAAAAGCTAGTTAAATATCGTTTATTTTATTTTATCGAAATTTTTTTATACTAAATTATTATGCTTTAAAATAAATATTTTTAGTTTTATATTATTTAAATATTATTTTATTTTTTATTATTATTAACGCTACGTTTTTTTAATTTTAAAGTTATAATTTTATTAATTAATATTAAATTAATAAGCAAAATATTATACTATATATTTATTTTATTATTAAATAGTATTTTATATTATAATTAAAAAATAACTAAAGTAAAAATATTAAATAGTTTTATTAATAATTTAGCAAAATATTATAATATTTAAATTATAGTTTATTTAAAATTATATTAAATTAAATCGATAATAATTATAAGTTTATTTTTAAAAGTTTTTTATATATTTTTAATAATAATAAAAAAGCTTAATTAATATTTTTTCCGTTTTTATTATTATTTTATAACTTTTTAGCAAAAAAATCTATAATAATAATAAAGTTAAATAGTTTAATAATTTTTTCCGCAAATTATTAGTTTACGCTTATATATATTTATTCTTATATTTTTAAAAAAATTATTTATAGTTAAAAAAAATCTATTATTATATAAAATATAAATATATAATAAAAGTTTTCTATTTAAATATTTTTTTATTAAATTTATTTTAATAATAATATTTTTTAAAAATATTTTTTTTAAAAAAAAAGCTATTTTTTTAAAGTTATTTTTTTTTTTTATATTTATTATAAGTTTATTTTTTTACGTATTAGCCGGCTTAATATCCGATATATTATATATAGCTAAAATAATAGCAACTTAAGCTTTTTTATTTATTAAAGTTTAATTTTTTAAAAAACATTTTTTTAAAATATATTTTTATTAATAATAATTAAAATATTTACTATTGAAAATTAATTATTATATTTTATTAATATTAAGCTTAAATAGTTAAACAAAATTATTATTATTATTATTATTTAGTTTTAGAATAAAATAAAAAATTATTTAAATAAAAATAAAAAAAAAAAAATAAAAATTATAATAGCAAACTTTTATGTTTTTTTTTTATAAATTTTATTTTATTTATAATCGGTTATTATTAAATAATAAACTATTTAAAAATAAATTTTATATAAATATTAAATTAATATTTTTTTTAAATATTTTAATATAGCTTCGGTTATTAATCGAAAAAATAGTTTATTTTTAAATTTTTTTTTTATTTAGTTTTATTAAATTTAATTTTACTAGTTAAATAAATAAAAATAGTTTTAAAATTTAAAAAATTTAGCTAATATATTAATTAAAACTAAATAATTAAAAATCGGCTTTAGTTTTTTATTATAGTTAATATTATAATATTTTTTTAAAATATTTTAAAATAGCTTTTAAATTAATAAATATATAAAATAATTAAATAAAAAATAAAAAAAAAAATTATTAGCTATATAGCTTTTAATATAAATTTTAATATTAGCTATTTTAGTTATATTATTATAAAACTAATTAACGTTAAATTTAAAATAATTTTATATAGCTCGAATTTATATTTTAAATTTAAGTTTATTTTAATTATATTATTATAAAAATAAATATTAATATTTTAGTTATATATTAGCTATTTTTTTTTATTATTTAATAAAACAAGGTTATTTATAATAATTTAGTAAATTAATTATTTATTAGTTTAAAATATTTAGGTTATTTTAAGTATAATTATATTATTTAGTTATTTTTTATAGTTTATTTAATAATTAATTAATAGTTTATTAGTTAGTTTATTATTAATTAAAATTTTTTAGTTATAAGTTAAAAAATATTAATAGTATATATTAATATAATATATATTTTATTATAAAAAATAATAATTTTATTTTATTTTTTTGTTTAGTTAAATAAAACTTTATTTTATTATTTAATTTTTTAGCGAATATATATAAATTAGTAGTAAAATAATAATAAACTATTATTAAAAAAGCGTATATTTTTATTTTTAAAAAATAGCAGTAAAATTTTATATATATTATTTATATTAGTTTAATTTATATTTTTATTAAAGCTAGGCTAAATTATTTTATTATAATATTATTAATTTAAAGTAAAAGCTAGCTTAGCGCTTTTTATTTTAGTTTTATATAATTGCTAGTTAAATATTAAATTATTTAATTAAAGCTAATAACGTTTATATTAAATTTTTATTTTTTAAATATATAATTATTAATAATATTATAAAATTATTATATTAAATTAATTAAAATAATTAGTTTTTACGGCCCGCTATTATAGTTTTATATAGTTAAAAGAGCTAAAATAAATATTTTTTATTATTTACTAAAGTTTTATTATAAAAAGCTTATTATTTTAAATATTTAAAACAAGCAAGTTTAAAATATTAATAAAAGCTTTAGTATATACGGCCGTATATGCTTATATTTTAATTTTTTTTAAAAACATTTTAATATTTTTAGGTTAAATTAGTTATTTAGTTTAATTAAAAAATATTATAAAAGTAATCCTAATATTTATAATATTTTAAATAATTTATAAATAATTACGCTTTATATATTCGAAAAAACAAAGCTTTAGTATATATATATATTATATATAAATCTATAAATAAAATAAAAAAAAAAAAAAGGTTTAAATTTATAGTATAAATAGCTGCTTAAATACTCGCATAAAGCAGCTATATTTACTATTAATGCCTGCTTTTATTCATTATAACTATATTTACTATAAATAGCAGTCACGTATTTATTATGAGTAGTAGTTATTACAAATAGAGATTACGGGTGCTATGGCTAGTAATAGGGCATAGCCACTAGAGCTTGTAGATCCGTAACTATTATAATAATTAATATTAATATATTAATTTTATATAGAAATAATATTATAATTATAATATTAGTTTTTTTTTTTAGCTATAATATATTTTTATACGATTATTTTTTTAATAAAAAATCTAAACGTAAAAAAATATTAAATATATTATAAAATAAGTATATAAATAAAAAACGCCCGATAATATATTAAATTATTATTTTTTTAAAATATTTAATATTTATATAACCGTACGTAAAAAAAAAGTTAATAAATATAAATAAAAAAGCTAACTTATATATTATTATTATACGTAATTTTTTATTTAATTTATTTAAATATTTTAAAAAATTAAATAATATATTGCTTTTATTATAATTATAATATTATTTACGTACGGAGTTAATATATCGGTATTAATTGTATATAATAATTAATTATTAATTATAATATTAGTTGTTATATAATAAATTAAGCTAATATATCCGCCTAATTTAGTTATATAGTATATTGTAGCAAAATTTTTTTATATAAAAAATTTTTATACGAAAGTTTAACTTTTATATAAATAGTTAAAAAAAATAAATCGATATATATTAATATTTATTTTATTTATTATTATATATAATATTATACTTTTTAGCTATTTAATATTAATTAATATTTTTAGCTAAAAAATATAAATTAGTAAAAAAAAAAACGGAATTTAAACTTAGTTATATAAACTACGTTTTTATATTATATTTTAGTTTTTTTAGTATTATATTAATAAAAAAAAAAATTAATTATTTTAATATTTTAATACTATATTTTATATAAAATTTAATTAATAATATATAATTATATTATTTTTTAATTATTATATACGAACTATATAAAAATTTATAATATAATTTAATAATTTTTTTATTTATAATATTTTCGAATATAATAAATAATAATAATTAATTATATAATAGCTAATATAGCTAAATATATAAAAACGTTATATTTTTAAAAAAATAGCTAAAATAATTTTTATTTTTTTAGCTAATATTTTATATAATAGTATAGCTAAAAAAATCGCTTAAAAAACTAATATATTTTTAAATTTTATATAAAAAACTATTAACTTTTATATATAAAAATATTTTATAAAACTTTAAAATAATTACTATAAAATAAATTAACGCGTAAATATATATTTATATATAAAATATAATTATATTTTATATAATTTAAAAATTTTTAAAAAATATTAATAAAAACTTTAAAATAATAAAACTTAAAATATTTAATAAAATCGATATTTAAATTATTAAAAAATTTATAACGTTTTTTATATAAAAATATTTTAAATTAAAAACTTATAAAATAGTTAAAAAAAAACTATATTATATAATTTAAAAAGCAAAATATTTTAGCGTACGGATTTTAAATTTTTATATAATTATTTTAAATAATATTTATGTTTTTATATTAAATTAATAATTTTAAAATTAATAAAGTTTTTTGTACGATAAAATAATTTTATAATTTTTTTTTTTAAATAAAAAAACAAATAAAAAAAAAAAAAAAAAAATAAAAAAAATAGCTATAAAATAATTTATATATATAATTAAAAGCTAGCTTTTTAACTTTAAATAATAAAATATTATATAAAAATAAAATATTAAAAGTAAAATTTTAAAAACTTTTTATAATTATTAAATATTATTTATTATTTATTTTAGTTAATAATTTATTTTTATAAAAAAAAATATATTATATTTTTAATATATAATAAAATATTTAATTTTTTAAAATTTTTTTTAAACTTTAAAATAATTTATTTATTATATAATATTAAATATAAAAATATTTTATTTAAAATTTAAATTTTTTTACGTATAATATTTAAAATAAAGCTATTTTATTTATAAAATATTAAATTTTTTTAAAAACTTAATAAAAAAAAAAAATTATTCCAAAAAACTATATAATTTATTTTATAATAAAATATAATAGTTTATTAATTATTATTAAAAGCTTAAAATTATAAAAAATTAATTTTATATTTATTTTTTATAATATTAATTAATTATATAAAAAATTATTATATATTATATTAGTTTTAATTATATATAAAAAAAAACATATAATATTATAAATTTATATTTTAATATAATTATAAACTATAATTAATATTAAACTAATTAAATTAATATTATTTTATATAAATATATAAATAAAAAAAAACTTATTTTTATATAAAATATTAAAATTATAATTAATAAATTATTTAAAGCTTAAAAAATATTTAAAATAAAATATTTAAAAAAAATTTATTTAAATATAACTATTATATATATATATAAAAATATTTTAAATTTAAAATATATTTATTTTTTAAAAATTTATATATAAAAATTTTTTTTAAATTTTATTTATATTTTTAAGTTAAAAAAAACTTAATAATTTAATATTTATATAAAAAATAAAAAATTTTTATTATATAAATTAATAATATAATTAAATTAATTATTATTTATATAATATAAAATATTATATAATATTTTAAAAATTTTTAAAAATAATATATTAGCTAAAATTATATAAATAATTATTTTTTAAAAAATTTATATACGAATAAAAAATATTTTATTTATTAAAAAAAAAAATATTAATTAATTAATTATATTTTTTAAAAAAGTTTCGTATAAAAAACTAATATTTTAATATATACGAAATAATATTCGAAAATAAACTAATTCCGAAAAATTTTTAATTTATTTAACTAAATATAAAAATTATTTAAATATATATAAAAAAAAAAATTTAAATATATAAAATAAAAACGTTATATAATATATTATAAATAATATATTTATATATTATATAATAAAAAAAAATATTTAATTAATAATTATAAACTAATTATTTAATTTATTTATATTTAATAATTAATATTATATAAAATATTAAAATATTATTTAAAATATAAAAGCTTTAAAATTTTTTATTATAAAAAACTATAAATAAAAGTTTATATATAAAAAAACTTAAAAACTAAAATTATTTAAACTTTTAAAATAGCTAAAATAAACTTTAATAAAAACTATATAATAATTTCGGTTAATATAATAAAAATTAATAATTAAATTAATTATATAATATTTTATATTTTAAATATTTTTATTTTATTTTTATTTTTTTTAAAAAATATAAACTATTTAAAAGTATATTTAATAATATAAAAAATATTATTATTAAAAAATAAAAAGCAATATTTTTATTATATATAAATAAAGCTATTTATTTTTTAATATTAGCTTATATAAAATAGCTAGCTATTTTATAAAAATTAAACTATATTGTTTATATAACAATTTAAATATTTTTATATAAAAAATTATATAAAATATTATTTTACGCAAAATATAAAATCGAATAATTTATTTTAAAAAAAATCTAAAAATTTTATTATTATTAAATATATATAAAGTTTATAGCGATTTAAATTTATAATTAAAAATATTTAAATTTATAATTAAAAATAACTTAATAAATATTATATAAATATAAATTAAAATATATTATATATTATAACGTTATTATATTATTTTAAATTTTTTAAAATTAATATTATATAAAACGTATAAAAAATATTATATAAATATTAAATTAATATTTATTAAGAATTTTTTAATAATATTATATATAATTTTAAATAAAATTTATTATATTAAACAAATAAAAATATATAACTAGCGTATAATATTATAAATATTTATTAAAGTATATTAAATAATAAATAAAATAAAATAAATATATAAACTATTTAAACGTATATATAATATTTTTTAAAAAAAAATCGATATATAAATAAATAATAAATTAATTTTATAAATAATAATAAAAATATTAAATAATATTAAAACTTAATAGTTTTATATTAATTTTTTTTATTTTCGGAGTTTATTTTTATATTAATAAAAAGTTTTTTTATTTTTTTTTTATTATACGAAAAGCGGTAGCTATTTAAAAAATAATAAAAATACTATATAAAAACTATATAAAAATCGAAATTAATTATACGATTAATAAACGAAATAAACTATTTTTATAATATATTTATATTTTTTTTTAAAGCGAAGTTTTAATATAAAAAAAAAAATAAAATAAAAAAACTATATAAAATTAAAATAATTAAAAAATTAAATATAATTGTAGCTTTAATTAATAAATTAATATATTTTTAATATATATAAATTAAGCTATATTATTATACGAAAAATATTTTAATAAATAATTTAAATTAAAATAATATATAATTTATTAATTAATAATTATTAAAAAAAATATAATTAGCTAAAAAAAAAAACTTAGCTTTATTATTATATAATATTTAAATATATTTATTATATAATATTTAAATATTATAAATTTTTTTAATAAAAAAAAAAAGCAAGCTTTTAAGCTAATAATTAAGCTATATATAAATAAAATTATTATAATTTTTAATAAACTATTTAAAAAGTTAAATATAATAAAATTAATAAATTTATTATACGAAACGTTTTTAAATTTATTATATATAATTTAAATATTTATAAAAAAAAATATATTTTTAAATTTTGCTTTATATAAAAAATTAAAAAAAAAACTATAAAATTATATAAAAAGTTTAAACTTATTATATAAAAATATAATAATATTAAAAAAATATTATTTTAATTTAATTGCTAACGATTTAATAAATAAACTAATAAATAATTTTAATATTTAGTTTTATTTTTATATAAAACTTTAAAATTTTATATAAGCTTAAAAATATTATTTAAGCTTATATTTAATTAAAAAATAAATTATTATATAATATTTATATTTATTTATTTTTAAAGCTAAAAAAAAAATATTTTTTAAAAACTATTTTATATATTATATAATTTTTATATAGTTTAGCTAAATTTAAACTATATTAATTTAAAATATATTATTAATATTATTAAAAAAAATTTAAAATATAAATATTTATATATAATTTATATTTATTAGTTATATATAATAGTTTAAATATTTTTAAAATAATTAAAATATAAATAAATAATATATTAAACTTTATTACGCTAAACTTTTTATTACGCGAAAAAAAAAACTTAAATAAGCAAAATTTCGTATAAAGTTTAAAAAAATTTTATTTTTAAATATTTATTTAAGTTTAATAGTAAAAAATTTTTTTATACGAATAAAATATTATAATAATTTAAAAAAACTAAACTAAAAATTTAGCTAAAGTTAATTTTTATAAAAAAATTTATTTAAACTTATATTTTTTAATAAACTAAAAAATATATATTAATAATATATATTAATTTAAAGTTATATATAATTTTATTATTATAGCTTAAATTATTAAGCTATAATTATATAATATTAAAATATTAAATAAATAAATTAAATAGTAAAAAATAACCTATTAAAAAAACTTATGTTTATTTTTTTTAATTTTTATTATATAAAGCTTTTTATTTTTATAAATAAATTATTCGTAAATAATATAAATATAATTTTATAGTTTAAATTTATTATTATATTTATAATTAAAGTTTATATAAAAATATAATAAATTTAAATTTTAAAATTAAAAATAATATTATATATTAAAATTTAAATAAATATAAAAAATTACGCGAAATATTTTAGCTAGCAAATTATATAATATAATTAATAGTTTTAATAATATTATTATTTTTTATATAATATTTTAAAAAATTATAAAAATATTTAATTTATTTTTAATATTAGTTATTTTATATTTAAATTTTAAATTATTATATAATTATTTAATTAAGCTAAAAATAATTTAAAAAAAAAAATTAATAATAAATATTATATTTTTTAAAAGTTATATAAAAAAAGAAAAAATCTTTAAAATATAATAAATTAATAATAAAAATAATTTAGCTAATATATTTATTAAATATATATTAAACTAAGCATTAAAACTTTAGTTTTTATAAATAAGCTATTTATATAAATTAAAATATTTATTAAAAAATTATAAAAAATATATTTATATAATAAATAATAGCCGGGCATATATAAAAATAATATATTATATATAAATATTTAAAAAAATAAATATTATATATAAATAGTAAAAAAGTTAAAAAATTATAGCAAAAATAATAATTAAAATTTATATTTTAAAAAATAATACGTATAATTAATTTTTTATTTTTTATTTTTTTTTTAAACTTAAACTATATATAGTAAAAATAATAAACATTATATAATCGCTATATATAAACGCTATAAACGCCGTTTTAAAAACTTAGTATTATATAATATTAAATAAATAAAATATTTTAATAATTAATATAATTACTGCGTAAATTGTTTTAATATAAAATAACGATTTAATTGCGATTTTAAATAAAAATCGTATAAAAATATTTTTTTAACGTACGAATTTTGTTTATATATCGGTAAAAATAATAATTAATAATATTTAAAAATAATATTATACGAAAAAATAAAAATAATTATATTTTTTTCGTTTTATTATATAATAAAACAAATTAGCTAAAATATATATTAAAATTATTTATATAAAATAAATAAAAATATATATATATTTATATATAATATTAGTATAAAAGCTTTATAAGTTTAATTTTTAGTAAAAAAGCTATAAACTTTAGTAGCGCTATTATTTTTTAAACGTATAAAGTTTTAAAATTATATAATATTATTAAAAGCAAAAAACGTAAAATATAAATAAAAAACCTCGATAAAGTTAATAGGTTTTATAATAGCTATTATTAATATTAATAGCGATTTTGCTTTAATTGTTTATTAGTATAATATTTAAAAAAACTTAAAAAGTTTTACGTATAATAATAATAATAATAATAATATATAATATTATTATTAATATTATTAATATTGTTATATTATTTATATTAATATTATTATTAATATTATATTTATTATATAACGATTATTAGATTTAATATTATATAAGTTTATAAAATTAGTTAAAATATACGTACGAAGTATATATATATATATATATATATATATATATATAAATATAAATATACGCGTATAAAAAAAAAAAAAAAAAATAAAAATAAAAAAGCAATATAAAAATAACCTAACTTATATATAATAATAGTAAATATAAAAACAACGTATTATTTAATTTTTTAAAATATTTAAATAAATTAAATAAAAAAATTATATATAATAGTTATATATAAATTAGCTTTTTTATTTATATTTGCTAACTTTTTTTTTTATGTACGGTTATATAAATATTAAATATTTTAAAAAATAATAATTTAATATATTATTAGGTGTTTTTTTATTTATATATTTATTATATAATATATTTAATATTTTTTTTACGTTTAGATTTTTTATATTAAAAAAAGCAATCGTACAAAAATACGCTATAGCTAAAAAAAAAAAAGCTAATATTATAATTATAATATTATTTACATATAAAGTTAATATATCAGTATTAATTATATATAATAGCTAATTATTAATTATAATATTAGTTATTTATATAATAAAATCGGGCTAATATATCCGCTTAATTCGGTCGTATAATATATTGCAGTAAAATTTTTTTTATATAAAAAAAATTTTCTGCACGAAAGCCTAGCTTTTATACAAATAGTTAAAAAAAATAAATCGATATATACTAATATTTATCTTATTTATTATTACGTACAATATCGTACCCCTTAGCTACTTAACAGCTTTTATATTTATTGCTATTATACGTAGGTTAAGTTATTTTTATATTATTTTTTTATTTTTTTATTTTTTTTTTTTTTTACGCGCATATATTTATACTTATATATATATATATATATATATATATATATATTTCGTATATATGTTTTAATTAATTTCGTAAACTTATATAATATTAAGTTTAATAATTATTATAAATAAATATAGTATTAATAATATTAGTAATAATATTATTATTATTACCGCTATTATTATTATTATATAAAATTTTTTAAGTTTTTTTAAATATTATATTAATAAATAATTAAAATAAAATTAATTAAATAATAACTGCTATAAAACTTATTAATTTTATTAAAGTTTTTATTTACGTTTTACGTTTTTTGTTTTTAATAGTATTATATAGTTTTAAAATTTTATATGTTTAAAAAATAGTAGCGCTACTAAAGTTTATAGCTTTTTTACTAAAAGTCGGGCCTATAAAACCTTTATATTAACGTTATATATAAACGTATATATATTTTTATTTATTTATTTATATAAATAATTTCTAGTATATATTTTAGCTAATTTATTTTATTATATAATAAAATAAAAAAAATATAATCGTTTTTATTTTTTTATATAATATTATTTCTAGGTATTATTAATTATTATTTTTACTAATATATAAGCGAAGTTTATATATTAAAAAAAATTTTTATACGATTTTTATTTAAAATTATAGCTAAATTGTCGTTTTATATTAAAACAGTTTATATAGCAGTTATATTAATTATTAAAGTACTCCGTTTAACTAATATCGCATAATGTTTATTATTTTTACTATATATAGTTTAAGTTTAAAAAGGGGAAAGAAAAAAGATAAAAATTAATTATATACATTGTTTTTTAAAGTATAAATTTTAGTTATTATTTTTATTATAATTTTTAAGTTTTTTACTATTTATATATAATATCCGCTTTTTTAAATATTTATACGTAATATATCGCTTTTATATATATTTAGTTGCTATTTATTATATAAGCGTATTTTTTACGGTTTTTTAATAAATATTTCGATTTATATAAATAATTTATTCGTAAAAACTAAAGTTTTTAATGTTTAGTTTAATATATATTTAATAAATATATTAGCTAGGTTATTTTTATTATTAATTTATTATATTTTAAAGATTTTTTTTTTTTTATAATTTTAAAAAAATATAATATTTATTATTAATTTTTTTTTTAAATTATTTTTAGCTTAATTAAATAGTTATATAACGATTTAAAATCTAAATATAAAATAATAAATATTAAAAATAAATTAAATATTTTTATAATTTTTTAAAATATTATATAAAAAATAATAATATTATTAAAACTGCTAATTATATTATATAATTCGTTAGCTAAAATATTTTGCGTAATTTTTTATATTTATTTAAATTTTAATATATAATATTATTTTCGATTTTAAATTTTAAATTTATTATATTTTTTATATAAGCTTTAATTATAAATATAATAATAAATTTAAACTATAAAATTATATTTATATTATTTATAAATAATTTATTTATAAAAATAAAAAACTTCGTATAATAAAAATCGAAAAAAATAAACGTAAGCTTTTTTAATAAGTTATTTTTTTATTATTTAATTTATTTATTTAATATTTTAATATTATATATTTATAGCTTAATAATTTAAGCTATAATAGTAAAATTATATATAGTTTTAAATTAATATATATTATTAATATATATTTTTTTAGCTTATTAAAAAATATAAGCTTAAATAAATTTTTTCGTATAAAAATTAATTTTAGCTAAATTTTTAGTTTAGTTTTTTAAATTATTATAATATTTTATTTATATAAAAAATTTTTTATTATTAAATTCGAAAAAATATTTAAAAAATAAAATTTTTTTAAACTTTATATAAAGTTTTATTTATTTAAGTTTTTTTTTTTTGCATAATAAAAAGTTTAAAATAATAAAATTTAACGTATTATTTTTTATATTTTAATTATTTTAAAAATATTTAAACTATTATATATAACTAATAATATAAATTATATATAAATATTTATATTTTAAGTTTTTTTTAATAATATTAATAATATATTTTAAACTAATATAATTTAAATTTAATTAAACTATATAAAAGTTATATAATATATAAAATAGTTTTTAAAAAATATTTTTTTTTTAGCTTTAAAAATAAATAAATATAAATATTATATAATAGTTTATTTTTTAACTAAATATAAACTTAAATAATATTTTTAAGTTTATATAAAATTTAAAATTTTATATAAAAATAAAACTAAATATTAAAATTAATTTTTAATTTATTTATTAAATCGTTAATAATTAAATTAAAATAATATTTTTTTAATATTATATATTTTTATATAATAAATTTAAATTTTTCGTATAATTTTATAGTTTTTTTTTAATTTTTTATACGAAATAAAACTTAAAAATATATTTTTTTTATAAATATTTAAATTATATATAATAAATTTAAAAACGTTTTATATAATAAATTTATTAATTTTTATTACGTCCGATTTTTTAAATAGTTTATTAAAAGTTATAATAATTTTATTTATATAGTTTAATTATTAATTTAAAAGTTTATTTTTTTTTATTAAAAAAGTTTATAGTATTTAAATATTATATAATAAATATATTTAAACATTATAATAATAAAACTAAATTTTTTTTTTTAGCTAATTATATTTTTTTTTAATAATTATTAGCTATATAAATTATATATTATTTTAATTTAAATTATCCGCTTAAATATTTTTTATATAATAATATAGTTTAATTTATATATATTAAAAATATATTAGTTTATTAATCGAAACTATAATTATATTTAATTTTTTAATTGTTTTAATTTTATACGGTTTTTTTTATTTTATTTTATTTTTTTATATTAAAATTTTATTTTAAAAAAAAAATATAAATATATTATATAAAAATAATTTATTTTATTTATTAATCGTATAACTAATTTTAACTTTTATATAGTTTTTATATAATATTTTTATTATTTTTTAAATAGCTATTATTTTTTATATAATAAAAAAAATAAAAAAACTTTTTATTAATATAAAAATAAACTTTAAAAATAAAAAAATTAATATAAAACTATTAAATCTAATAATATTATTTAATATTTTTATTATTATTTATAAAATTAATTTATTATTTATATATATATTAATTTTTTCCCGAAAAATATATATATATATTTAAATAATTTATATATTTATTTTATTTTATTTATTATTTAATATGTTTCGATAAATATTTTATAATATTATATATTAATTATTTTATATATTTTTTAAATTTATTTAATAAAAAATTTATTTTAAAATTATATATAATATTATTAAAAAGTTTTTAATAAATATTAATCTAATATTTATATAATATTTTTTATATATTTTATATAAATATTAATTTTAAAAAATTATTATTTAAAATAATATAATAATATTAATAATATATAATATATTTTAATTATTTATTTATATATATTATAATTATTTCGTAATTAAATTTATAATTATTTTTAATTATAAATTTAAATTGCTATAAAGCTTTATTATATATTTAATAATAATAATAAAATTTCTAGATTTTTTTAAAATAAATTGTTTAGTTTTATATTTTATATAAAATATATTTATATAATTTTTTATATAAAAATATCCGAACTATTTATATAAATAATATAGTTTAGTTTTTATAAAATAGCTAATTATTTAATACAGGCTAATATTAAAAAATAAATAGCTTTATTTATATATAATAAAAATATTATTTTTATTTTTTTATATAATAATATTTTTTATATTATTAAATATTTTTTTAAACGGTTTATATTTTTTAAAAAAAATAAAAATAAAATAAAAATATTTAAAATATAAAATATTATATAGCTAATTTAATTATTAATTTTTATTATATTAATTAAAATTATTATATAATTTTATTAAAGTTTATTTTAGCTATTTTAAAAGTTTAAATATTTTTAATTTTAAGTTTTTTTATATATAAATTTTTATTTATAATTTTTTTATAGTAAAAAATTTCGAAGCTTTTATATTTTAAATAATATTTTAATATTTTATATAATATTAATTATTAAATATAAATAAATTAAATAATTAATTTATAATTATTAATTAAATATTTTTTTTTTATATAATATATAAATATATTATTATAATATATTATATAATGTTTTTATTTTATATATTTAAATTTTTTTTTTTTTTATTATATATATTTAAATAGTTTTTATATTTAGTTAAATAAGTTAAAAATTTTTTAAAATTAATTTATTTTCGAATATTATTTTATATATTAAAATATTAATTTTTCGCGCAAAACTTTTTTTAAAAAATATAATTAATTAATTAGTATTTTTTTTTTAGTAAATAAAATATTTTTTATTTATACGTAAGTTTTTTAAAAAATAATTATTTATATAATTTTAGCTAATATATTATTTTTAAAAATTTTTAAAATATTATATAATATTTTTATATTATATAAAATAATAGTTAATTTAATTATATTATTAATTTATATAATAAAATTTTTTATTTTTTATACGAAATATTAAATTATTAGGTTTTTTTTAATTTAAAAATATAAATAAAAGTTTAAAAAAAATTTTTCGTACGTAAGTTTTTAAAAAATAAATATTATTTTAAATTTTAAAATATTTTTATATATATATAATAATTATATTTAAATAAATTTTTTTTAAATATTTTATTTTAAATATTTTTTAAGCTTTAAATAATTTATTAATTATAACTTTTAATATTTTATATAAAAATAAGTTTTTTTTTTATTTATATATTTATATAAAAATAATATTAGTTTAATTAGTTTAATATTAATTATAGTTTATAATTATATTAAAATATAAGTTTATAATATTATATATTTTTTTTATATATAATTAAAGCTAATATAATATATATAATAATTTTTTATAATTATTAATATTATAAAAATATAATATAAAATTAATTTTTATAATTTTAAGCTTTTAATAATAATTAACGAACTATTATATTTTATTATAAAATAAATTATATAGCTTTTTAAAATAAATTTTTTTTTTTTGCTAAATTTTTAAAAAAATTTAATATTTTATAAATAAAAGCTTTATTTTAAATATTATACGTAAAAAAAATTTAAATTTTAAATAAAAATATTTTTATATTTAATATTATATAATAAATAAATTGTTTTAAAGTTTAAAAAAGATTTTAAAAAACTAAATATTTTATTATACGTTAAAAATATAATATATTTTTTATTTATATAAAAAATAAATTATTAATTAAAATAAATAATAAATAATGTTTAATAGTTATAAAAAGTTTTTAAAACTTTTTTTAATATTTTATTTTTATATAATGTTTTATTATTTAAAATTAAAAAGCTAGCTTTTAGTTATATATATAGGTTATTTTATAGCTATTTTTTTATTTATTTTTTATTTTTTTTTTATTTATTTTTTTATTTAAAAAAAAAATTATAAAATTGTTTATTATATAAAAAAACTTTATTAATTTTAAAATTATTAATTTAATATAAAAAATATAAATTATTTAAAATAATTATATAAAATTTAAAATTTATACGTTAAATATATTTATTTTTTATAAATTATATAATATAGTTTTTTTTTAATTATTTTATAAATTTTTAATTTAAAATATTTTTATATAAAAAATATTATAAATTTTTTAATAATTTAAATATTAATTTTATTAAATATTTTAAGTTTTATTATTTTAAAGTTTTTTATTAATATTTTTTAAAAGTTTTTTAAATTATATAAATATAATTATATTTTATATATAAATACTATTTATATATTAATTTATTTTATAATAATTTTTTAAAGTTTTATAAAATATTTTTATATATAAAAATTAATAGTTTTTTATATAAAATTTAAAAATATATTAATTTTTTAAGCGATTTTTTTAGCTATATTATTATAAAATATTAGTTAAAAAAATAAAAAATTATTTTAACTATTTTTTCGAAAATATAGCGTTTTTATACGTTTATTTATATTAATTATTATATAATTATTATTATTTATTATATTTAAAAATATTATAATAAAAAATTATTAAATTATATTACGAACTTTTATATAATTTATATAATAATAATTAAAAATAATATAATTATATATTATTAATTAAACTTTTATATAAAAATATAATATTAAAATATATTAAAATAATTAATTCTTTTTTTATTAATATAATATTAAAAAAACTAAAATAATATAAAAAATATAGCTTATATAACTAAGTTTAAATTTTATTTTTATTTTTATTAATTTATATTTTTTAGCTAAAAATATTAATTAATATTAAATAGTTAAAAAATATAATATTATATATAATAATAATAAAATAAATATTAATATATATTAATTTATTTTTTTTAACTATTCGTATAAAAGCTAAGCTTTCGTACGGAGAATTTTTTATATAAAAAAATTTTACTATATATTATATAACTAAATCGGGCAGACATATTAGCTTAACTTTATTATATAAACAGCTAATATTATAATTAATAATTAGCTATTATATAATAGTTAATATTAATATATTAACTTTATACGTAAATAATATTATAATTATAATATATATAATTTTAACTAATATATTATTTTTAAAAATTTTTAAAATATTATATAATATTTTTATATTATACGAAATAACGGTTAATTTAATTATATTATCGATTTATATAGTAAAAATTTTTTATTTTTTATATAAAATGCTAAATTATTAAGTTTTTTTTAACCTAAAAATATAAATAAAAGTTTAAAAAAAATCTTTTATACGTAAGTTTTTAAAAATAAATATTATTTCGAATTTTAAAATATTTTATACGGGTATATAATAGTTATATTTAAATAAATTTTTTTTTAAATATTTTGCTTTAAATATTTTTTAAACTTTAAATAGCTTATTAATTATAACTTTTAATATTTCGTATAAAAATAAATTTTTTTTTTATTTATATATTTATATAAAAATAATATTAGTTTAATCGGTTTAATATTAATTATAGTTTATAATTATATTAAAATATATATTTATAATATTATACGTTTTTTTTATATATAATTAAAGCTAATATATATATATAATAATTTTTATATAATTAATCTATATTATAAAAATATAATATAAAACTAGTTTTTTATAATTTCGAACTTATAATAATAATCGATAAACTATTATATTTTATTATAAAATAAATCGTATAGCTTTTTAAAATAATTTTTTTTTTTTGCTAAATTTTTAAAAAAATTTAATATTTTATAAATAATATAACTCCGTTTTAAATATTATATATAAAAAAGATTTAAATTTTAAATAAAAATACTTTTATATTTAATATTATATAATAAATAAGTTGTTTTAAAATTTAAAAAAGATTTTAAAAAACTAAATATTTTATTATATATTAAAAATATAATATATTTTTTTCGTACGAAAAATAAATTATTAATTAAAATAAATAATAAATAACGTTTAATAGTTATAAAAAGTTTTTAGAACTTTATTTTTAATATTTTATTTTATATAATATTTTTTTATTTAAAGTTAAAAAGCTAGCTTTTAGTTATATATATAGGTTATTTTGCGGCTATTTTTTATTTATTTTTTTATTTTTTTTTTGTTTGTTTTTTTATTTAAAAAAAAAAATCGTAAAGTTGCTTTATTATATAAAAAAATTTTGCTAACTTTAAAGTTATTAATTTAACGTAAAAAACGTAAATATTATTTAAAATAGTTATATAAAAATTTAAAATTTATACGCTAAAATATATTTACTTTTTATAAATTATATAATATAGTTTTTTTTAACCGTTTTATAAGTTTTTAATTTAAAACGTTTTTTATATAAAAAATATTATAAATCTTTTTAATAATTTAAATATCGATTTTATTAAATATTTTAGGTTTTATTATTTCGAAATTTTTTGCTAATATTTTTTAAAAATCTTTTAAGTTAATATATTATATAACTATCCTGGTTATATAACTATTCTAGCTATTTTTTAGCATTTTTGTACGAATAATTAAAATAATTTAACTATAATATAAAAAATTAATTAAATTTAATCGGAATTACTTTTGCTAAATGTTTTTATTTTGTTTTATATATACGTATATTATATTTAGGTTTGCTATAAATTTTATAGCATTGTTTATTTATAATATTTTTTTCGTATAACGATTATTTAATTATATTTTATTATTTATTTAGTTTTTAATAGCTTTTTTAGTTTTTTAATTTTATTTTTTTTATAATAGATATTTTTTAATTTAGATCCGTTTATTTTTCGTATAATAATGCTTATTTTAATTATTTATTTAAAGTTCGGCTATTTTAAATTAAAATAATATAATTTAATATTTTAATATATTTATTTTTTTATAATTAAATTAATTATATTTAAAATAACTATAAAAAACTATTTAATATTATATTTTATATTTAATACTATAATTTAGTATTTTTATATTATAAAATATTTATAACTTTTAAATTTAAAGTTTATTAGATAATTTTAAAAGTATTTTAGTTAAATTTTTAAATAAAAATTATAAAATAATATATTTTAAATCGTATAAAATAAAGCTAGCTTTTTAAAAGCTTTTTTTAATATTTTTTAATATTATTATAGCGTTATTATATATAAAAATAACGTAAAGAATTTTTTTTTTAATATAAATAATATAAATTTAAGCTAATTTATCGATTTATTTACCGTATAATTATTTTAAAAAATTAAAATAATTAATATTTAAAAACTAAAGTTTATATAATAAATAAATAAATATATAAAAAGTAATAATTTTATATTTTTAATATATAATTTAAATTTAATAAAATAATAATTTTTATAGCTATTTAAAATTAAAAATAATAAAAAACTTTATATAACGTATTATATAATAATTAAAATGTTTAATTTAATTTAAATTTTTTTTGTTATAGTTTAGCTATTTTTATTATTTTAATTTTTTAATCGGTTAATAAATAGCTATTTTTATATTAAAATAATAAATAAATTAACCTAGCTAAAATAATATAGCAAAATAAAATAGCTATATAATAAATAATATAAATAATAATTATTTATTTTTAATTTTTATTAAATAATTTTTAGTTATTTATAACGTTTATATAATATTATAATTATTTTAAATAATATTTAATTATTATTTTATTAAAATTATAAATATTTATTTCGTAAATATTTTTAGCTATAATTACGTTTTATATAAGCTTAAACTATTTTTAATATTTATTAAAATTTTCGTATAAAATTCGTTAATAATTAATTTAATAGTTAAAATACGTTTAAAAATTAAATAATCGTTATATAAAATTTAAAGCTTAATTAATTTTAATAAATAATATATTATATTTACGTAATAATTAATTAATTATATTTTTAATATTATTTAATTTAAATAAAAATTTTTGCGAATTTAGGTTAAATATATATCGTACGATTAATTTTTTTTCGAATTTTAATAATTAGTATTTTAATAAACGTATTTAAAGCTTTAGAAAAATTCCGGCCTAGCGAATAATAAAAGTTATATAAAAAATATTATAGATTTTTATAGCGCGCTAAAAAGTTAAATTTTTATTATGTTTTATAGCCTATAAAGCAAGCTATAAATCTTTTTTTTATATAATAGTATTATTATTAGTTATTAAAATATAAAAGAAAAAATAATAATTGTATAAAAATTAAAAAAAGCTAAAATAGTTATATAGCTAGGATAGTTATATAGTATATTATATAAAATATAATTATATTTTATATATAAATTTATTATTTATATATTAATTTATTTATAATAATTATTTTAAAGTTTTATAAAGTATTTTTATATATATAAAAATTGATAGTTTTTTATATAAACTTAAAAATATATCGGTTTTTTAAACAATTTTTTAGCTATACTATTATATAGAATATTAGCTAAAAAAATAAAAAGTTGCTTTAGCTGCTTTTTCGAAAATATAACGTTTTTATACGTTTGTTTATATTAGCTATTATACGATTAATTATTATTTTTTATTATATTTAAAAATATTGCGGATAAAAAGTTATTAAATTATATTACGAATTTTTACGTAGTTTATATAATAATAATTAAAAAATAATATAATTATACATTATTAATTAAATTTTTGTATAAAAATATAATACCGAAATATATTAATAATTAATTTTTTTTTTTATAATACTAAAAAAACTAAAGTACGATATAAAAAACGTAGCTTATATAATCAAGTTTAAATTTTATTTTTATTTTGCTAATTTATATTTTTTAAAATATTAATTAATATTAAATAGCTAAAAAATATATAATATATAATAATATAAAATAAATATTAATATATATTAATTTATTTTTTTAACTATTCGTATAAAAGCTAAGCTTTCGTGCGGAGAATTTCTTTATATAAAAAAAATTCTACTATAGTATATTATATAACTAAATCGAACAAATATACTAGCCCGACTTTATTATATAAATAATTAATATTATAATTAATAATTAGCTATCGTACGTAGTTAAAACTAATATATTAACTCCGTACGTAAATAATATTATAATTATAACAGCGGCAGTAATTATATTGCCGCTATTAATATTATTACGCATAAAAAAATATTATACTAAATAGCAGTAAATAAAAGCAAAAACTTTATAAAAAAAAAAAAAGCTTTAATAACGACCTAATATTAGCTTTTTAAAATTAAAAAACGCCCTATATATTTAGCTTATATTATTATTTTATACGCCGGAAAAAGCAGTCAAATTTAATAGCTTTTATTAAAGCTTATAGCTTTCGATATTTTCGTATATATATACTTATAAACTAAAGAACCGTTATATTAACTATTATTTTATTTCCGCTTTTTTAGCGTTAGAATATACAAAATGCTTAAATATTGTTTCGAATTATCTTAAAACGCTAATATTTAATATAGCAGCTTGCTAAATTAAAAAAAATAATTACTTATTATGCTAAAAAATAAGGATTTAAATATATAGATCTAACTATAATAAAAAAACTTTTTATATATAGTTAAATAATTATATAAAGCTTATAGAAATAACTTTATTAATTTTCCGTATAATAATAAATATTTATATTTTTTATTTTTATAAGCTTTATAATATATTAGTACGTTTTAAATAAATAACGTTTAGCTTTTGCTATATATAGTTAGCTACTTTCGACTTAACTAATCGCTTATATATAAAACTTATATATAATATTATATAGCCTAAAACCGAAAGCTTATATATAACATTAACTAAAGTATACTTATTAAAACTATTTTATAATAACTAGCAAAATAATAATTTATATTTATTTAGTATAATAAATTATTTTATATTATGCTATATAATATAAATAGTTATAATAAACATATTTAGCTTATAAATATTTAGCTTAAAAACAAAAAACGTATGTTTTTATACTAGTTATTAAAAAAAATAGATTTTTACGCAATAATAAAAGTTATACTTATTATATACTAAAAGTTTTAATATTTTAGTTTTTTTTAGCCGCTAGCTTAAACCTTTTATTTAGCGCTAGTAGCTAGTAAAGCTACTTTTTTAATAAAAAATAAAAATTAATTATTTTATTCTAACTAATAGTATAATAATATAAGTTTATTATTATAAGCAATATAAATAGCTGCGACAGATTTTATATAACACTTAAATATATAATCTAGTTTTTATATAACTTCTAAAACTAAAGCGGTAAAGTTTTTATAGTATAGCTTGCTAATACGTTTTTATAGCTTGCTAACACGTTGGGTAAGAGCCCTGTAGCTTGCTAACACGTTTTTTAGGTCGGGCGTAGCTTGCGTACGAGTGCTAGCGCGTAGCTTGCTAAGGGGGGCGGGCGCGGCCCGTGCGCGCGGGTGGTACCGGAATCAGTTGTAGGGCGTTTTGGGTAGGGCGGCTGTATAACCGGCGACGTCCTGCAGGGCGTTTCCTTAGACTGTATAATAGCCATAGGGTGACCCTAGTGCCCTAGGGGGCACTAGGTCCCCTTACCTACGCATTGCAACTAGGAAAGTTGATTGTATGCGAAACGTTTGATGAATTGGGTACAGAAAGACTCCCCGGGCAGGGCCGTCAGAACACTAGTTAGAAGTACGTAGCTCCAACTGCGCGCAGTCCCTGTCGAGCCTATAATACTAGTGTGGGTACTCCGTAGGTATTCCTTGTTTAGGCTTGCCTAGCGCGGTACCTGGCGGAGGTGGATAGTAAGTATAACCCCACCAATTAGTTTGATACCTGCCACTGGTTGCCCGGGCACCCAACTAATACTGGCACCTGCCCAGATTCAACAATTTACTCCAATGAAATCGAACTTCGATCCGAAGACTGTATATTTCTCTCCTATTAGCACCAGTTCTCATTCCTAATTCTCGATGTTATGAACATTATTTCGTGGCTTGAAGGTGTCGAGCCGCGAGTTTCGACCGACGCCAGGGCGCAGCGGCTGCCTAAGACCCGGAAGCGCAAACAACAACAGGTTCCAACGCCGAGCTCTTCTATACTGGACACCATTCCCGACCCTAGCGTATTACTACTTCCTAATAAACGACGCCGGTTCGATCAAAATAGCACCGAAGATGAACCAGACGTTGATCGCACGCCGAGGGGAAGAGGGAGGACCAATGCCTGGTCAGCCTCGGAAAGGACGGGCAGCCCTTCATCGGGCACTTCCAGGGTTTCCCCAACTAAACGCCTAGCCATGCTCGAAATCGCGAACAACCCAGTTGTTGTAGCGCAGATCAACATGACTGATCCCCGAATGCCGGCAGAGCTTAAAACTGTGTTAGAAATATTGGACCGTTTTCAAGAACGTGTTGGGATTGTACCGGCCTATTTGAAATCCGAAATTGAGATACGTGCAAAATGGGACGGCAACTTATATAACTTCCGCCCTACAACATTTCGAAATACGGCAGCCGACAACACGACGACCGACATTGCGACGACCGACACTGCGACGACCGACAATGCGACGACCGACACTGCGACGACCGGCAATAGCGGCACCGACATTACGGCTGCCCCTGACTTAAGGCTGTCTCTAGACCGTGTTATAGAGGTATTCTCCGAAGCAAACCAGTGCTTTAACGCGGGCATACAGAGGCGACATGGAATACTCTTGTTCATTGGCCCGTGTTTCAATTAGCACTAGGAGCTATGTCCGATAATCCAAAAATCGATCCTGAAGTCCAAGAGCATCAGATTCGCGTTCATGCTATGCCTTGTACAACAGCGAGATTAAAGGGTAACCCACGCGGCTCTAAGCTGGTTGATTATTGCATCTTCGTCGAGCCCCAGAATGAGGATCTTGTTAAGGTCGACGAATTGCGGACGCAGCTAGACTGTAGTATTAACCATACCGACTATTTCCCGTTAAGGCAATGGCCTGTTGTTCTCAGTGCCGAGTCTAAGAAGCCCGGCGAAGGATTTAAAGAGGCGCAGGTCCAGCTCGGTGTATGGCAAGCTGCGCAGTGGGCTCTACTAGAGAGTCTGGTAGATATCGAGAGAGATGCCACGCAGCCACTTATACCATTTCTCCCAGCCCTCATCATCCAAGGTCATGAGTGGTCTTTTGTAGCCACTACGAAGTCCGGCAAGCAGACGGTACGTCTTTACAACATTAACCCATGTTAACTAACTGCCTACTAGTTTTATGCTAACTGATACTCTCAGGTATTATGGCTTGGGCAGGCTATTGGGAAAACTGACTCGGTCCTTGGTGTTTTTCAGATTATCCATGCTCTGCGGCACATCGCAGCATGGATACGTGGGACATATTGGCCGTGGTATCAGAAGTCTATATTACAATTGGGGCAGTAGTAAAAGGATGGGGCCTCGGTAATAATAGCCCGACCCTTCAATCTGGTCGACTCGATCTGGGCTGGGAATCCTTGTTAGGGTGATCTATCTAGTAATATATTACTAGATCGCTAGTTAGTGCTTAATCTAACAGTAGGTAACATACGTGTAATGTAGATCCAACGAGGAGTCCGATAATGATAGAGGAGTTCTACGGAAACCTATTGTCGGCACCGCCACATTAGAGCGCCAGGGGCAACATAATGATAGCCCCTGCGAACAGCACAAATCTCAATCCATCGAGGCTCTTAATCTTGCTCAAAATTGGCACTTGTTAGTAGGCGCCGGTTTGAAGTACACTACGAGGAAAAGCAGCGCACCAGCTAGTCCGCCGATGGGGAGTATGATGTAAAACCACTATCGCCACGTGATGTATTCCGTCAGAGCGCCACCGATAGGAGGGCCGACGATGCTGGCTAATGCGAGCACGACCGCGACGCTGCCGAGATAGACGGCGCGCCGATGCAGCGGAATAACGGTGGTTAGGACCACGAAGCTTCCCGCGAAGACACCGGAGGCCCCGAGCCCCGCGACGACTCGCCCGGTGATGAGCGGGTAGACGAGATTCCCGAGCAGGAAGATGAACAGGCAGACTAATGGGCTATTTTTCGGGAGAACAGCGTGAAGGTCTTGCCGGCAAGCGACTGGCTACCGCATCTACAGATGGTTAGCACCCGGTTATTTGGTTCTGAGAGGATAGGCGTGTGAAGTGCAAAGCTATCATGTATGCCGAACCGTACTAGCCTACATTTTTAACCGATCGAAATTTGGTAATAATAACGAGAATGGACGTTGCGATTAAGCTAAAGTCCTCTTTCACTTATAGTCAATCACCCGTTATTTGCCTATGGCTTCGTCTAGCAAGAAGCCCGTCTTAGCTGGTATGGATGGCTACGGACTCGCCAAGCCTGCCATGAATTGAACGAGACATATAGAAGAATGAAGCACGAGCAGTTTCACGGCCCTCATCTTATTGTCTAAGTCTATCGTGTTTCTCTTTCAGAAATCGACTTCTCAGTATCCGCTACAAGAGGCCCGCCCTCCGCGACCGCAGCCATCACGCTGTCGCAGGGCTTTTCGTCTTCGCTCCTATTGCTCATCCTAGTCGGCCTAGACACGCGTTATATGGTCTCGTTAAGGTGTTACGTGTACGAGGGATACTTCTTGCAAAAGCATGCTTGAATTGTACGAACAATAGCTTCAATTTCCCTTAAGGGGCGACGAATGGTGCTGCTCTTAGTGAACAGCACATAACATAAACGAGAGGAAGCCAACACTATCGGAAAGGGCAGTAATAATAGTGACAAGCGAAGCGCGCCTACGGTTTAGGATACGCTCCGATCGGTAGAATAACATACTGAATATATTAAGCTTACTTTGTTACGTCCTTAAAGTTGTAGCACCTAGGTAATATTAAAACGCATGTGTTATGGTGTATTCGATGTTCCATACAGCCACTCTTTTGCGTTTTATCCTGTTTGCTCATTAGGGTGTAGGTAAAATAAAAGCCCACTCCTGGATTGAGGCTCGCTATGGGCTATTAATCCTTAATTAACCAGGTCGCATCTAGCGATCGGCCAACTGTGCACCAATTTAAGGACATGATGGCACCCACCAACTCTATGCGTTTAGTAAACCACTGTACAGTAAACTGTGTTATAATTAATTGATAGGGAGATATACTGTTTGCTTTATGTTAGGGTCTTTGTTTAGAGTTAAAGGATGGCGGGCTTTAGCTACGAAAGCTCTCCAACTGCGTCACCAGGTAAGACTTGATGCGGCGAGCGTTGTAAAGGCGCTCTTATGTAATGGGGTGTGTGTGGCTTCGTACTGTGCGTTCTGAAACAAACCCCTGCTAGCGGTTCGTGTGGCTTGCCACTGGTCTAAACTTTAAATCGTGGCTTGATAGTGGTTTGCGGGGACCGGGTGGGGTGGGGCCAGTGGTATTTTGCGGGGACCCTAGTCGTCTGGTGGAGTCTAGCGCGGACTGCCTAGTGGTTCGGCGAATGCTACCGGGGGACATGCGTAAACTAGAGTCCGGGCCAACTTTGTTAGCGAGCCTACCAACGCGGGGCAGCGGGGTATCTTGAGTGTACGTACCATCACAGCACTGCCCCTAAATTTACACCTTTATCATCCTATATGCGCTGCATGATCCTGTCTGCTGCGAATGGGCGAGGCATTGTAAGCGGTTTATAATCTTGTTTGATAATTCTGGCCAATCATCCTTATTGTGTCTGGAACGTGCTCCCTTCGATGTTTCTCGGATCGTACTAGGCTGCTTACTAACATGGCATTGTGGCTTGCTCATCGTCTGCTGATCTCGAACGCGTTGCGTATTACACGGTGACTCATTGCCGTTGGCGTTGAGCGCGAAAAAAACCAACGAATAATGGTTCCATCGTATGACCTTCTTCGCTCAATTGCTAAGTGCAACTCTGTGTTTTGGCCTCCTTGTACCCATTCTATACATACTATAAGTCCGTTGTGGATCCTTAAACCCAGAGCTAGTTGGACGCATGCGCGATTTCATACATGAACCCTACGATTAACTGTTCTTGGGTTGATATCCACTTACGAAAGTGCTTGTTTTGACATACTTAGGTATTCTCTTGCCTATTAAACAACTACCTAGTCTAAGTGCTGATGTGCGCCCACATGGTTTACCCTAGTGTTCCCCTGGGTTCCCCTCTTTCCCGGGAGTATCGTGCAGCAGTGCAAACCAGACTAGATTGCCGAGAATTATGTACAGGCTGAATAACGCTCTACACTCCTACCTCAGCGAAGATCATGTAGTTACCCATCCAGCCAATAATTCAACCGATAACAGCAATTTTAATTGACTCTATTCTACCCTTTCTCATGTCTCTTACTCAGTCTTGCTACATCCTCAAAAAATCTGAGAGTGCCGAGGCCTGTGAGAATCACATCGCCACTCGACAGGGAGTGGAATGTAACCCCTCCTGTCATCCACACACCACATGCATGGGGTGATAGAACAACTCATCAATTCGGGAGGCATCCTGCAGTATCAACACCACACTAGTCAGCGATCAGAGCATAAGCCCTTCCCAATGGGGAGAAGCACTCTATACGGTGGAGCTTGATTGGGTACGAAGTTTGTATTAACCTGAAACGAGTGGGAATATAAGTACATAGTAAGACCGGATCTAACGCCATCATCCGCAGCCGACATCACATGGCCGAGCGGGGCAGGCCCTCGGAAGCTGCCCGAAACTCTCCATGATCTAGCCAGGGTCCTTTCCCATTCTTTGATCAACTATTTTCCCGAGCTTGTCATTCAATACCCTTGCCGTTGCACGTTTTTCGGGATCAACCACGATAAGGTATTCGGCAATCAGCTTGACTAGAGACACTAGCTCACTGCTATATCGAGGATTTTCTGCAGTGTCTGGAGCCTGCCAGTCACAACTGGGTGGACTATTGGTGGGTTCGAACCAATACGCTGATAGAACTTTGCCTTCGCGGCAGATGGGTCATCATCACCTCTGCGCTGCTTTCTGAATCTCTCAATCTCCTCGTGGCCATCCAATAGCCAGATGATGAACTCCATGAATATGCATCCAAGTGACCACATGTCGTATCTTCTTGAACGTTTGGTGTCATTTTCAGCTTCCGGGGCCTCGTAGCATGGCGTAGTGGCTTTTGTCTGTGTCGGATCATCTCGTAGGTACGTCGCCTTTGCGTGAACTTTAGATACACCAACATCTGCGATGACCAAGGTCCCGTATTCACTTGATTCCTTGAAGTGGAGGATATTCTCAGGCTTTAGGTCACCGTGTCGGCAGTGGGTACCATCTCGATTTTGGATATCTAACTTATGATGTAAGGCGAACAGCGCATCAGCGAGACCGAGCATCTGCTGAAGGCTCCAGGTGAGAAGAGGTTCAAACTTCTGTTCCTGGGGGAATTCCAGAAATCAGAGAGATTTCCTCCATTGGCCCAAGGAAATATGACGTAATAAGATTCGCCTTGTTTGATAGTGGAAATATGTCGAATTAGATGTAGATGGTTGAGTTTCTGGATGTTTATCAAGTTACCCCTCTCTTTTTCGAACTCTTCCTCTTCGTCGTATTCTTTGATAGCAACCTCAATATCCCTAGTTGACCTTGGTTCCTTGAGAACACGTTAGCGCGCGATGAAGTAATAGAACAGAAAATAGCTGAGATGGATACTCACTATGTGCGCTCCGTGAAGCGTGCCTCTATAGACAGGGTTTCGTCTATGGGCTGACGGCATCTTTGTAATATCAAAGAATGGCAAAGGATTATTCGTATGAAGGCAGTAATCCCTTTCTACCCCAGTTTCTTCGCCCAGTGTGGTGAAAATTGGGGCGAGGACGCGCCATTGGTTACGGAGGAAGCTATCAGCGTCCAAACGGCTTTCTTGTTTTGAAAACGTCGTGAACTTCTTATTACCATCACGGGAAACCAAGGTCTGAGAATCTTCAATGCCATTCAGTCTTGCGAGGGGGAGATGCTCATCTTTAAGTCCCTCCTCAAATAAATGCCAGATGAGGTGTGGCTTTTCAAAGAACCCAAGGATCGCGAACACCTTCTTCGCTTGTTTGACCACCCCTGAGGGATCCTTGGGTCCAAAAAACCACGGAATGAAAAACCAGCTACTTGGTGATTGAGGGTTGATAGTCTTCTCAGTAACTATGTCTTTCAGAGCGTCTAGTGGCAGGAATGATAAATGAGAAAATTTCGTTCCATCTTTCTTGTCGCACTTGACGAGCCGTGACTTGAGGCAGTTATATAAGCCAGCCGGTGTTTTAATATCATCAAAGGATGGGATCGAATGATGAGACGATTGACTTGACAATTGTAGAGATTCGTGGCTAGATGAACCTGAAGACTGGGACGACGACCCTGATGATCGCCTGGTTGAGGAATTCATTGCTGGATTCGGTAGAGTGGGTGCTTGGGGGTGCTTGGGGCGAGGGAGACACTCGCGTGTTAATACGGCAGGTATTATGAAAAGTGAAAAGGATCGTTGCCGGAAGAGTGAGGGTATTCGCGAGGCTCCCCTTATACCAGTAAAAGAAGCCTACCCTACTAGCATATTAGCTGGGCGCGAACCACCCCTCGTCAGCGCCATCGCGCTCACACCGGGCAACCAAAGAGCACTCCTAACGGCTGCCTTGGTACTCTGCCTTGATCGGGCTGATCTGGAACATGTAGGCCTCCCTGGTGTGTAGCATACATATCATCCCAGCGCCCTGCCCGTCTTGGAGAAATGGTCAGCATCCGGAGTCGCCTCTTAAGGTACTGCGTTGGCTGATAGATGATGCACTACGGCCAGCACAGTCGATATGCATGGTAAGCAAGCGCTGCCGTGGCTAAGGCTAGAACTAATCCCAAATAATTACCCTGCACCAGCTCCGCGATCTCCGACTTTATGAGCGTCGCAGTACTATATGGGTTGAGCAGATAGGCCCTCCGTCACTACACCATATCATATAACAGGGTGGGGGCTGAATCGTCTTCCTAGCTGACCAAGAGCTGGACATGGGCTGACGAGATCAGAACGTCATCGATAACAATGGGTGTTAGGGATTTCTTTTCGGCAATACAATTGACATGGTTTGACTTCTTTCGGCACAATGCTGTTATATTGACTAGCCTTAGTATTACTTACCATTCCACAATGATATGATTGGTTGACTAGGTTGGAGTATTAGCATCTATGCTAGAGAGAAATAGAAATATAGATATATATCTGGATTTTTTTGTTCGTGCAGTTTATTTACCGAGTTGAATCATATACACCATCTTCTCTCCGCGACGGGCCAACGCGGAGTTCCGACCTGCCCCAACAGTACTCACTGCCTACTTAGTAGGTAGTACAAATGGTAGCCACACTCAAGACATACCCAATCAATGACCCGGTTTCCAGACGCACGACACGTATATTTCGGTGATGGCGATCCTGGCAATTTATTGAATAGGTGCATTTATCTGCCTGGTAGTATCTACTGCAGCAAGCTTGGAGCAGATGACTAGACCACTCAATCCATCCAATGAGTTCACCTTTAATCACTAGGTATGGATTGGTCTCGCTTGAGGCACGGTCGACCTGATCGCGCCATATCGAGCTGGCTGGGGTGTAAGACTTTGGCTTTGGGTTGCATCCCCCTCCACATGAGGCTCTTTTGGGCTGATTATTACAGCCGGCGTATTTTTTTATGCTATCTTACTCACTATCTTGATAAGTAGTATCGTGCTGCATATCCGCCATATGTCACTGTTCTTTGGCTCTGGAGGCTTGGCTCTTACACGCGAGGATATAGGTACCCACCCTCGCCTGTTATAGTATTAAATGCCCAATGCAGTATGCAATATGCAGACTGCAAATGATTGTTGTCTATCTAGGTAAGCGGTATCTCTTAACTGATGTTGAATTACGTATTGGGGTTTGTCTGATATGTAAAAAGTAGACCGGGGCGCGGGGTAGCCCGTCCATGTGACAATTTCCGCTCCCTCGAGGATGGAATTTGATGAAGCCTTCAATGGAATCAGCCTCGACACTTGTGCAATTTCTTGTTTGAGCCTTACCAATCTGCCCAACTCACATTTATCCTTGTTTGTTTCCTAGGGTGTACATGCCAATGTTTGTTTATCGACTATAATCAATCATTCGCGGGGTTACATTACCTATACCGAGCTGCCCCCAACGAAGAGGGTTATCCACGAAAGGTTCAAAAAAAAATCAATGACCGTAGAATTGAAAGCGACTTCGGGGCGGATTCCTCCCGGAAAGCTCATTGCTAGAGATAGTTGAGCAGAATAGACTTTCATCGTCTGCTGCCTGCAGCGTCCGAAGATCTCATAACTTCTCATCAAAGAGAAAAGCAATCAGGTTTTCTTAACCGCGTTACTCTCCATCGACATAACGGGCCTGAGCTAGTAGAAGTGGCCAAAAATTTCCAAAGTAATGGGTTCACAGATAAGCGTCTCCCTGTTAAGACATCACCAAGCCCGGCCGGTGTATGCATCCAGATAGTGTCTTTCGATGCACTTGCTCTAAAATGCTCATTTACACGCGAAAAAGGCAAGATAGATTGCGCTCATCATCCAGCTTGGATTCTTTCCATACGAAAGAGTGGAGTCACAATAACTTTCATAATTTCCGTCGTATACAGTGGACTTTCTGTGCGCCCGTGTTCAAGAACACAGTCTTCAACAGTTCAAAAAGGGGCTTCCAAAAGAAACAGTCCTTCCATTCATATCAGAAAGCCCCAACACACTCAGTGGTCACTTTAGCAAGGTTTTCCACGTAAAAGTCCATGCAGCGCATCAAAAGGGCACGATCTGGTACACCATCGCGAGAAATCATGCATTCTTTCTTCAAGACGTACTGATCTTCGAACAGAACGGAGGCGACGGCTTAAGTGTTGCTCTCAAGGAGCTTCAACACCTTCCGAAAGAAGCAGACTACAATGTAGAGAAAGCGTGGAAGCAAGAAATAAATGCGTTGGAAGAGATAAGGGAGCTAGAAGACAACATTTGATCAACCCTATTGCTGCGTTCAAATGGGGTCAAAGTTAGTATTGCTCAGAATATCTTCTATTCCTATTTTCTCACTAGAACTGGGCTTGGTGTCATTTTCTATAGCTTGTCCTAACTTTTGGCTGATATTAGTTGCCCTAGAGCACTACATCATGTTGGAATGGGCAAATGGCGGTACCTTCGACACCTCTGGGACGGGCCCAGCGATGTGCATCTTGAACTCAATAGGCAGCGAGTTGGGGAATATTTAGACCAGCTCTATGGCCTTGCTGGTGCTCTACAAAAGCTACACGGAACTAATTCGCAAACAGCCACAGGGCTCGCAGAAGCGAACATAAATAATAGAGCTTCGTCAAATAGTGGCCACAGACTATCAAGCTCAAGACTTGATGTCGATAATGCCGATACACTTCAACCTTATTCAAGCAACACAGGTTCTGGTAGCGGGATACAATCAGACGTAGTTCATATGCCCAGGATCGTCCTTGAAGAGGACAGGGATGGTGACGTCAAGCACTGGCGTCATGGGATATAAAGCCCGAGAATATTCTCATCTTCAAAGACTCAACATGGATCGGAACTTTGAAGATAGCCGACCTTGGACTGGCCAAGCAGCATCAATTCGCTACAGAGAATCGTCATCAACCCACATCGACAACCCACACCACTCTACACTACGAAGCACCAGAAGTTGTTACCAACAGGGCAGAGCCCAGGTCTCGCCGCTACGATGTATGGTCAATGGGATGTATCATTCTAGAGTCAATCATATGGCTCCTATACGGTTCAAACGGCCTTGGCGAATTCTATCGTGAACGCAGTCGTCTTAAAGACTATTCCGACAGACTCTGTACTTCACAGCTAAGAGCCAGCCAACTAACGGTGGCTCCGAGCTTATTGCTAACGTAAGCGATATCGCATCGCATTGGATTATGGAGATGCTGGAGAAAGACCCGGAATGCCAGGCATACACCGCATTCCGTCAGCTACTCGAATTAGTGAAGAACAAACTCCGTTGTGCCAATCCCTAGTAAATCGAAGCCTCGAGAGACAGAGTATCGCGCGACCTCTAGGGAATTGTATAGAGAAATAGGAAATATCAAGAAACGCTAAAGTTGACAACAAATACCTTTTCACAGGCACGGATCGGAGGAATGTTAAAGTCCCGTCACCACTATACGCGCGCAATGAAAATTGTCCTCAACAGAACACTGCACGGTCGCAAAGTCTCTTAGGGATTGAGGTTCCCTCGAGGAATGGGTCATCACAACGGGCACTTGTAAGTTCACTGATATCCTGAGACTATACAATTGATGCTATGGCTGACAAACCAATCTCTCATAGAATGTATGTGGAACATCGTCTTTTAAATTATTATTGACAACTTGCTAATTAGTGACCGGATTGGTGTTCAAGACAGTAAGCTGACATCACCCGAGAATGTGTGAATCAAGAGGTTGACGCGGTCATAGTACGTAAGTGAGATAATAAACAAATCTTTCAGATCACTGGTTGAGTCGCATACTAACTAGGACGCCGATTTATACATAATAGAGAGTAAGTTTCTTGCAATACCGAAAAAACTCCCCGCTAACGGTAAAACATAGCATGTAAGCAAACTGTGGACAAACATTAAGCGACGTACACTGACCCCTTGTTGCGTCAACTTAATAGGTGGTAAGCTTCGCTTCTTAACTTATTTATATGGAGATGGTAGAATACACCAACTGACTCGGACCATGTCTAGAATGTAAGAGATCGTATGAATCCTCTAGGCTAAAACTAATTGTTCTTAGCTAGATAATACTTGGGAATTCTCGGAAGACACAGCAATAGCTTCATCTATGGTGGGAAGCAAAGGATTTATCACAGAATGCATTGCCAAAAGCACAAACTCAATTTGCGAACGCTGCCTATCTTGTGACTTCGAAAGTCTGGGGCTATTTACAAGGGAAGAACTTTCTCTCCTGAAATCGAGATCGACTCATGTGCACTCTGCGAAGTACTTCTCAGCATGTGTAATATGGAAAACGTAGGCACTTCAGAGATATGGAGAGTTCAAGGTGGGCTAGGCAAGTATAAAGGGGGCCCGCCTGACCTTGGCATCTACCGGATGCCCCGTGAGTATAAGCCGAGTATGCACTTGAACACCCAGGAGCTGATATTTCCTTGTAGTCAAAAATGAATATTTCGATATCCAGGGGCAAAAGATCCCGATTGGGCGACCAAATCTCGCAGATATTTCGAGTCCAGCCTATTTCGAGATCATGCGGCAATGGCTAGAGATTGTGACACTAATCATCCAAGTTGTCATGCAGACTCAGTAAAGTCAACGACATTCAGACTTCCGACTAGATTGATTGATGTTGGGGATAAAAACGCATCCAAGATTGGCTTCTAGAAAGTGAGCAAAAGCAAGCAAGTCATATCCTCCAATTCAGATATATCGCATTGTCCCACCCATGGGGAATATAGAAGAACACAAGCATTATTGCCTACCCGGCAGAATATTGAGAGTCACAAAGCTGGAATAGACACATATATCCTTCCTGAAACTTTGAGGAACGCTATCCAGGTAACACGGGAGCTTGGCGTGCGGTACCTCTGGATTGACTCACTCTGTATTATACAGGGTGAAGACGGCGACTTTAACGAGGAAGCAGCGCACATGGAGACCGTATTTTCAACGGCGTACTGCGTGATAGCAGCAACTCGCGCAAAGGGGTCATCAAGCGGGTTCCTCGGTACCAGACCGGACAGGAAAGTGGTGAAGCTGGAACGACCCGAAAAGAGTCCGATTTACATATGCAGGTCAATTGACAATTTCCAACGAGATGTAATCGACGGATCACTCAACAAAGAGGTTGGGTTCTTCAAGAAAGAGCGCTTGCGCGACGAACCATATACTTTGCTGAGAATCAGAAACTACTGGGAGTGTGGAGAGGGTGTACGTTGTGAGACTCTCACAAGAATGAGAAAGTGGGCACAATACCCCTACTCTGTTATTCCGACTAAATTTCATAGCTGACAATCTTTTCTAGCAACCAAGCTGCTTTGCTTGGCGATCCGAAATTCCCGAAGGTAGCCACAGATTCATCGAAAGGTGGCCGAATCCGCCTCTACGAGCTCCTATACGAGCAATATTCCCGGCTACAGTTTACCAGAATCTACGACAGGCCGCTAGCAATCGCCGGGTTAGAACAGCGACTCATCCGCGCGTTCGACACTCAGGGCGGATATGGCGTGTTCACCCGTTATTTCGGTCGCGGCCTCCTCTGGCAACGCGACGTCACGCTGGGACCACAAGTCATGAAGCCCATACAGTTCCCGAAGTCGCAGAAATACCAGGTACCGTCATGGTCATGGATGGCGTACGAGGGCGCAATCAGTTTCATGGACCTACCGTTTGGCGAGATCGAATGGGAAGAGAGAGAAGTTCGCTCACCCTGGAGCCCTCAGAGCCCAGTCTTGACCTCACTATCGCGCCCGAACCATAGCTCCAACACAGCGTGGTATACTACGAGTAGAAATGAAAGGATCGACCTCAAGGTAATTGTGCGGGATTTCTTGGTATCGGCGGACAGTCGCATCGTATATGACAGAGGAGAGAGACCCGATAATCGAGTAGTGAAATGTGTGATTGTTGGGAGACGGAGGATGAAAGCAGGGGTTGATGGTTCTCGCATTCATTACGTTCTAATTGTAGCTCGGAAAGTTGGGTTCGGGTCTGATGCGAGGTACGAAAGAATAGGGGTTGGGGCCTTACCCGGGACCTCAATTACCATGGAAGGAGATGGGGAACCAGCTCAGGTGTTCTGAGACCGCCATGATGTATGATGTTTTTCCTCAATGAAAATAGCGATACAATGATTAATCCTGCAACTTCTTAGTGGAAGTTAAGTATTTCCGTAAACTTTAGCGACCTACTAACTTAGGGGGGCAAAGCATGTGGGCTATATAAACATATTACAAAGCGTTTTAAATAGGGCGCCTGTACAACCGCACGCGCTTTTTAACGCGGTAGCCTCAACTATATAATAGGCAGAACTAGGCTAGTAGAGACTTTCCTTAGAGAACCGGCTAAAGCAGCAATGTTTTATACCGATATCTATGTTGTTTGTTTTTTTCAGGAATATACTCCTTACAAGCATATTGCTCTTGTTGCACAAAAGCCTGCTTGATAAACTCCTAGTAGTGCTAAACAACACTTTACGGCGTACGAATAGGAAATCTACTTTTTGTGGTTAGGGAGCCTTATGGGTTGAATTTGGGGCTTAATCCTACAATAGAGCGGGGGCCAATACGACTTCAAATATCTGCTCAGCTATGTCTTCCCCCATGGATATTCATAGAGAAATCTCTCGTCTTTGTTACCCAAATACAATCTTACAGTCAACCGCCGTTGCAAAAAGTTTGCCTTTATTCGCATTAATCGACAAATCTCCCATGGCGCCGAGCTATTGTAAGATAGCATCATCGGCTCAAACCCAAATAGATTCCGACTCTCAAAGTTAATTTGAAGCCGCGGCAATGCCCGATGAATCTGCTGCATCAAGCTTTTCCGCCGCCCCCTCGGATAATGGTGCCGAGTCCTTATAGTTGAGCCCCGTTCCTTCACCTTCACCACTGACTACATTGTCGAGTCGTGGGTCAAACTGGTTTTTGGAATACATTGCACTAGTATTGAGCTGGATTACAATCACAGCTCTGGCCATCCTCATGGCTAAGATAGACGGAATGCGCTTATCAAGCTGGGCAGCGCCTGTGTCTCCGAATACTGTTGTCTCGATTCTAGCGGCACTTACTCAGGTGCTTCTAGGATTCGCAATCAGCTCGTGCATTGGGCAAGCCAAATGGAACTGGTTCCGAAAACGTCCCGATCGCCTACTCGCGTTTGATCGATTTGATGATGCGAGCCGCGGACCTTGGGGGAGCTTTTGGCTAATCATTTGGGTTGAAGTTTGGTGAGTTCGATGATGACCGATCGCCTTAGATACGTCGAGCTTACAAGCGATTCGTGGTAGTCACTGGGTGGCAATAGGGGCAGCTGTAGTCATTGCTCTCCTGGCATTCGAGCCATTCATGCAGGCCATCTTATCCTTTGATGGCCGTATCGACATTGCATCCATCGCTAGCAATGCGCAGATCGGCCGTAGCGAAATTCTTGATGCAGGCGTGGTCAAATTTGAAACTAGCCTGCCGCTACATTTGAATCTTCCTAAAGAAAATAGAACAACCGATTTATTTAACATTATGACCTCAGTAGACTTTCGGATGATATTCGCATTCAACGATGTCTTTGCTGATTTGTTGCATGCCGAGCAACAGACCTCCTCATTCAGCTGTTCTACAGCGAATTACACTTGGAGACCATTTACATCACTAGCAGTTTGCAGTGCATGTACTGATGTCTCCGATCACATTGAGGTCAAATACCTGAATAGTTCGGAACTCGTGGATGATTCCAATATGATTTACATCGACAAGTCACTCACGGATTACAGTGGCCTGAACTACCCCGCTGGCTCAAACGTCATAACGTCCAATTCAAAGTGCCAGGAACAGGGATCAGAGACCAGTTAGACAAAGAGACTCCTCGTATATAGCCATATGGTCACGGAGAGCCCACGGAGATGACTTCACTGGTCCTCTGTGCAACAACAGATGTTTACACCCTACCCTTGCGTGGATCGTGACACAAAGCTTACCGCATCTAGCGGACAGACAGATGCCCATCGCACAATCTCTTTCCGCAATCTGACAACCATGATTACAACTGCCGGGCTCATCAAAGCCGTTTATAATCCCGGGCAAGAGGAAGTGTTTTGGGATACTGCTCCAGTCACGGCCACGGAGTGCGCTCTCTATTTTTGTGTCAAAGCTTTTTCTTCCTCTGTGATGAATGTTGCTTTATACGAGACAAGTATCATATCCAGGGCCAATCGTGATTTTACGTCGTACAAGAGCAGTGCGTCAGTGCCCAACCTCGAACCTTGGGATAGATGTTACAACTACTCGCTCTGCCCTACCAAGGAACACTCAGGCAACTACGTCGATACATTTCGCAACGATCTTGTTCTATCTATACCACCTAATGATATTGAACTGTTCGGCTTGCCTTAAAACACCACCAAAACTTTTAATATCACGCAAAACGCTGTATCAAGTATTACTATATGGATCAACGAATTCTTTCTCTACGCAGAAGGCGGTGGTGACCAAATTGCGCAAGCTCTCTTGCAAAACAACAATCTCACGGTCATTTTCAACCAGGCTGCAACCAGCCTGACAAACTGGATACGTGATCTTTCCAATGTTACCGAATCTGGGACAGCAGAAGAATGGGTTGTACATATCAGGATCCAATGGGCATACATCACTTTGCCCCTACTCACGATAATCATGGGTTCAGCTTTCTGCTTAAAATCCATACATGAGACTCACGCACTGGGCTTCGAGGCCTGGAAGACCGACACGATCGCCACTCTCACATATTCAGTTTGTCAAGACTCGTGCTCAGCTAAGGCAAGCCAGACGCGAAGGAAATCTTGCAAAGACCGCAAGAGCCATAAAGGTGCAGCTTGAGAAAGCAGATGGTGGTTTTGAGCTTCGTGCGAAGCAGGAATGAATTTGGGTTTCGACATGCGAAGTTTGATTATCAATAAGAGCTTTTCGCAGGGGTTCAAGATCACGGGTGTTGTCAAGTCGACGTCGAGCTCCCGTACATCGCCCTTTTCTTGTGTGGACGGTTGTTCCATTCGTCTAGGTACTTATTATGTGTTGATCTATTGAAAACCCAATCCGAAGTCACGCTTATCGTCAAACTTGGTTTTACTTCAACGCTCGATCACAAATCTACTTGCCCTTTAATACTAGTAGTCATCCATTTGTTGATTCGGTTCTACTGTCGATACGAGTAAGGGCATACGTTGTGTATTGAACTTGAAAGAGTGTCGGAGGTCGATGCGAGAAAGCAAGTCAAAAGTCAGCACAAGCCTTGGGTGAAAGCTTAGGCGACTTTAAATTTGCACTGGCACAGTGAGAACGGGTGCTATATCTTAGCTTTCGGTTCTGCTTCATAAAGAGGGAAAGCCCGTAGATATCTCAATAGTGGTGGACAAGCAAGCACACGCATAGTAGTTGCTGGATTATGCACTAATTAGCCATCTCCGGATCCATCACCAACTAGATCGCCGCACCGCTTACTTAATATACGTGGCAGTGTAAGGTGGCTTAGCCAATGGCTCACGCACCCACTTATTATAGTCCCCTTGCACTAGACATCACTGCCGCATATTTACTTCCCTTGTTTGTCAACAACGTTTCTATCTTCGCTCATATTGCTATTACTATTTAGTTATTATCATGAGTTTCAACATCAACCACATCAGAATTCGAAGCTGGCTACAGTCTGTCGAGTCCAAGGAGAACGAGCCCATCGAGTGCCACGACTTCCAGGTGTCAGACCGTCCCCTCAAACGTTTGCGCTTCTCTAAACAGGTTGACAGGACCTATCCGACCATCCCTAACACACCTCCATTGAGTAACGACCTTTTTGTTCGGCATGCTGCGAGCCCCGAGGCATCCAGTAACAAGGCACCCAGCCATAATACGGGAAAGACTCGAGAGATGTGCGACAATAAGAGACGCGGCGGAGATGAGCTGAGCGACGATGGCAAGTCTGGTCGTGATGACTCGGCCGACAATAAGCTGATGCGAAGCTAATAGCCAATATCCTCGACTCCGAAAAGATCCCAGAAGCAGGGAAGATACTCCTGCCTTACCCCCGTTCGCGATCGCGATCACGATCGACTAGCCCCAAGAAGTCGAGGGCTGTCCTACACCTTCTCGAGAAACCAATCGCAGTCATTACCGCGGCCACACTCAAGAACCTACATCAGGACATACAGTCGCTATACTCCGACATTCAAACCGCCGTCGAATTCAAGCAGGGCATCTTACCACCAGAACTTCCTAATCTAGTGACCGCGCTGGGAAGATCACCTCCACCAAGCTGGTTCCGCGTTATGGACCCGGAGGATAAGAACGCTCTTCCACTGGCAATTGCCACACATGACGCGCTTTGTCGCATCCACAATGCGGCCATGAAGTCAGCGGAGTGTCAACGTCATGAACAAGGATGGAACAATCTTGTCCATACGCCCCTGCTTGATTTAGTGTTTCCGCCAGATGACGATGGTGATAAGATCGTCGCCGAGTTTGAACCTTTGATGGCGGCCACAATCGCGGGTGACTCTATCCCGCGCTATTCCGGCGCAGGTCTCGCTTGTTCTGTCTCAGCAAGCAGTGCCGACGAGAGTTCAGAGCCTGCAGATTAGCCAAGCCGGAAACCTTGCCGATCTGACTCAGTACATAGCAGCAGCAACAGTAAGAAAGTTGATTATGCTTTAGTGCTTCATTTGCCGCACGGCTCTGATCTACTCAATCTCATCCAGGACCTCGTAAAGGATGTTGCAATTAAAATGGAGAATCAGTGCCTCACATAAACCAGTCAACATATACGCCGATTGCATATACGCCTATCGCTGTATCGATCCAGACCAACCCGCCATTCCTATCGAATGATCCCTCGTGCAACTCGGGTTGTGGACAGCGGGTGGCACAAGCGGATGGAACACCTGCGAAGTCACTTAGTTTGGTCTGGTCAGAAGCAGGAGAGGAACAACTCCTAGTGTCTCTCCCTATTATCCAAGTTGTTGGACATTACGATTATGTACTTCGCCTGTGACAAAGGCAAATCAATTGCGGTGTACGGTCCTGTGAGCTCGGCTCGACGGAAAGTCTAATGTCTATATATGCGCTGTTCACCCCTGCAGACCATCAAAGCTTGGATTGAGACGAAGTACTACGACGGCTTAAAATCATGGTTTGGTATGTGAGGCTTTCTTCGTTGAGGTAAAGCGCATAGTTGTTTTACTATAAAATTTAAGCCTAACACTTAGACGTAGTAAAGAAAGCGCTGGTTATTTTTTATTTTTTTTATCTTATACCCTTGAAAGCAACAGCCTTTTCGAACGCGGAGATCATTTCATCGTAAAGCTTGTCCACACCTTCGGGCGACCCTTCGGTCCCTGTCCAAATTATACCAGCCCGTAAGGGAAATAGGACCTGGCGTAGACTTTCGGCAAGCGGCTTGAGGGAGTGGAATTCGGGAGCAAATTCCCCCAAAATAGTCTGAAACCATCCTGATCCATGTCAAGTGACTGCGTACTGCTAATTCGCCCCAGTCGCCACTACTCCACTGTCGAAGCTTGCTCGTCTCTGGGGGATTCTCAGTGTGATTCGTTATGATTGTCCAAAGGAAAACGTAAAGAAAGGATTCTAGGTCGTGACGATAAGTATGACCTTCACTCCTCAGAACACCAATAGCCATGAATGTGGTGCCAGTAATGTCAAGCTCTGTTCCTACTCCTTCGACAACCTCTATTGCCGAATCGAGATCTATCAGAATCCCTTGAGGCTTCCTTCATCTTGGCCATCTAGAATGATCATGTTCCCTGGGGATATATCTTGGTGAGAATTTTGGCGTTATAATAGAGTGATCGGTGACACTTGATAGCATCACGGAATACTTGAAGCAACTCCAATAAAGATTGAAAAGTGTGAAGAGGTCTGCCAACAGGAGAAGTGACAATGTAGGCAAGGATACGATTTTGAAAGAGATTCTCGGTTTGTTCTGTATATTCGACGAGCCCGTCGGTACTGTAAGTAACATCTTCTTGCTGCCCTTCAATATTTCATTTCTCTTGCAAATCTGCCTCCTAGCGAATTTTCTATGTCTCCCCCACCGTAGACCGCGGCGTAGATTTGCCGTACTTTCAACTTCTTTGTAATCATCAAGGAGACGACACCCCAGACACACTTCTTCTTAGCTAGCTTTAGAAGCTCGTCTCCGGACGCTCCCTGGCCCAACGCATTTGAATTTCAAGATGTAACTCCATCGACTCGAACCAGGCATTCTTGCCGGTAGCAAGTTGTCCAGTGCCAACAAGCGCCTCACGAGACACGATTGGCCGGTTTTCGAGATAAAGCTTTCCCGAAAAGGCATCGCCGCGCTATCAAGGATAATGTAGCCGCCGCCCTTATCCGTCTTAATGATGTTGCTTTTCCCAGATCTTGGTCCGTCATCCGCTGGTAGCTGAGAACAATAGAGAAAATTGGATGAAATCTTTCTGAATATCGAACAGGTCGCTACAATATAAGCCTGATCGATCAAAGACCCAAAGTTCGACTATTGAACCGCGTATGTAAAAGCCATGTAAGAAGAGCTCGTAGGCTGACTGGCAAAGACATGGTGTGCGGACCGACAGAGACGCAATAGCCCATCTGATAACAAACGCAACCACGGTGGTAGAACTGGCCAATAACCTGAACCTGGTCCCATCTTGCCTGTCCGTTGAAGGCTGGCGAAGGGGGATGGTCAAGAGGAGACGTGCACCGTCGTCATCACTCTCGTGCTCGGGTGGTACATGGCCGTTAGATATATGCCGAGCCTCGAGCGCCGTCAATCTCCCGCGATGTATAGTTGATAAACCATTGTAGGAAATTGTCGGGTGATGGGGCAGCTGATGGAATGCCACAGCGGCAACTAACTCTTCCGGCTGCTTGAATTTCCAAGAAAGCATCTTGGTGGACATATTGAAAGTTGCCAAAGTATTTTTGATAAATCCGCTCATGGGACCGTGCATTCGGCCGTCTATATTGTCAAGGATATCTTGGTCGTCCGTCGTGGAGGCTGGTGGAGCTAGCGGATGATTTACAGCCGGATGACTCTCCATGGTGAATAGAACACACTACTATATAGTGTAAGGAGTGGAATAAAATCCCTATGAAGGCCCAGCTCTTTGGTCTCTACAACGTCGTCGTATGGAAGAATCCTGGTCTGGCGCCGAGTGCCACACGACTCTAAACTGGTGTTACTGCTTGATTTGTGAGACCTCTGGTGTGTAGCGCGAATGGTGGTGGTGGTTGACCTCACGAGCTGCCTTCAAATTTGTCGCATGAAGTCAATAGGACCAACCTATTCCAGTGAAATCCCGAGTTGAAGTTATGATGCTAAGGAGTGCAGTTCCAGACAAGTGTGAATTGGAATGAATTGAGATTGAATTGGAATTGGTGGTGCGGCCTGCCCGTAAAAATTGAGGGAGGGGCCTGTATGCGAAGATACTGCCTGCCACCTTGCATTGACCCCCACGATCTGAAGAGTCGAGGACGATGATGGTGACTTGTGAATAACTCACCCGTCGCGAATTACCAGAATCTCGAATTACTTCATGACGTAGAGAGCCTCTGAACCAGGTAATTATAAATCCTTGCGCGAAACCCCAAGGCCCTATCTAGTCACAACGCCCAACGCCGTCCTTACTACTAAACAGAACCCACATCGCTTTACCTCGCTGCCAACTTAGCAAGGACTTGGTTGATGGTTTCTCTTGTTCGTCGCTCACGACTCGATCACCAGATTAAAGTACGAGACGCCAAATGAGCAGTTAGCCCGTGCTTGTATGTTTAGATACCAGGAACAGCACAACGGAGTGGTATGATCAAAATATCTCGGCTGCAGCAGCCCATCTCATCCCGATGAGAATGATCCAATGTTAGGTCGATAAGGCTAAATATATAAGGTGCAAATCCAAGACTACTTTATGCAGAGCCTGAAGCCCAGTTCAACCCGCGTAGAACCGCTTTAACTGCGCACTGTCGATGCGGCCGTGTTGTAGTAGTCGGTTCAAGTGGCGAATGAGGGGAGAGTGGTAGCATTGTTGGTGATCGATTATATAACGTTGGATTGCAAGGCTTCGATTTTGGCTCGGCTCCATATGAGTCATCCCGCCATGGGACAGCGGTCTAGTGAAATCGATACAGCCTACGGATCTCCATGCTGCCCTCACACGCATTCAAAAGCCTTTCTCGGAAGAAAGATGTGCTCTCCGCAGAATTATCGCGACATAGGTCCGGTCCCTTTATGTTACGATGGCTCCAATTGAGGCGTGGGAATAGCTTCATTCCGAGAATATAATAATTGGCCACGGCGTCAACGGACCTCTCATTCTCCAGATTCCTAGATTCCTAGTAGAGGACTCGGACCTGACTAGCCATTATATATATAATATTACGTGTCCACCACAGACCATAACACAATGGAAACCAATTCCATACGACTCACCACTCTCCTAACTAACGCGGCAATGATTCGATCGACAAGATCACGTACTGGAGTTCCTGACAATCCTCTGCCCACTCAAGCAGAAACCAGTCTCATTACCTTAGTTGACAACACTCTCGTCGGGATGGCACGTGGCCCGGCAATGCCTGTGGGTCATACACTAGTATCCTTGCAAGCTCATTAAAGATGGTCTTTTCACTTGTGGCCCATGCTGCCACTAATACAGATGGCTAGAGCCGGCTAGAAAAGGCGGTGTCTAGAAATATGTTACCTAGGTAAGCTTTGATCACTCGAATATCTTGGCAGGGGTTCGATACCTAGATCTGTGCTTCTAGATCTGGTCCACAGAGTACATTGCCAGTCCCCTGACCTTATGACTACCTAGATATGTTATAACAGTCAATTCGGGATTGGGTAGACAGGCGCGACATGCTTCCGAAATTACAGCACCTTGCTTCTTGTCATGGTGAAGTCTCACAGAGGATCAGCTGCATCAGATAAAAAAGCCCTTCCGTGGCCGCGTCATTGATATATTACCAGATGCAGTCATCCGAAAAGTGAGGAGTACGTAGTGTAAAGGGACCTTCCCGAAAAGCAACGGGTGCCTAGGCCCCTCCCCACTCTTTCTACTTCCCTGAAATAGACAGCTCGGAACCAGGGGTCCGCGCCTTGTGCCCCAGATCAGGGTCCCGATAACCCGGTAATGGATATCTCAGCTGATAATGCGCGCGTTTATCTTTGCCTTTCGTTTCGTCGAAAGTAGCTAGCTGATTGCGACGCTGTAAACGATGAACATTATGTTTTTGGGAGTTCGCCTGTCGAATGATTGAAGGTGACGGACCCCTTGCCTATGTGGGAATGTTTACAGACTCTCGCAACTCTCGCCTCGTTGCTGACGGCGCTAGAAACACTGGGCAATGTCAAAGGACTAAGTGCTGATACACATCGTCGTCACTACTAGCTCCCGTTTAGTCGTACTGTTAGCATCGACTAACCCATGGAGAAACAACCTAGTGTATGCCGGTCACTCCGCCCCGACTCACGTTTTAAGAAGGACAAATAGAATAGAGGAAATAAGCAGGAACGAGCAGAGGGAAATGAAGGGGGTTTACATGTGTGTTTTTATATGTATCTTATCTCCTGACAAACGTGCAATGATATAAAGCCTTGACGATCACCCAGCGCTTGGCCCAACGTCTTTTCCCACGACGAGCACGCAATCAACATCGCTGATCGACAATTAATACCCGCCCTAAATCTCAATAGCAATCATGAAGTCAGTTGCTGTTGGTGTTCTCGCCCTCGCGGCCGGTGCTGCTGCCATTAGTGGTACTGCCACTACCACTGTATGTATCTACCTGTCTCCTAGCTCTTTCTTGAACAAGAAAGACTCAATTAGCTTCTTGTAGTATTGTAACTAAAAGTTTATCATCTTGCAGCGCTACTATGATGGCCAGGAAGGCGCATGTGGTTGCGGCAACAACTCAGGCCCATTCGGCTGGTCTCTGGGCGGATCTGGATTCTACACGGCGGCTGGCAGTCAGGTAAGCGTCTTCTCCCATACAAACCTGGCTCTTTTCTCCCTACCTCTTCATCCAGATTTCTCTTCCTTCTCCTCTTGCATCTCTCTTGCATCCAACTGACGTGTATCCTCCCACCTGGTTGTAGGCCCTCTACGACCCTTCAGGCTCATCATGGTGTGGCTCAGGCTGCGGGCAGTGCTACCAACTGACCTCAACGGGCAACGCACCTTGCTCTACCTGCGGTACAGGCGGCGACGCTGGGCAGTCCATCATCGTCATGGTCACCAACCTGTGCCCCTTCAACGGTAACCAGCAGTGGTGCCCCAGCCTGGCGGCAGAAACCAGTACGGATACGAGTATCATTTCGATCTCATGGCTCAAAATGAGATCTTTGGCGATAACGTCGTTGTGAACTTCCAGAGCGTCCCTTGCCCAGGCGCTGCTGCGAGTGATTATCAACAGTGCGTCTGCCATTAGTAAGGTTGGGTAGCGTGCTTTACTACTGTTGTATATAGTATTTGATGAGAATGAATGATTAGTTTCTTGTTTTAAATATGCAGTTCGTCTTAGATAGGTTGATTATTGGCCGCTAGACGTATATTCTTAAATGGGACAACGGCGATAAACTATATTAAAAGCAAGATGTCCTAGTTAACTTGGAATGATATGTTAATAACATCCTCTTTCTGCTCTTCATTCTCGTTCCAGATCATTTCTTCTGTGGCCTGTATAGATTAACAACATATAATCACAAGACGGAATAGTTGTCGGGAGCCCCATATTGGCCATGCAAATGTGTAGTTATTGTTCCAAGAAGGTTGCCAGAATCTTTCCGTGGTCGCTATCAGACTAAATATAGAAAACCGCTTTGAAGTTTTATACGTTCCTGTGCTTAGTGGCAGTGGAACACTATATTTCTCTAGATGAATGTGTATAGATTGAGTAATATATGCGAGGATATCTTCTGATCCATATACATGGTCGACTCTGTTTCCCGTTTTCATTCTTCCTCGTGTTTCCCTCAACATCCTTGAGTACTCACAATGCTTCATCAGTAAAAGTAACCACCAACTGGCTTGCTGCCGTCAAATCCCAGGCTGTTCATAGCGGGTAGCATCCTCTGCGCCAAGAGATCATTAAGCCTAGCGCCAGGGTGGTAGTTATTCCACCAGATACAACTCACACCATCGCCATTGATGCAGCTTGCATCAGGGAACCCATAACTGGTAGGCGAATCGAGGACAAGCATCATCCACCGGTGATAGTCATACGTAGCAGCGACACTCCCCGCGTGGCTCCCCGTGAATTGTGGGATGCGGGCGGCCAACTGTCCGTTGAAATTATTTGCCCACGAGCTCCATTGACCGGCAACGTTGCCGCCGAGACCCTGGATGTAAGGGCTTCGATCGGACGGCGGAATACCGACGAACATGAATCTCCGCGCGCCTTGGTTATAGAGGTTCTCACAGAGAGAGAAGTAATAATCAAGAAGTTGTGGAATTCGGGTGTTCATGTCCTGGAGATACTGGGGCTCAGAAGTCAGGGGGAGCCCAATGTCGTTGATACCAAAGAAGATGGAGAAGATAGAGTTGTCGGACGTCCATATTTTCCCGGGTGCGTTTCCAGACGTGTATTCCGGCTCGAAGTACGACTTGACCTGTTGCTCGAAGGTGTGTATGCTCGGATCTGCGGTAGGTACCAGAGAGTCCGTGATGGTTGCGCCCCCGATGGCGAAGTCATATGTGAGCACTGTCGTGTGATTGTATTTGGTCGTTAGCCAGCCGACGTAATTCGGTCCGCCTGAAAATGTCCCCTGTCCTAGGGGCGGATTACCCAGAGGATTGCCCGGAGCCGGTTGAGTGCCTCTGTTGTTGAATGCAGTCGTTGTATAAGAGTCACCAAATGCGAAGTAGTAGAGGGGATTTGGTGGCGATTGGCGCTGGAGATGGCAGCAGCACTAACGCAGGTTAGGAAACCTGCGGCAATGCTGACAGACTTCATTTCTTTTCCGAAGTTTGTAGCCAACTATATATGTCTAGCCCAGTTTCTTTTTGAGAGCAAAACAAGATGCAATGATACGAGAGAGACAATACTCAATTCTCAGCTAGTTTTTATTCGCAAAAGTTAATTAAAATGACTCGTTGCATTTTATCTACACAACTATCTGCTATGCGCAAATAGCAACGTAACATTGCTATGCAGACATCTTGAATACGTTAGGTCTGGCGAAATAGAGGTCATCATTGGATATTTTAGTATAAGCCGACGGTTGAAAGGGGAAGGTAGTTAAATCCTTCGGACCATTTTTAACCCTCTTCGCCCTGCACTTCAACGTCACTAATCGCAATGACCAATAAAAAACTGGTTTTGTTACCCCAGATGAGGTAATAGCGGTATTTAAATCCCCAAGCCTGGTAACCCGTAAAAAGGAACTATCCTAGCAACCCCGGATTTGAGATATTGTTGTGGACTCTGACAACTGCCGAGTATGCACTATGCCCATAATGCCCAATGTTGCATAGAAATTATAAGACCAATAGTTTGGTACATTCCTCCGTTAGTAGTCCTTAACCTTTGCAGAAACTGGACATAACCTTGTCTTGCAAGATTGTGTCTAGTAGTGAAGTTGGTGGTTATTTGGTAAGCTTTTTATATGTCCCGGTCATCGCCGCTATAGGCGCGACACATCTTAGTCAGGTTCTCATAGCGCTGCGCTCCCCCTCATGTAGGCGGACGATGCCCCTATTACATGCATAGTTACCAATGTAAATATAGACGGCGCAACTTCTAATGGCTTACGATGCAGGTTTGATTCAGTATTAGGGCGCGACCCCGACCATCTAGGAAACTCGTTCCTAGGGCATATTTCCTAGATGAACTTCAAGCCCGCAACTCACCAAGTTACTTAAAAGCTCATGCCGTCAAAGAGCTTTCTCAAGGACAATTTTCGCTCAGTGCAAGCTCATGATCAGGACTAGGTCACCTAAATCATTCATACCGCAACATGCTGGAAACTCTGAGTGACCTCTTTCCGGAACATACCACATTGAAGTCAAGGGATTGTGCTCAGGAGCAAAACTGTAACACTGTTACACGGATCTAGCGCGGAACTCGCTAAATACTACGTTAGCAGACTAAAGCAGTCGTACTAAGATATCGTGATTTTAGTCATTTACCGAAAGCTGAGCTCAAACACCGAGACACCCAGTCTCCAACTAAACGGGTCTCTATTCAGGTCTGCGGAGGTCTGCGAAGCTGTTGAAAAAGATAGGAGGAATTCAAGCATATAAGGGTACGGGATCCTTCTTGTTAGAGAATAAGAACTTAAATCTTCATAGCACTGTTACTACCTTAGTTGTTATTATTTAATTTGAACTAATTCTAAGCCCTCTATCTAGGCCCTTGTGACAAACACGGTATCAAATCATCTAGATGAGATTATTGCAAAATTGAAGGGGCGCGTCAATTCCAGCATGATGGACACAATAACAAAGCTGAAAATTGAGTGAGATGATCCGAGTCAGCGAACAGAAGGCCATCGAGTAGGAGGCGTGCGCCAAATGTCGGAAGAATTGAATAAATGAGTTTTTGTACTTCGAGAAGTTACCTTGCAATCAAAGGGTCGACAAGAGACAGAAATTTTACTGTTGGTCGGCGTTTAGTACTCGTGAGATGTGTCTACCTCTCTCTAGAGCTATAGATATCATGGAAGAACGAGGACTCAAGCCGATCACATGCTAATCGTGCGCGTGAAGTCGAACGATCTGCGTTTGAATTGTTGTTAAAGTCCGAACAGCTTGCCGAAGACCTCCAAACCCTAGAGGAGAATGTGAAAAGAACGATCTAGGAAAGCCAATGGCCGGACTAAAAGGAAGGGAGAAGACCCCAATTGTGCCTTGAAACAGACGGGGGGGCGGGTACCAGAAGACTCGAAGCTTGATATCGTGATGGTCAAATATCCTCCTTTTAACAAATTCTTATAAGGCCAGACGAGCTACATGGAGACGATTGCCTAGCAACAACATTAAACCAGTACTGCGTGCGGGTCAAACTATCCATACTTATTCCTCGCTACATCACGACGTAAATCCATCACCTAGAAACAGCTTGCCTACCTACTCTAGCTCTGTTAAAATGTTTTATTAAGAAGTATTTTTTCCCCCGACGATTCTTCTGGGTATTCACGAGTACCCATAATTTAACCGTACTTCTATTAGCCAGGGTATGGGGCCGTGTCCCGCTTTCTTATAACTTGGAGTTTCAAGGATTCCCTGCACCCCGGATAATGACAAGCGAAATGGGATACTAAACTTCTAATCTGGAAATTGTGTGTATATCAGCACCTTGTCCTCAGAATTAACAATAAGATACTCATTGGGCACTGTTTACTTGCATCCAATACCATTCCCACCAGAACACCTTGGGTCGGGGCACTTGGGGTATAAAATACGAGATACAACCCACCAATTTCTACTGCGGGGTGAGATATGCACAGGCGGATCAGAACAAAAGATATCATCTGTTCCTTGTTCTGAAACTTCTCGTTCGAAGCTACAACTCACTGACTGCTTCTTGTGTTGGCTTTCTAACGGCAAGACCTAGAAGAATGGCGAAACGAATTGCTGGGCATCGTGGCAACTCGACTAGGTCAGTCCTGGTCTGCCTGGCCATCAGTCTTGCGGGGTACGTAAGCCATGTCAGAGCGAGCGGAAAGCAGTAGCTTGCAAGTAAGTCTCGGGATGCTAACGGAGCGATTAACCAATGGACAGATTCTTGTATGGTATAGATACTGGAATTATTGCCTCGACTATCGCACATGACAGCTTCAAACGTTACATGTACGGACCCAGCATGAACAATGCCTCCATCCAAGCCGGCATCGTATCTGGATATTATGCTGGCTACGCTGTTGGCAGCGGTGCCGCCGCCTATAGCATGGATCGCATATCTCGGCTCTGCTTCTTGCCTGTTGTATCTCTATTATAGGCGCCATTCTGCAGGCAGCTGCGGTCAACCCGGCCATGATGATCGTCGGGCGGGCTCTTTCCGGATCCTCGACCGGATTGGTCTATCCAACTGCACCCGTGTATCTTGCAGAGCTCTCTCTCGCGGAGAACCGCGGGTTTCTCGTAGGCCTCAAGGGCCTCATGAACACCTTTGGTTTCTTAATTGCGGGCTTCATCGGCTATGCTGGGGCATTCGCTTATGGTGACCTTCAATGGCGTATACCGCTTGCTACGCAGGGACCACCGGCGGTGCTGTTGGCTGTCCTCACTGCCTTTCTCCCATACTCTCCTCGCTGGTGTAAGTTACTCACCCATTGGATAACTTAATAATTCTATCAGTTGCAGACAGTAGCGGATATAAACAATACACGGCTGACATGATGTTATTTCTCATCTCAGTGGCACAGCAAGAACGTTACGGTGACGCCAAGAACGTCATGTACTCATTGCATGGTCACCGCGGTGATGATGTCGTGGAAGCCGAGTTCGCTGAGATGTGTCAGCAGATCAGGCTGGAAGCCGGGTTCAGCAAAACGGAAAACTTCAAGAAACTCTTCACGCGGCAATATGTACGCCGTACCTTGTTAGCATGTCTCATCGTCAATATGCAGAAGCTGTCCGGGTCCAACGTTATCCAAAACTACCAGTCCATTGTATATAATTCTCTCGGCTATGAGGGCAATACGGTGCTTCTAATTGGGGCCCTCTACGGTTTTAGCGCCGTCATTGGCCAGATCATCAACGTCTTCTTCACCGCAGATCACTGGACGCGACGCAAGACTGTTATTAGTGGATCTTGCACGCTAGCTATCCTCCTCGCCGTATTGACGGCGCTCTCCTATTTCTACGCAGATGGCGTCAACCCGGCAGGTTCACGTGCGGCGGTGGCCCTCATCTTTTTATTCGCCTTTGCGTACTCTTTCTACTTCAATAGCGGTCAGTTAGCCCCTATTCTCCCCTCTCCACTCCTTATCCCAAAGTAGACACATTATGAAATTCTATAATTCTTGTCCGATTATTTGATCTCGAATATGCCGTTAGCGATAGACGTACATTTCGTCACGGAATCGATTACTAACATGTATCGTTACAGTCGGTTGGGTCTTGGTAGCCGAAATATTCCCGTTGGCCTTGCGCGGCGTCGGTGTCGGCTTCTCGGTCTTCACCCAGTCAATCACGGCCATCTGGCTGTCGTATGCGGCTTCGATTGCGTTCGACGTCATTTCGTGGAGGTTCTACTTCGTTTTCATCGCGGCTAATCTGTTTGCTGGTACCATTTACTTTATCTACCTGCCCGAGACGCGCTTCCTGACACTGGAAGAGGTTGCGGCTAAATTTGGTGACGAGGTCGTCGCCCGCGAGACCTCAAGGCCAAGAAACAGATTTACCTGCGAGTCTAAGCCACAAGGAGAGGACCGAGGCCACATTAAACCATGTCGAGATAGCGACAAGATGAAAGGGTGCACAAGGATACGTAACAAGTCTACGAATATGCCAAGTTGAATATGAAGTAAGGAGCACCCAGCTATCGATTTATGACAGTTCGGCACGCCAAGTAATTATATTTTCTAGTTAGTTACGAAACTGTCACCTGATATATATGACTATTCGACTAGGAGGATTGTGTTAAGTTATTTTAGATTCAAGCGCTTCCTTGAGACGATTACGTGGGGTTTCCTGGCGCGTTTAACTGCCTAAAACTTTACTTGCAATATAACCATTTTTGTTGAAAAAAAAAGAAAAAAAATCTCATGACATTTCGATTTTTATAAATAATTATTTATTCAATTAAATTCATTTCAAATGTTTTTACAAGCCTTTGTTATCTATTTAGCAGAATTAACAGTATGCATTGCTTGATTAATTTATATGTTGACTAAAATGTTATTTAATCTTCTTGCTCAGGTGACAGCACCCTTACTTTCTTAATCCCGTCTGCGGGTGCTCGCTTTTTCTCCTCCCTTTCCCGCTTCTTGTTGTCATCTTTATCCTGCTCCCATTTTTGCACCGGCTCCCAGGCCGGGTGGGCCAAGGCCTCTTCAACGCTCGGCCTCTGCTTTGGGTCCCACGCTAACATTGATACCCAAAGGTCGTGCAAGGGCCTAGATATGTTGCGCAGACGACGCCTCTCCCTCAAGGAATTTACAATGCGACGATGAGAATCCTCATGTACCCTTACGAGGCCGGCTGGGGGTACCACAAATGCACGGAGCCAGGAGGCTGCCAGGGCCCAGACATCAGCCTTGCTTGAGTACGGCGCCTCCGCTGAGCTAGTCCACACCTCGGGGGACCCAGTATCCCGCATGATCCGGCACGCCGTAGTTGCAGGTACTGATGGCAGAAGTTAGTGCCGCTCTAGTCGGCGGGTCATGCTTTGTATCAGATGTAATCATGACGGACTTGGGCCGAATTCTTCCGTGAGTGAGCCCTCTTGCATGGATCTTGGCCAACCCCGACAAGGTCTGATGGAAATAGTTGAGGCGAGCATCACCCAGCTTGAGCCACTGCGCTGGCGCCATTGTGTCGAAATTGGATTTGGCGAGTGGCATACTGTAGAAAACGTCCTCGCCTGTCTCGAGCCAGCACGGCGGCGATTCTCCATGCTCACACCAACTCGTAACCATGCCAAGAATACCATCATTTAAGTCACGAGATGCCGCTGCTATATCTAGCTCAGTCCGTGTACGGTGCCTCGTTTCTTTACCTCTTCTGAAAGCTATCCTCTTCACCACCATAGGCTGCCCAGAATGGAGGTGGATTCCGTAGTAGACGGACTCATGGCGGCGTCGCGATGCCTCGCCATGCACCCTGACGTCCCAAAGTGTAAAGTGTCTTTCACTAGGCACCGGTGCCAGGCACGTCGCTGGGTTAATACGACATAAGCGATTTCGTTCCCTGGTGAACTTTTCATAGTCTGAGGTTGGCAAACTGAATTCAAGGACAAATTCATAGTCACCAAAACCAAACCTATTAATTTGCCTTAGGAGGACGCAGGACGACTCTGGCCCACCATTGCCTCTTAGTGTAAGGTTGTTTTTGTTTATGTCCCCATTCTTATAAATAATAGGCAAGGAAGAGATATTACGCAGAAGAAGCGCCCCAGATTCGGGATGGAACGATAGAACGGCGTGAATGCTCTTGATAGACTTGCGAGCATGTCTTGTGCCAGGTGAATTGCCCGGTGGACATAGAAGAATCTCAACTTTGGAGAAAGCGGCCTGCGTCTTCGGCAGAGATGGCAGCGGTCCGGCCCCGATGCGCCATTTGTCTAGGGGCACAAGCAGATCATCAACCTCATCATCATTATGAGCATCATCACCACCGGAGTCCACAGGTAGCAGTGGGACGGACAGGACATAGAAGACGTTGTCATCATCACTGATGAGATGTGGTGTTGAGGCGCCGCTGGCGTGCACCGCTTCCAGAAGGTGAAGGGCGGCGGCGCTGCCAGCCGAGAGCGTCGCGAAGTCTATACGCTCTTCCGAGCCAATGCCCTGTTCACCCCGAGGAGCTGGACTCGACTCAGACATTTGACGAATCTGGAGTGTTTGGACATGAGTACTCGATGCACGCGGTGGTGGATCGACGAATCAATCACTCCGCGGTTGTAGAAGTCCGCTGTTAGTGGTGTTAGTGGTGTTCGGCGCTGTAGCTGGAGTGCACTAACAGACGTCAGCCACACTAGGTACCTACTGTGCCACACACTTCCTCAGGTCATGAGGTACTCCGTACCCTACCATGCCTCCAACTCCTAGGCACGTCTTCTAGACTAAACTAACCATTAACCAACAACAACACCCATCCTCCTACCACAATACCAAATCCAAGCCATCGGTCTCTTAGGTCGCTGACACCCTGGGACACGAGCATCGCCCACAAGCCCGACCATGTCACTCTTAGCGACTTCTTCCAGGGCCCACGAAGACAATTCAAGTCTGTGGCCTGGTGTCGAAGAATATTGCCAACAAGCAGACCTCACCGAAGCCATACCAACCACAGCCAACTGGGAAGCGGAGCGACAGCGAGAGTGGGAACGGCAGCGAGAGCAGCAAGTGCAGGACGCATATAGCCGAGTACACGCGCATTTCAGACGAGCCCGACAAGAATACGCCAAATTCCGCCGAAACCGACTACCGAGTCCGGCGCCGTCCGATGAAGGCTCTGTCGCCTGCGACTCGGACGCCGACGAGTTCGGTTACGTGCCGCTCATGTTCAACATCGAGAACGACGATCCGAGGTGGAGCAGATATTTGGCCTTGCTTACGCCCATCGTGTACGGAATCGCATCAATAGTGGGAACGGGAATAACAGCGGGAGCGGGAGCGGGAGGAGGACAGAGAGGAGTCTCACGTCACGCCGAGTGAAGCCTCGGTATGCGACAGTCCCTGCTGCGAAGGCAGCCGAAGCAGACCTAAGGCCCCATAGCCTTGATCGAGGTCTAGCAAGCCCCCCTTATCGATGAGACGTCACTTGCATGAACAACATATCCCCAACCGGATCGTGAAGCCAACCCAACGACGATCCCGTCGTTTACAGAAACCAAGTAACACCGAACGAGCGAGGCTAGCTGCCGACCGAGATCCCATGCACCCCATCACTCGACGCATCTCACGAGAGCTTCGCCAACAGCGCTTCTATGCCCTCGATGACTGCGGGAAGGCCCGCCTAGTCATATGATATCCAGGGAAATTCGTATTATCCCTATAACAGGCGCTCACCTAAGGCCGGTGACCATGAATAACGAGGTTTCTGGGCTGTGAGAAAGTTTGGTAAGATTAGTTCATACTATTCATCTACAACTTCTATGCTGTCGGTAGCACTTCTCCAACTAGGGTGTCTTCCCCCGGGAGATGGTTGCACCGATCAGCAGCTGATGCCGTGGTCTAACAACTTTGACTGTAGATTTGTTTCACTCTTTCGGTATACGACGCGCCGTGTGTTCATGAATAACTCTCGAACACAATTCCACGGAGCGAAACCTTGGTCTTCCGCCATGTTCATACTGTCTGCGGGGAAATGTTCTGGCTGGGTTCTGGCTATTCTCAGACCGGCTTATCTCAGGCGCTATCGAATCCCCGAGCGACCACAATGCCGAGCAAATGCATTTTCAGGGGGGAAATCATTGCCAACCCTTCCCTCGTAGCTAACGCCTCAAATACGGTATGGCACACACATCCGGGCGTCTTGGGTTCAATGCCAACGGACCATGGCCATATTTGAAACTCACCTGAGGATGCAGATGCCAATGGCAGCGCCCTACATGACTACTTCGAGTAACACAGTCTCCCCCTCAACAAAGCCCCTTATCATCCAGAACGCTGTCCGTTTCCGCCTTGCCCAACATCACCAATACCAGCAGTACTGCTGTCCTATATGAAAATAGACGCAGTTAAGAATGAATTCCCACTCGATTGCGCAGGGCACCAAATTGAAGACGGGTTGTTATGAAGAGACAGCGTGATGAGATATCGCCTCGTTGTTACCGTGGGTATCGCATAGCTGCAACATTAACGCGATCCTATCTACCTCAGAGAGTTAGGGCCCTGCTATAGTTGCATGGGCAATTGTTGGTTCAATTATGGCCGAGTCAGCAGTTTAGACGAAGCTGGGAATTGAAGGGAGCGGTTGTGATGTTAGCGCGACACTACAATATTTTGGCGAGGACCGCGCTTAGTCATACCTTTATCTTCATCTAGCTTTATTATTGAAGATGGAAGAAATTAATCTATGCACCCGACCTACCCGTCAGTACCACCACGGCCCTGTCCCCCGTTTCGAATTCACTGTATTCCTGACTGCGGAAGAGTACGCGGTCGAGGTCGCAGGCAGTGTGCAGATAATAAACCGTGGCCAACTAAGTACGCATGTCTAAGTCGTCGCAGCCGAGCAACTCTCGAGTGACCGATAGGTTCCTTGGATAGATTAGCCAGTACACTGCGCCGTTGAATGAATAAAGCACATTTCAGTCAATCAGTCCCTCTCATACCCCGTAGCCGGGTTCCCCGTGGGATTCGGAGTGGGCGGCGGCGCTTGGCTCTGGATCATGCCCAGCGCCTTCGCTAAAGTAGGACTAGCGCTCGCATCTTCGGGTTGAATTAGACTGGGGCTCCAGATCCCGGCGACCGGGGTTGCTGCTCATATATGTAAGAAACATGTATCCCGTAAGACTCGAGGGTCGCCTTCGTTACTCTACTATATTGGTTTCTCATTCTGGGTCATAGTTTCCAACAATGGCGACATTGCCTTCACTAGTGACATTCGGGTCGTTAGGGCCATTGCCGACAGAAGAACAGGTATTGCAGCTCCAGGAAGAATTCCAACGGAGAGCATCTCTATTCAGACCCATCGTGGAGACGGTCCATGATCTCGACTCGGTATGGGCAAAGTTAACAGACCAAGATCCTGCCTTGAGTGCTATCGACGGGAAGGACGCTATCAAGAAACTCGAAGGAATTTTATCCGGCACGGTCAAGGAACACATCCACGATGATATGCGTAACACTATAATCGCGCCCATGACAATCTTGCTCCAGTAGCTCAATACCTGAGTTTCGTTAATGGCTCTGGAGACCCAATTCACGATTCAGTGTTGAAAAATGTTGCGCCTAAGGGAGGCGTTCAAGCTTATGCGTCGGTCTTCTCAGTGCCCAGACGGTCGCTAGCGCCACGACGGTAGAAGACATTGTTCCTGTCTGGTGTACCTCGGTGATATTGGCGTTCTGCATCGGCGCCTACGTTGATTTAGAAATAGCCAGCGCCAGCGGCAACGGCAACAGCAATCCCGCAAGCGTGACTGGGTTCCTCCACTTCGAACCGCCGACAACGCGGGAAGACATTCATAAAGTCTTGAAAAATTACGGAAATGTCTGTCCCTTCACGCTTTATTGGAACGAACATTCCTCGCATGCTAACACGAGTTGAATAGATATACATACCCGCGTATCGAGATGAGCAGGATATGATATTGAATGCACCAATCGAGGTAGTGTCGAAGCTCAGGGAAGATCTCTCGCCACTTGGTGCGACTTTCTACGAATTCTCTTTACCGGGAAATATCATACGCCCATCGCTCATGCGCCGCCCAAAATCATCAAGGCATGTGAGGGTCGTCTCGATCCCCGCTTTGGCCGCAGCGAGCTTGTGAGGTCAAATGTCGATGGACAGATAATCCCTCGTCAAGACGCCGTTCGTGATGTGCTAGAGGCTATTTTAGCACGGAGAGCGAACTGGGTTCAAACATTTGGTAAAGCAGCCCAGTCCGTCGATGCCACCTCAGAGCATATACTTGCGGTTGGGGGAGATTCTATCTTGCAGTCGGTAAAAAACACACACAACATCGTCAGGGTTGAGTCCATAGCCGGATAAACTTTAAGTTCACGATGTGAGTGGTCACGGTGAAGCCTATAGACAAAGAACGTATGTGTATATAGATGGAGATTAGTCATCAGGAGAGATAGATCCCTTGCGTAACAACAAGAGTCTTACCTACCCCATACCAGAGGTCCTGACAAAGTTCACTCATTAAATCATCGAATTGAGGGTTTTTATTTGATGATTTGCATTTGCACACACAAGTGTTATTGCATGGTGAACCCGGGAGTCTTCAGAGACTAGTCCTTAGGTTCCCAGGTCTCATGAAGTGTCAGGGACCTCGCAGGGGTAGGGTGTAGACATCTGTTGTTGCACGGAGCACGAGTGAAGCCATCTCCGTGGGCTCTGTGTGACTAGACGGCTGTACACACGAAGCCTCTTTGTCTGACTGGTGTGTCTAGATCCCTGTTCCTTGCATGAAGCTAATTGAGTAATCAAAAAAGCCATATATTGTGTGTGTGGGCACAAGGTAGTCTGACCGGTCTGTACCCTGTATATATACAGACCTGTGTGTAGGATCACGTGACCTAACCTCTGAAGATCCCCTATCTAGGTCCCAAATATCCGTTAAGAATAGCTTCATATGGTAGTGTCCACCTTTCCTTGACGGGGCTTTGGGGGTCTGGTGAGGTATCACGAGCCTCCCCATTGTGACACATGGTAAACTTCACTCTAAGACAGCAGCAATATTTATTATTACCCAGCGTTAATGATACCTACGTACTATTGTACGAGAGCTTATAGATACCATCTTGCAAGATAGTTATTTTAGCTCTAAGGACTAGTTAGCGGTCTAGTTATGAGTAAGGCATTTATCCGTAACTAATAGATGACAACTAAAAACAAGGTCACGAGCCACACACAGAGCCAGAGATGTCACAAGGGCTCTGATTGAGGGCTTCGAATAGGTTCAATTGAGTAATAAACGATTATGGTGCCAAAGGGGCTATATAGATCTAAGTTCCGTTTTCCCTCGAAGGGAGGATTCGAGCCCCTTTTATGCTCAGAATTCTCCTCTCCTTCGCGGACCTCCGCCAACCTGTCTAGAGACTTGGGTAGCCGGAGAAGCGAGTGTCTTGGTATTCGAGTTCAGCTCGGTATCTGCTTCTAAGACTCACGATATCTTCGTACGACTGCCTCAACCTCGTAGGGTAGTACACAGCGAACTCCTTGAACGAAGCCTGTGTGGCACTATATTGTGCACTCGCCAGAATCCGTGTGACGATAGATGGTCCAGGCGCTCCGGCCCCCTATTTGGAGGGACATCCGGAAGAAGATATATGGGTTATTGGTCCATATAGCCTCGTGTAGTACGGACCCGTCTCGAGGAAGGCTTAGGCCGCAGGTCCGAAAGTCCGTAAGCTCGCGATGAACGTTAAGTGAGGTTATATTAAGGCCAGAAAAGGGGAACCGGAGCCCCTCTGGACCCCAAATAGATAATTGGCTGAATAGAACACCAAGTTTTAAACGCTTGAACACACACCCTCATCGTTCATGGAAATTGTTCAGGTTATAATAATTCTTCTATAGGGTCAATAGGACTATGAAGATTTATACCCTCGCCCCTTTGAAGTGGGAGATTTCTAGTGTAATACGCAAGTCAAATTTCCTATTTCCCCACTGGTCCTTGTCGTGTAGTCTTAAAAGTTAAAAGAGTTTTACTCGGATATGCCTAACAAGAGCTCGAGGCCTAGATAAGTCTGGGTCCCATAAAACACACACATACGTATGTCACCAAGGCCCAATGCTGACAGCGCCGAACTGGAAACTTTGAATACAATGTCTATATCCATAGCTATGCTTATACTAGTTAAATTGAAGCGATTCCAAGTCCTCATACGAATCTTTTGTAATAACCAACCCTATTTGGGTAATCCCATCATTTGTTTGCGCATGCCGATGCCTATTATGTTTTGCTACCTGATAAGATCGCGGTTCAAGTCGGCCTTGACTCTCCTTAGATTCTATAAGCCAGTAAGTCAGATGTCCTCAGTGCTAAGCAAAATACAGTAAGCGTGCACAGTAACACGATTCAAGATAGCAACTAGATAATGCCCAATTCACCAGGTACTTCGAATCTCCATTCAAGGTGAAAAGGCCGGGCTCAGAATTTACTATTTTATTTGTCCGCTCTATACCCGCACCATATCAATGTCCGGGCCAGTATTCTAATCAATCGATCTCTATCTTCGTTTTGCCTTTGAGGGACTTCGTCAGATCTAGTAAACTGTGGAGTGTGTCTCGGTTACAGCCATCAATTACGAGCGTAACCCTTCCCACACTTGTCTCGCTTGGCGTCTGTATGCTCTCGGCCGCCCTACTCTCGTCAGTGCAGCTGGTACCGCAACTATCCGTCTGCATCGAACTCAATATATCGTCGCCCAGGACATTGCTATCGATCCCGTAGCTCATGTCCATGACCATAGCGTCTTGGGTTACTATCTCGGGATTGAAGACAAGATCAGGCCATGGGCTGGAGTTAGTTAGACTCGATGCTTCTTCACTCTGCGAAGTAGCTGGAGGCGTGTTCTTATCTGTATTCGGCGGTCGTTTACACGCCTCTTGTTGGCCGATGAGCCCGTCCCCTTCAGCCATGTACACGCCGGGTAAGATCTCTTCTGCAACGGAATTATGTTCATGGCTGAACTGGTCAATCCAGATGCCAGAATCGTCAAGAGTGTTCACCCAGTCCACTGTCAGGCCCTGGTGAATTAGGGAGCTTGTTACCGAATCTTCACTTGAGCTTCGTGTGTGGCCATTCATATCAAAACTCTCACCCATCATACCGTGGTCATCTATGTCTGTGCTGTATTCTATGTTGAACGATGCCGAGCTTGGGGATAGACACACGCTTCCACCCCTGTTGTATGCGATCTTGCCCTTGCGGGTCAAACCGGTATACCTAAGACATGATTAACAGTTGCACTGGCAATGTGGAAGAGGTCGAAAGTGCCTACCTGTTTTTCAGCTCGTTTGTTGATCGTCTGGAGAAGTTTTGCTCTTGGAACATCTTCCATTCTCGACCATGCTCTCGCAAAGATTCAAAAGTAGCTCATCCTATTTGAAAGCATTTAGTATTAGACGCAACTCTTGTTCAGGTCCACGGGGCCGCCTACTGACTTCTTCTATGGTCCATCGTCCATGTTCCAAATTTGGGTCAAGCTTAGACTGCCAGCGCTTTGCGCACTCTAATTGCATCGAAACACAGTTAGTTGTGATCTACTCAAGTCTTTGGGCATGATCCGTAAAAACACTTGCACTTACGATCGGGGCTACGATACCCAACTTCATTGGCTACCAACGTCCATCTTTAGAAGAGATGTTAGCGTATTGTTACTTAAGAAAAGTCCCTAAAGGGACAGTCTCACATGAACTTGCTTTACCTTTGGCCGAATCTGTCGACTGCATCTAGCAAGGACTCGTCCTCGTTCTTATTCCACGGCCCTTTTTTCAGGCTACCGCAGACTTTATTCACCCAACGCTTGCGACAGTCCTTGTTCGTGCGGCCGGGAGCTTGGTAGCAATGCGATGCCAGTCTTTAGCCTCGCCTGCCAATTCTATATCCCAGCGAACATTTAGTAGATGTCAGTGACTATGTTTTCATGCAAAGAGGCGTGCAGCACGGTGGTGTGGCTGATATGACTGACCTTGCTTTTGGGTCTCCTCATACAATATGCAGTCTTCGTCTTCCGACCATCGTTTCGGGACCCGTCTTTCCTTGGAACTCATATCGGTAGGTATGAAAGCCCTTCCGTATCCATGGACGTGACCTAGCATATAGGTATGCCTGATCACTTGTTGTTGCGCAAAGAGCCTCAAAACCACTGCCTTCGCTAGTGTAACCTAAGTAGAGGACGTCTCTTTGTCCTCATAGTGAGATGGCCCGTGTAGCTCCGCTTAATCCCCAGAGATCGAGTCGAGGAGATGGGCTAACCTATGCCCATCTAAGTCTAGAATGGATGAATTAATGAAGGGAGAACCGGGCGGTCAAAGGCAATGGAGGGAATCTCGAAAGAGCTCAAAGAAGCTAGCTGAAAAACTAAGGATATAAGCGAAAGATCCTCCTTGCTCCGATAGAAAGCAGAGCATCCCCTTTGTCACTTTGCGAAGCCTTTTAATACCAGGAGAATGAACTCCAAGAATCTAGTGGCGTAGCACAGTCGGCCGGCCCGAGGCAGTCTTTGAGCGTCTAGGGGTTTACAAGCCTTTGAAGGGCGTCTTTCTGACAATCACTTCCCACCCACCGTAGAAGCAGCGCATTGTATTATGAAGATATATCGGTGGTACCATGGTAGATAATGCCAAGAAGAATAGGAGTACTAATCGAATGACACCTATAGCAATGCTACTATACATGCAGTCAACGTAGGGGACCTGCATCAGACTTTTCTCCTGCCTGCCTGTTGCTGTCACATTACATTACATAGCACGTATATGCATGCAGTCTGCTTGCTGACGTACATGATCATGTGAATGGCGTTGCAGCGTTGCGACCATTCTTCCTCACAACTGGTTACCGGGCGATCATGATTGTTTCATCGTGGGTCTAGGCTTAACCTAGGTTAGTGGCGGGTTGAGATAGCCTGCCGATCCTGGAAGGGAAGGTAATGAACAGTACACTACGGACAGTGTAGAAGCTCTACGCCTCACGGTGGTTGCATGTCAATTCCTCCATCCTTCTCTTCTATTACAACATCAATCACTATCCACATCCATATCCATTCACTCGCCACATACCGGTGAGAGCTGTAGGATCCGAACCTGCGCAGTTCCCGATCGCGGGTGAACGTGAGTCCTACGTCCATGATGTCCACAATGGAGATTCCCGGCCTCGAGTGTCCGCTAAGAACGTCCCCTGTAACTGACACGCTCGGCCCCCGCCAACCATCCTCGTGAGAGAGATTGCCGTCGTCGCGTCGACACCGGGGAATGGACATATCCAAAGTTCAGTAGAACCCAGGATATAAACAGTCCAGCAAGCAACAGAACTCCGTACTCGCTTGCCGATTTGACCCGTCCAAAATCCGGGGCGACTTAGGGCCGTGTGAAGGGGTTCGTTCTTAGCGTGATAACAATGTGGAAGGAGTAGATCATTTGGCTCGAGTGAAAGTTCGACCAGGATTTCTTGAGGTATTTGAAGGTCTGGCCTCACCTTCGCAGCACCCGTGGTGGGGGATCTAGCCATGGGTAGTCTCGGTTGGTTGGCCGGTTGGCCGGTTCCTGGCCGGATGGTTCGTCATCTCCTTGAGCCTTCACCTGCTCTCTGTTTTGGGATAAGCGACATGCTAATTACCCCTAACAGTCAGTGTCTGCATACCTAAAGTAGATATATCTTGACTTCAGGTTGCAATGCCCGGAAACCCCCCCCGCCCCCGCCTTCTGTTCACTTGTGCTATGGCCCTTATCATGGCAGCGTGGGATCATCCTCACCTTGCACGGCTTGGAACCCTGCGACGGCATAATCGGTCCCGAGTACCAGGCCTTTTATAGACGCCATTGCGACGTTAGAATCGAGGCCTTGTCCTCTTAGCGTTTCGGGGTTGCCGCCGGTTGACTTTAATAGATGTAACCTACCGGCCCGCCGTTCAGCGCCACCAGACCCGAGTAAACAGATTTTATGTACTGTAATACATTAGGTGTCTATTTACTCGGGGCCCAGGTCTATAGTCCAAATGAGAATCCTTCTAACCAGAGCAGAAACCGGAGCAAAAGGGCCAGGGCCTGTGATAATGGCGTCAAAGTCCACACTACAATATGACAACCGAGGACCGGGGACAGTATCGCAGTGATCAATGAAAACGCAGCTTCCCTATTGGAATAGCGCCTTCGCTTCCCCTCTCAATGACGGTTTCCGGGCGTCATCAGATTCACCGCACCTGAACTAGATTGCGATAGCAAGCCCATCATCGCCTTATTGCAGTCACACCGCGCAACATGACGGAAACTGCCCACATCGGCCGCGCTGATAGCGTCGATAGGAGGAAAGTTTGGCTCATCACTGGTTGCTCCTCAGGGCTAGGCTATTCGATCGCCGTTGCGGCCCTGAACCGGGGCGACATCGTTGTTGCCACTGCGCGCGATGTGTCTAAGCTGTCCTCATTGTTGCACCGTGGCGCCCTGACGGAGAGTCTAGACGTAACGTGGTCCGACGCCGTGCTCTCCACCGCCGTCGAAAAGATCGTGTCGCATACCCATGGCCGCATCGACATCCTCGTCAATAATGCTGGGTACATTCTCACGGGGGCGTCGAAGAGTGCAGCCGTGAGGAGGTACAGACGATATTCGACACCAATGTATTTGGCCAACTCAATATGATACGCGCCGTGCTGCCGCTCATGCGTCGGCAGCGTTCTGGCGTCATTGCCAATCTGGGCAGCATCGGTGGGTGAATGGTACACCGGGTGCCGGACTCTACTGCGCGACGAAGGGGTGTGCATCGCTCCTCTCCGAGGCGTTGCGTGCCGAGGTCGCCCATCTCGGCATCAAGGTCGTAGCCATCGAACCCGGTTATACCCGCACAAATTTCTTGACTTCGGGTCACCGGGTGCGCGCCGAGAAAGTCATCGAAGATCTTGTTGAGGGCGTCGACCCGACCATCAAGGCCTTGGACGCTTATGATTTGAAACAACCAGGCGACCCAGACAAAGCCGCGCTTCTCATAGTCGACGCGCTCACCGGGCGTGGCTGGTGCACGGAACGCAAGCTCCCACGAAGGCTACTGATTGGCAAAGATGCATACAAGATCGTGAGCGGACACATAAAAGCACACCAGAGTGATTGGGGGGCCTGGGGGGATCTGGCTACGGCAACAAATTGCGATGACGTACAAAGTGTATAGCCAAGCAGCCCAGAGCCAATGGAGATGGAAATGAATATCAAAATCTTACCGGCCACCAAACAACAGAGCTTGAGGTCTCCGTAGGAGTTCAGGTACGAGTCGAAGTATAAGCATCAACAGTTATACCTAGCATTAAGAATTCAATAATCTACAGTCCACATTCCGCGAGGAGGATTATGTCTTGTTAGTTTTTAGCTTGACCCCTAGTTTCAGCCTGCCCAAAAGAGGGCCATAGGCTAGGGTTGTCGTTGTTGTCATATTGTACTGAGACGTCAAGTACTTATACTGTGCCTATCCTCACCGTAGTCCTCCCGAGCGAGCGCTTCACGCACTGTACCTGCCCACCCCATCTCTAAATAAATGGGGATTGGTGGGAGCTCTTTTGTCAATAATACGGAATAACCCGAGCAAGCATCATCAATCATACAGAAGTGATTCCAGACTGACTAATCAATTACCTACTGTATCAATTTATCAAACAGCCGGCTAACAGAATCGTCATTGACTGCTTGCTTACTGATTCTATCACAACGCCCTAAATTCAACTTTCATACCCAGTTTCGCAATCTTTCCGACATGCCTAAGCTTATTGCGAACTGTTAATATCGGGTTTACATCAAGGCAATGCGTGCCGTGTGATTATCCCCGGGCTCAATGAAATGATATTTGATGTAAACATACTGGGTACACGGTCGTAATAATCTTGATTTCTATCACACATAAATAACAGCAGAAGAACGAGGGGCTTATACTGCGATTGACCCATCGCATACATGAATAGTGAGCCCATCATGATGGCTGTTGATTACTCCGTGAAACGATACCCGATCATACTCTGAGAATTTAATTCATAAGTTTATCGCTTTTGTGACGTACACCGTCGAGTCGGCAAGTCATAAAGTTCGGAGTCATGTCAACAGTGCCTGCCTACATGCATTAATCAACTGCTTAAAGATAGTATCCGTCAGCTCTTTAATTTCTCTTGTATGGCCATTCCTTGGTTTTTGTCCTTAGATCTTCTAGCATCCCTCTAAAATATGAAAACACATAAGAGAGACGCTTCCTAGGCTAGCATAGCCTTCCCAGTGCGACTAATTTGTTGTTGTGGTACGTCCGACATCATTTTCACTGTTAGACGGTCATACCGTACCTCAAGCCAACTCAGAATCGGGCAAGACAATCTCTAGAAGGCCAACCTGACTACGGCAGTCCCAAATCTTTCTTAATCTCAGCCCGGCGCGATGAATCAGGTTTCGAAACTCGGCTGGCTTCCTCTCGATGCCGTTTATAATGGACATCATGGCAAGATCTCGCTGGTGTGAGTACCTTGTATAATAACCCCAATTCGCTGGTAGTGGGAAAGGGGCGGGGGGCAGCTCATCACACCCCGCCGTTGTATTCATGACCTGATCACTACACATATGAATGTTAGTTTCAACAATTCTCTTCTACCTTCTGAGGCATTTGCCAGCTTACCATATCATGATCCGACTCCGCGGCCCCATGGATGGCTTAATGGCACTCAGGATCTGCACGCAGTAATCGTCGGACCAGTCATGTAGGATATAACGGAGCCAGTAAACATCGGCGTTCGCAACAGGATTCGTGTTGAAAAAGTCGTGCGGCACAAATTGGACCCGGCCAGCCTTTAATGCCTCCGCATTCTCCCGAGGCCATACTTCTGACTGCGCCTGCTTCAAAGTTGGAGCACGGTCTTGCACGACGAATTTCAAATCTGGGTAGAGATGTGAAAGTTGGAGACAGAAACCTCCTATTGATATCGACCAATTGTTAGTGTTTATGCGTGCTATATCAATCGCATATAGAAGCGGATAGTCGTTTGTACTCACCCACTCCGCCACCAACGTCTACAACTGTTGCCGAGCCAAGTGATCCCCATGGAAAGTCTGAATACATTTTTAGCAGTTATAACTACCTCTAAGGCAGCGGTAGGCATACCATATAGATGGGCTTGACCAAACACACGGCCACCTCCAACCATGGCAAGCCCAAAGATTTTATGCTCCGGACGTTTGATCAGGGCAGTGGTCTCCAAATTCTCGCATGCTTGCTGTAGCTCAGCACCAAATACCCCAGGATATGCAGACGGCCTATCAAGGGAAGAATTTTTCCCTGCCAGTAGGGCATCCACATGAACCTCCTCTTCGAGCCAGTCCCAGCGTGGCTTATCCGTGCTCAGTGCATCTTGCCACGGTGTAACGTTTACGGCGTACGATGGGCCTTTGCTGGGGTCGTTGAGATAACGTGGTAGGTGATCTGAGCTGCTATAGAGGTCGAGCCCGCTAGGCAAGTAGATGTTAGTGCATTCTCAATTACAAGAGAACCTCTGCTAAACGTACAACAGCATAATATAAGCACGTAAGGGCTCATTATCCACTAAAGACAACGAGATTCTGTTGTTGGTAAACACATCCTCCTCTTTCTCGTGGAAGATATGGATCGAGCAGAGACAGCGCATAAGCCGAGCTAAAAGTGTTTCCAGAATGTTAGCTTATCCACACTAAACAAGTGTATGAAACTAAACTCCTGTCATCGAGCCTTGAATGCCTGCTTCTGGATTCTTTTTACTGTCTTTTTTCTCGAGTGGCCAAGAAGGTTGAACGTTGACATACATAACTTCTGGTACTCAATACCAACCGTGGAAGCAAGGGTCTTGATATCAACGCCTTTGTTCCCACTCTTCGCAAGAATATCCGGTATACGTCTATCGGTAACGATGTGCAAAGCACGCGCCTCAAAATATTGTGACGAAACCTCAAGTAGTCGATTCTGCGGCTCGCTGACTAGCTCCGTGAGAAGTCCAGCCGCCGCGAGCAGCGTCCTCTGCGCATCGAAAAAAGGTTTCGCAGGTAGTGACGATTCATTCTTCTCGGCCGGTGAATGCTTCAAATTCACATAATTCGCAATGGACATCTGTATCAGACCACTCAATTGAAGCAGCCGACGGGATTCATCATCTAGCTGAGTAGCCATGGTTTTGGACGCAAGGTTCAGGGGATCTAGGCAGTGAAATTCAATCGTATTGCAGAAGCGACGAGATGTGTAAAGAGATGTCAACAAATGAGATAATGCTTCGATTTGTAGCACCTAGTATCATAGGGGTATTAGAAGCTGAAAGGAGTATTCGCTATTGTTTGGGTGAACCTATCATAGGAGCTCTAGTGGGTTTCTTTTACCCCGGGTCAGAGACCGGAGTAAATTGTCAAGACCGGGACCTTTCACCACTCTGGGACCCGCGAATTCGCCCCAAAAATGGAAATTGGGAAAATAGCCCATAAAGTACCCAAGTAGGCACGCTCGCGTATAGGGTGTATTAAACGAAGATTAAAGCATATTTAGCTGGTATGAACTTGACCGGCTTCAATTTTTGGAGTATTTCCTTCAATGATTAGGTAACAATGGCATTCGCGATACCCCCTAGCACTTGGGAGAACGGGTTCAAACAACCGGCAACAGGCAAACCCTGGGTGTTCGACAACACACAGCAAGACGATGCTTGCGACGATCCGCATGTTTATGTGACGCCCCCTTCAAAGGAGGTGGTGACATCAGACGCACATAATGACGTCGGAATCAGCGTTATTCGAACATGGCCGTCAATTTACGACGGGACTCAAAGTCCTCATGGTGTACCTACTTGGTGGAGACCATCTGAGCAGGTTGATGTCCTCATTGTTGGAGGTATGAACTTGTACAAGTGTCGAAAACGAGATAGAATGCTAACAAGAGCTTAATATAGCGGGACCCAGTGGGCTTGCTATGGCAGCTAGTCTAGCAAGACAGGGGGTTTCATTTCGCATTATTGGTAAGATTAGCCGATATCCCCTGCCTGGGAGAGTTCGATATATGCTAAGACACGGATTGTAGATAGATCAGACGGGCCCCTGGCAGCAGGCAAGAAGATCCCCTAGGGTACTGACGACGGCCGCGCTGACGAAGACTCAAAGGTCGAGCTGACGGCGTCCAGCCACGGTTCCTTGGTTAGTTACTAAAGCTCTTTACTCGCCGTTTTTGTTTGCCCTAGTTCCGCGAGTTGCTAAATAGAACATGTTATGCGCTCACTACTTTGAGGACACCTAAGTTTTCATAAAACAGTTAACACTAACTCCAATGATGGGAAAGAGACCATTGCTTCATGGGTCTCGCGCCAGAAATTTCCGAAGAAGGCCCTTTGATTGAAAGAACAGCCATATACAAAAATGGGGAGAAGTTGGTGTTCAACCGCTCTCATCAGTCTGATTCGCGATATCGTGGCTTGCACATCATCACTCAGGGCCAGGTAGAGAGAATCTACATTCGTGACTTGGCTCGTCACAAATCTATAGTCGAACGCAGTAGTGTGCTGAGCGAGTATACAGTTCGAACTGAAACAGACCTCCCTATCCCGTTCAAGCTACAATAAAGAATGAACGTACAGGTGAAGTTCAAAACATGCAAGCCAAGTTTCTCGTTGGGTCAGATGGTGCAGCAAGCACGATTCGCAAAGGAATTGCACATTCCGTTCGACGGAGTCAGTACAGGAATCTACTGGGGTATCGGACTGTGTTTTTGTCACCGACTATCCGCACGCTTGGGTATTTGGGTACGTTGACGAGTAAAGATGATATTGAACTAGCGCTAACACAACAAACAGAAGCGTCATCAGCTCAAACACGGAGGCTGTGTAATCATTCCAAGAGAAGATGGATACATTAGGTATCAATCCATTTTCACTGCATTCAAGCTTCTTTGCTGATGGCTTTAGGTTGTATACTCAATTGGACTTGTCTATGACGGGGCCTCTTGCAACATCGAGGCAGGCAAAAGACCCCGCGTTCAATGAAGCCGGTGGGAAAGTCGACATACATTCTATCACCCCGAAGAAGTGTTGGAGCAAGCGAATAGAATATTTTCACCTTATAAACTCAAATTCGGAGCTCCGTTAAGCTGGTTCGCCATCTGGAAGAGTGAGAATGACGTGCTTACATTCAAGATCGCGAGACGGAGACTGACATGTTCGCATAGTCTCAGAGAGAGTCGCACGGTCTTTTTCGTCTCAAGATAACCGTGTTCATTTGGTTGGCGATGCTGCGTGAGTTTATTATCAGTCTTTCATCGTTCTATAGTATTTGAAATACCAGAATAGCTAATATATTTACCAATGACAGGCAGTAAGTAGATGTCCGGGCCATTTTATTCCAACTCGTTAGGCATCGACTATCCACTTTAGACCAACTTTGTGTCTTGAAGCTCCCCCAATTCTCATGAGCTACACTCTAAATAATATCGACTAACTCTAATTTCTTGAAGTGTTCATAGTGTCATGGGGGCTTTCGGCCTCAATGCATCCATCATCGACGCGGGGAACCTAACTTGGAAAATCGGTCTTGTCGCGCAGGGGAAAGCGAAGATAGACGTCCTATTGCCTACATATAATACCGAAAGACGCCAGCAAGCGGTTAAAATCATCGAAGTATCCGGCACATACTTGCGGTTTGTCTGCGGTTCGGATCTCCATATCCCAAACCTTCGAAACGTCGAGGCCCTGGATGAGAAAATGGCGAATGGTGTCGATGGGGATATAATCAATACTACTGAGGAGAGGGACAACGCAGCTAATGGCAACAAGCCCAACGGCCACGCGACCAACGTAGAAAACGGTGATAAGGAGAAAGAAGCGGAAAGGGAAGCAGACCTCCAATTTTATCCAACTTTTTCAAGACCAACGGCCCATTTCTACTCGGGGTAGACTGTCCTTACGGCAACTCTGCGATACGGCCAGAGCTTGACCAGTCGGCAACACGCCCCCTCAGCGTCAAACCTGGCGTTCGCGCTCCCAATCCTCGTGTGTGTTTCGACGCTGGAGAGACTGGATACTTGTACGATAAGCTTAAACTTCAAAAGCGGCGCGGTTTCATATCGTCGTTTTCGGATCTTCTCTCGGGGGCCGGCAGATACAAAAAGGTTTACGCTCGTTTGTGGACACGATACGGGATCCCGGGGGTTTCTACCAACGATTTGGGGCGCAAACATGTTCAACATCGTGCTCATTGCCAAGCTTATTCCGTTCGAGCTGGAGAGTCTATCACCAACAGCGGCAGAGCTCGTGGATTTGCTTCGTAGCGAAGCGCAAGTGCTCTATGACGATAGACCCCCGACGAGGATGCACACACTACCTACGGGGTTGATCATGCAAAAGGCGTATCGCTGTGATCCGGCCGGACTTGTGGGTCGGCATGACTGCGTTTCCGGATGAAACGGATGCGATAGCAGATTATTTCGCAGGATTTCTTGTTTAGATTGATGTATTGCCAAGTCTTCATGTTAGAGATTCTAAGGCACCTAAAATAACGTGATAGAGCTTATAGTGGGATCAATCACTATAACCACCTAGGCTGTTGTGCAAAAGTAAACAAATTATGCCGCTATGCCTCGGTAGGTATAGATAGAATTAGGGTAATTTACAATTGACATAACCCCTGAGACACCAGAACAAATCTAGTGTAGTTCGCGGAGCAGCGGGATTGTTTACTTTGTCGCGTTACATCATCAGACCAGTTTTATCAAGGCATAAACAAGATGAATATGGCAATTCTTATTGGGACGGCGACTACTGTCTCCGACTCTACGGAGGTAGCTGAGAGAGAGGACTATTCATCTCCGCTACTCCAAAAACCCGTCGCGTTGCCATCTGCGGATATATTCGATGACCAGCTCCTTCTCGAGGCCGCCTGACCACGTTAAGCAATTTGATAAGGAACGCGCTTTCGCTGTGTCCAGCGTCACAGCTCCCCGGCCAACTCATTGAAATGGTCCTTATAGAAGCTTTCTAATGACCGAAGCTCCCCAGCTGTCGTCGCACGCTGTAGCCACTGCTGGAAAGGAATCATGAATGGTCGCTGGAGACGCATCTCATGTGCCATGATGGTGAAGATGTCCCGCAGCGGCTGGCGCACGGGATTCTCTAGATGGAGAAAGTTACCGATCTTTCCTCTGCGCATCAATATCTCGCTCAGTGAGGTCGCAGCTCGATCAACTGGCATCCACGATGCAACCTTTGCTGGTTGGTTAGTTACGTACTGCACTGATTGATTTCAAGGCTCGTTTGGTATCTGTGTACTCACCCCTTTCAGGTCAGGAAATGCTCCTATCTTTTGACTTGCGCGCACCATCGTGGGTATGTGCTCTTCCGACTTCCATACGCCACATGTTCTTTCCGGCCCGCTGAGCTGTCCGACGCGAACTATCACGGCTCGATCCCCGACGAACCTTTTGATACGTGATCGAGGTATGTCTCGCAGACCCATTTCGCCTCTGCGTAGCCCATTGGCATCGACGTAAGAGGGTCTTGTATCGGTGCTTCAGGCACCATAGACCCGGAGTGACCTCTGCTCTGCTTGCCTTTTCTTTCGCTATGGTATCTGGCCACAGCGATTGACGAAGAAAATAAAAGCCGCACAGGCTCTTTTGCCTTTCTTGCCACGAACGATAGTTCGCTAACTTGACCAACGTCTCGAGGAGCTTGATATGAGGTCTGAAACTGTCTAGTCTGCGTTGAAAGTCCATAGGCCATGCTAAGTGGAGGATATGCGTGACTCGCCCGCCAAGATAAGATAATTGAGCTTTGCTCGATTCACTTTCTCCAACGATCGAAGCGAGATCGAGAAACTCGACCTTTGCCCATTCCTTGTCCCCGAGATGGATTCCGGCGGCTTCTAGAGCGTTCTGCTGGCGGCTTAGAAGACTCGGTTCGGCTTTCTCGCCGTTTGATGTCGAACTAATGCCTTTACTGGCCGTTCGCTGGCCACGCAGGAGACAGATGATCTTGCCAACAGTCCTAGTGCGAATTAATTTAGCCAGGGTATGAGCTCCAAATTTCCCGTGGAGCCAGTCATAAGAATGGTGTGTTCAATGGGGGGAAGCTATTGAGCGATCTGAACTTGCCACAAACTCATCTACGAGAGTTCTCATCCTTTCAGTCCGATCACTGTTCCCACTGTTGTCGTTCTCTGCCTCTAGGTTTATCAGACGCACACTTTCAGCCGCTAACCTCTTGATCGACGAGTTCCGATAGATGAACTCGACTGACATTTGTAGCGTTCGACTTCCATCTTCTTTTCTCAGTTTCCGCAGACTGGACCCAAGCAACCGAGAAAGCTGCACAGTTTGTAGCGAGTCCATGCCACTTTCAAACAAGTCCTCCTCTCTGCTCATGCTACTACCGTGTAGGCGATTACCCGTCACAACGGTAAGAAGATGTCTTATCCCTGCTTCCATGTCGGCGGGGTCAAGCAAAAAGCCTTCCTCTAACGAGTCTAACTCCATTGCAGTGTACGCGTGCCCGATCTCTTCTCTGAATATTTCATGCACACTTTGTCTCATTATAGATCCTTTATCAGACCGCGGTATCGATTTCGCTTTCGGCTTCACGATAATTGCCTTTTTTGACGTGATACGTGCGTGTTGGTCGATCGATGGATTGATAGCAGATAATAGTTTCCAAACTCGATCTCTTGTGTCCTCATCGTCAGCATCCTTATCCATTGGATCTATGATTACGGCAAGCTCAAAGAAACCACTCCCAACACACACAGCTGCTCGGATTGCGGGGTCTGCATTCAGCGTATCCTCTAGTTGCCTTGGTTGTATCTTTTCTCCAGTTTTTAGAACGATGACGTCGTCGGTTCGGCCGAGAATTCGAACTTCCACATGACCAGGAGTGTCGTTGCGCTCTAACTCGTCTTGTACCTCGAAGGACTTCCCCCATCCAATTGGATAGCCGACCAGTTTGAAATGCGTCGAGTTTGGAACTGGATGAAGTTCAAGACCAAGGTCCGATCGCAAACGAAGATATCGCCAGTTGTAATCTGCGCCTGGGCAGAATATAGGCGCAATAGCACCAATCTCTGTCACGCCATAGTGGTTCAAAAGTTTTATGTTGTGTTTGGCTAGTAAAGCGCCATGTTCTGGTTTCAGGGCGCCTCCGCCGACGGCGAGAAACTCAAGTTTAGCTAATATTCTTAACGCTTCGTTCCGCTCGTGTTCGTTGGGTTGACACAGTATATCATCAATGATACTTGGTACTGTCATTAGTGATCTACAGTGGAAATATTGAATGAGGTCTAGCGTTGACTTCGTAGCTGGTATGATTGAAGGTGGTGGGAAGCAGGCGGCCATGCCAATGGACAAACTGAGGCACGGCGCCAAAAGACCAAAGCCATGATACATGGGCAAAGTAGATAAGTTCACCCAACCCGTCTCGTCTTCCTCGGCAAACTGGTGGCAGGCGGCATAACCAAGTAGATATCTGTGAGTGAGATAGATCGGCTTCGGACTAAGATATTGAAACTTAGCATACATTCTTCATTGTCTCACGCATCGCTCTGCTTACAGGCCTGTAGTACCAGATGAATGTAGTATAAGGGCCTTCTGTTCCCCATTGTCTTGGCGTCGTGGCTTGTGAGGAGAGTCCGTAGTCTCGTCCCTTCGATAATTAAGTAGTGCAGAGTATGGTTCAACCTGCACTACCTGGGCTAAGTTATTTATATCTTCCGATAATGAAGGCCTAGTTCTTCGAGAAACTAATATAGCCTTCGTATTCGTCTTCTGCAGTAGATGCAGTACACTCGTGGAACTTAAACGGGCGGAAATTAGCAAAGCCTATATATTTATCTTTATGTTAGTTTTTCGGCTCTAGGGTTATAAAGCCTTTATCGACCCATACCGGCACATCCATGGATAACAGCGCAGCTAGGTGAATGAATAACCCGATACTGTTCTCGACATATATAGCGATAGGCTCCTGCTCGCCAAGCTCTGAATCTCGGTCGGTGGTGTAACCGCTTCACGGATCCAACTAGCACAACCACGGACCATCTGGCCGAGTTGTTTGAATGTGATCTGGGATACTCCGTAACTATCATGATCTGTCTCTGTCAGGCTAGCCGCGTTCAATTCTGATTGGAGAGCGAAGATATGATGGGGTTATTGTCTGCGTTAAACTGGATTAAGTCTGGCAGTGATGATATGTCACTTTCCAAGACATCATTGTCGCCTCCAGATTCCGGAGCCTTTGGACTGAAAACAGGCCGCCTGAAACAGGCGTGACCGTATTGACCCATGTCGGCGATCAAAGGTTGTGGTGCGAATACTTCGTTATGCCGCCCAGAAACATGACTTGGGTATCGAAGCTATTGGGGGAAAAAATGGTTGATTTACGACCGCCACTTACGTTACCAATCAACAGGAATATTAAACGGCAGGTTCAGAATATGGAATTTGATTTCATTAATATGATGAACGGCTATAGCCGTTCCTAACCGTTTCTTAGCTATAGGGTGAGGATCGGGGCTGACTCTGTCAAAGAACGCGGCTCCGGACCCGAGTATTGAGCCTTTCATCAGTTAGCGTCTGAGTGACATGGGTATCGGTCAAAGCACGGCAAGATATAGCTCATATGGCAATAAGGAGTTAGATAAGCTTCTTCCATGTCAAAAGGAGTGGAGAATTTACAGGATGGAGAGTTGTCTTCAGGATAGATGAAAAGGAAGTAAAAGCAGCCCCAATGGCTACAGGGGATTCAGCTACATATATAGACATGGGAGCAGAGTTTGCCGACTTCCCTTATTCTATTATCATACCAGCTCACTCTTTCAGTAGCCGTCGCCGGGAAGACGCGGTCAAATATACGACCGAGGCAACCACCCCACCCCGCCTCCCTTCTCCCTTCTCCAAACTCATCCACATGCGTACACAGGCACCTGGCTTTCTCGTATTCGAACGATAATTCGTTCACTTTAGATATTCAACATGAAGACTAGAATACCCGGCGACATCCTTCTCTTCAACGGGCAGGGCTCGAAAGAGCACTTATCTGACCGAGATACGGTTGGCGAATTGCAAAAGCACCTCGGGAAGCGGGTTCGTTGTTCAACCGATTCCTGCAACAATGTTTAGATGCTTTCAAAAGCGAGGTTTCCATTCTGAACGAGGAAGAACGAATGGTTCTGGGCCGTGACGCTTCTGAGTTCTACGAAAACACAGACGCCTCTTTTTTCCACCAGAAGCAATTAGATCACACCCAGTTGCCGAGACAATTTCCTTATATATGCGTCAGATTCTAGAACTAATTATATACGCAACTCAGAGCAAAACCATTCCTCGGGTCATCGAAGTAGCTGGTGTCTGTACCGGTCTTATTCCTGCAGTCCTAGCTGCATCGACTTTATCATATGAGTCGCCGGAATTTCTCGATTCGGCAATTCACGGCTTTCGCCTATCATTTTGGGTCGGTTTTAGGTCTGCAACTGCTTGCAATAGCCTGCTCGGCGACCAGACACTGTCTCCTGCATGGGTGCTTAGCACATTTGGCTGGCCGATAAACAAGTTACAGTCAGCATTGGCTGAGTTTGGGAGTTTGCAATCCACGGTAACTTAGAAATGTGTAACAAACTCAAATAAATCCAACTAACTGTCATATAGGAGCTTAATCGCGCAATACAGATTTCTGCCATTTTTGACAATGATGTTCATTCGTTAAGTGGCCCTGGTCAGATCTTAACGGACTTCAGATCGAAAATGATTCCGTCTTCTATCCAATGTCGTACAGCTCATGTCCATGGATTCTATCATGGTGGGTCACGAATGGATGACGTGGTGGCCCAAGTTGTATGCGATGTTGAGAGCAGACGGATCAACTTTCCTACATGGGATGCCCTCCACGCTCCATTGAGGTCATCAACTACCGGAAGCCGTATGATCAAGGGAGTAGCAGTCGGTCTTTACTTGAGACGGTTCTTTCTAGCATTTTTGTGGAGGTCTGTGACTGGAAGAAGACACGCGAGAACCTGTTCGGGGAAGCTATAAAATATCTAACACATGACCCAAGGCTGAATATCGAATGCTATGTGTTGGCCCCGGACAAGATCTCTTCTTCAAGGCGCGCCCACACACAATAGATTAAGTATCGTGGGCGCTATAACCGATTTTATGGAGGATGACATAGATGACATGGTCGCGATAGTCGGCATGTCCATGAAATACCCAGGGGCGGATTGTGTGGAAGAACTATGGGATTTGCTTGAAAAGGCAAAATGCACTGCTTCTAAAGTAAGTCAAGATATGGACCACCCGGTCGTATGACTGAGATCTGATTATAATTATCTAGATTCCATCGTCGCGGTTTGATGCACCAACACAACTCAGCGACAAACATGGAAATTTCTTGGAAGATCCATTTCAATTCGATTCCGCGTTCTTCAACATTTCGCCTCGAGAAGCGAAATCGATGGATCCCCAACACCGTCTGTTACTTCAAGCAGCTTTTGAAGCCTTAGAAGACTCCGGATATTATCCCGATTCCACCCCATCATTTCAAAGGGACAGCTTTGGTGTGTTCGTTGGTGTTGCAACAAACGACTATGTTGATAACTTGAGACAAGACATCGACGTGTATTACACCCCAGGGACCCTCAGAGCGTTTCTAAGTGGCGGATCTCTTATGCGTTCGACTTCCTAGGCCCCTCTATGGTCGTCGACACCGCATGCTCATCATCCATTGTTGCTCTGTACCAAGCCTGTCAGGCCCTTCGATCTGGCGAATGTACAGCGGCACTGGCGGGAGGCGTCAACACTATCACGAGCCCCGATGTGAGTATTTCTTATCGGAGAGCTTGCCAATACTCTTACTAATAGACATTTAGATGTACCATGGCCTTGCCAGGGCTCACTTCCTCAGTCCAACGGGCCAGTGCAGACCCTTTGACGCCGCTGCAGACGGTTATTGTAGGGCCGAAGGTTGTGGCCTAGTAGTTGTTAAAAAGCTCTCGAGCGCAATTCAGGAAAACGATCATATCTACGGAGTAATTCGTGGAATCGGCGTCAATCAGTGCGGGACCGCAAAATCAATCACACATCCAGATCATAAAACCCAGGCAGCCTTATTTTCGCGACTTTTAGACTCCAGCCGGACATCTCCGGATAGTGTCTCTGTAGTCGAGGCACATGGTACAGGGACTCAAGCCGGCGACTTTGCCGAAATCTTGAGTCTCAACAGTACTTTTGGGGCTCGGTCTCCAACAAATCCCTTGTACGTCAGCTCTATTAAAGGCAATATTGGTCACGCAGAGGCTGCATCTGGGATAGCAGGGATTGCAAAACTATTAACGATGATTCAAAAAAACCAAATCCCACCCAAGCTTCATTTGAGTCCCTCAACCCTCGACTTAGCGACCATATTCAGAATATCGTGGTGCCCCAGCGGCTCACGGAATGGACGAGACCCACGAATCAATCCCCGCGACGAGCGATGTTGTGTAACTTTGGGGCAGCAGGGTCAAATTCGGCCCTATTACTCGAGGAATACATCCCAACAACGAAACCTGCTGCTGTACCCAAGGAACCAGTACCAAGTCGATCCTGCCATGTTCTAAACCTTTCGGCGAAGAGCGAAAAGGCGTTGCAACTTCTTAAAGACAGATTCATTTCCTACGTCGAAGCTCATCCAAAACTAAATATTAATGACCTCTGCTATACAACCAACGCGCGGAGGCAAGCACATGATAGTTTTCGTCTTTCGGCGACTGGGGCAAACTCTACCCAACTCGTCCAATCATTGCGCCAGTCTACACCCAGTCAACCAATCGTTATTGAGAAATCTCTTCGAAAGTGCATCTTCGTTTTCTCCGGCCAGGGCCATGCGCGAAAAGGAATGGGCGAAGAGATGCTTCTCACCGTACCTGAATTCCGTGCCATAGTCGACGAATGCGATAAGACTCTATCCGAGAATGGATTCCCCGTCGTCACCCCTTTTCTTTCAAATTTCCCGAATTTGATTTGCAAGAATACGCTAAGAATGAGATTGTCATTACACAATGTGCTTTATTTGTCTTGGAGTTCGCACTTGCTCAGACCTGGATGCAGTGGGGACTATCACCAGATGTTGTTGTCGGCATAGTATTGGAGAGTACGCTGCCATGGTCATTGCTGGTGTGTTAGACGTACGGGATGCTTTACTGATAATTGCGAGACGAGCGAAGATCATCGCCACAAAGTGTGTACCAGGCATGTCCGGAATGGTGACCTGTAGGAGTACAGCCGAATGCATCCGACCCTGGTTAGGGAACAACGACCCACGATTTTCTGGAATTAATATTGCTTGCCTGAACAGTCAAGAGGATATCGTCGTCTCTGGTCCAATTGAATCTTTGAACTGCTTCACCGAGCATTGCAAAGTCAACGGGATTAAAGCTGAAAACTGGATGTCCCTTACGGATTTCACTCGTCATGTATGGACCCTATACTAGGCGACTTTGAATCTTTCGTCTCAGTCGTCAAGCTCCATGAAGCCAGAGTTGTTGTTGGGTCGAGTCTTCGAGGGGAGCTCCTGAATCTCACCGAGAAGCTGCAACCAGATTATTTTCTACAGCACACGCGAGATTCTGTGAATTTCCGACACGTTATTGAAGACATCGAGAGGTCATTTCCAGGCGCCAATTTGGATTTTATTGAAGTCGGTCCTTCGCCGTCAACCAAGTCAATGCTTCGAAGAATCATCAAGAAAAGCCCATACACATTTCTACCATCCCTGAAGCCTACAGAAACCCCATGGAAGACTTTATCTCACAGCTTGAGTCATTTATTCTGCAGAATCACCCTATAAAGTGGAAGGAAGTCTATCAGTGCTCATCGGCCAAGTTTCTTACTTCGCTCCCCAAATATCCGTTGAGTACCTCGCGCTATTATGTTAGATTCCAGGATCAGCCAATCAAGACCGTCAGCCCTAGTCACCAACCGGCCAAATTTCGATTCGAGTTTCTTGGCTCTGCGGAACCATTCGTTTCCAAACATATAACCAGTTTCTACACAAACCTCGCGCCTCTATCACCATATATAAAGGCACATACAGTGGCCAGCGTTCCTCTATGTCCGGCCTCCGTGCTCATAGAGGTTGCCCTGGAGGCTCTCAGCATATCACGAGGGATTTCTAGCACCAGCTTGCATCTCATAACTGACGTTATCTTTGAGACACCGCTTGTATGCGCGGACCAAATAGGAAATGAACAGAGCCTCCAGACAGAACTAGACGGGAAGGCTGAAAAGAAACTCGTTTTTCGCTTTCTTCCAACGGTCAGCACCATTGCTCTGGACGTATCACCCGCAAATCGCCCAATGAGGTTGTCGACATGTTTGCTCGAAAATCAGCATTTGCTAAAAGACAACGACGCACACTATACCAGGATTCGGGGGCCGTCTTCGACACTTTCTCGCCAAGAACAATCTATCAGGTCATATTTCCACGAGTAGTAGCCTACGATAAACCTTTCCTTACTCTCAAACAGCTCTCCGTTAGTGAATCACGACTTGAAGCTTGCGGCACCATGCAACTAGACGGCACATTTTTACAGGGCAATTTCGTTTGCCACCCAGCCTTCATGGACACATTGCTCCATGCTCCAGGCTTCGTCGCTAATATTTACGTCCCTGCAGATGTAGCTTGCATTTGTACTAGCATTGAGCAGGCATATTTGCCCGCCGTCGGACAGCTGAAAGAGGGCGAGATCACAATCTACTGTAGCCTCGCCGACATCGGCCACTCTATCATTGCGGATGCATATATGATCGATTCGGAAGAGAAGGTAGTCAGTTTATAGAAGGCTGCTGCTTCAGGAAGGTCCCATTGATGTCTTTCAACAACCATCTTTCCCGTAAGCTTCGAACGTCAGCACGCAGGTCATCAATCCAAATCTCGCCCAAGTCGAGCCGCAAACCCTCGCTCCAGATCTCACCAAAGTCGAGTCGCAAAAATTCTCTAGTGCCGAAGGGTGTTACTCTGCCGCCCACGCCACCTAATTATACTGAGGGGTTCGCCCCTATGGAGAGTCTCTTTCTTGATACTTGCGGCATCCAAATTGAACCAAGCATGATGGACACCACGTTGGCGACATTGGGTGTTGACTCACTCCTATCGATCGAGATCAACAATGAATTGAGGGACAGATTCGGCTTCTTCATAGATGACAGCCAGCACAGCATCTCAGACCTTACATTCAATCGACTACATGAATCGTTCACGGCCAGTATGCGTATATCTAATGATGCCGCGAAGGCGCCTAGTTCTCCGGTCAGTCCGAAGACCACAAAGCCGGAAACTCTAAAGTCACCTAGTGGAGATCACGACTTCCAAAGAATTATACAGCGGCAGATTCATGGACCTCCAAAATGTAACACTTACCTGTTCCATGATGGAAGTGGCCACTGCAATTTTTATTCCCGCATATCTGATATGAACCGCAGTATAACTGGAATTTTCAGTCCAGATGCATCAACCGGCATCGAGCGCCTGGAGGATCTCGCCAACTTATATATAAAGCGCACACAGATTAGTGAGGAGCAGGAGTTGTCCTCGGTGGTAAGTCAGCAGAGTTTCGCCAACCCAACTTTTTGATACTAACAATACCTCTTTTAAATAGGCTGGTCATTTGGTGGCGTCTTGGCTTTCGAGGTGGCACGCCAGTTGCAATCCCTCGGGCGAGCGGTAAAGGGCTGATTCTAATCGACTCACCACCGCCAATCGATCACAAAGCACTACCGCTTGAAGTCATTGACCATATCGTAAGCGAGAAAAAAACCAGTGGGACCACGTACATCACCGAGTCATCAAAGCAGGCCAGGGAAAAAATCAAACAGAGATTTCAATTCCATGCGGCACTGTTGCAGAACTATAAGCCAGATCCACGGCTCGACAATCCTCCATGTGTAATGCTGAAATGTTCCCGTTCGATGGATACTGCAACGCTCTGTAATGTGACGTATCCGTGGATCAGCGATGACGGCTTTAGGGAAAAGTCCGTAAGGCAATGGGAACAGTTGATGGAAGAAGTATACCAGTGCTAGATTTGACTTGCAATCATTTCCAAGTATTTGATGCAGACTACGTAAGTTCCGCTCCCTACTACTGTAACATTAGACTAGAGAAGCTAATTGCTATGCCAGGTTGGGGAAGTTTCTCAAAAGCTAATGCGTGCATATGAATTATTGGGGAATGAACGCTCAAGACAACTAAGTTAAATGTTGGGCAAAATGGCCATCTACCGAGTCCGAGATTTTAGCTTCAAGGATCGATGCAGTTTGGCTCCTTATTAGACAATCAAGTTCGGATGTTACTCATCCTTTCCAAAGTATCTATTCAAATGGCCGCGGTCTTAGATATTACCCTGCGCGCCGTATATATTTGTAGGCTAGTTATTAACATAGCCTGCTTTTACGTTAAAGACGTGGTCGCTCATGTCCTCAGTCCTCCCTAGCATGTCTGGATTTATGCTGATTTCCATTTCCGGACTTTGGGTGCAAAGCTTCTTAGGTCTAGCGGGCCTATTGGAAACTCAGGGTTTCAGCGGGTCGAGCAGGCGACGGGGGTCCGTCGGGACAGGGGTAGTATGTCATATAACCTGACGTTGTTCTCAATAGAAACTATGAAATCACTAAAAAGCCTTGGTAGTTTTGCCCGACCTCTGTAACTAACCCCACTGCTATCTTGTTCGGTAATCGTGATGTTGACAGCCACTCTCCCGGTTTGGTTCCTGTCTTTGGCTATGGGGCAGTTCACCGACACGCCCGACCATCCAACCTACGATGACGGATTGGATACTACAGATTGCCAGCTGAAATGCCCCAAAAGCACAGATCTTGGCCAGGTCATACTCCCCGCCATTACACACATCCAGCGCGATACGGGTGAGTGGGAGAACACACTCGAGTGCTGGTCTGTAAGCACAACGACGATGAACATGCCTGGCGTAGACAACGCGTTCAGGCTAGATTGGGAGGACGGATTCGATGCCGCCTATCAATATATTTTTCGGGACCTCTTTCATGCCGGCACACTCAACACCTGAGCCGAGCCTGGCCATAATGAGTGCGGGTATTGGTGCGTGTGATACCTTTTCTTCGAGTCCCCTGATCGATTCCAGCGCCGGGCATTTGGTCTTAGTAGGTGTAATTCTTGCCTAAGCTTACAGGAGTTCGGGAATCTAGGTGACGTAAGAGTACCATCTGGCCGATGTTTGCGGGTTTCACCCGGCGACGTATTCTTTAATGTTGGGACAAAGGGGTTCAGACTGCTTGGTGGTCAGAGGGGTCAGTCATCTCGGATCTATACTTCAAAGGGGGAAGATCCCAAAGCATGAAGTCGTTCCGGAGCTTGAGGGGAGCGTTGGTTATGTGTCACCAGACAGAAGCGAGTTATAAGCATTCGGGTTCGTCGCGTTTGAGTGCCCAAAGCACCCCAAGCTGTGAATTTGGTTAGGGGAAACAGTACGAATAGCGGGCTTTGTCTTAAGAAGTAACGAGGCTAGTTTGCAGCTGATATTGAATTATAACTAATTACACAGAGCGTTTTTTTAGTTTTTTTTAGGAAAGAACTGGTATATCATATTTGAGTTTGAGTATCGGATTTCAATCATCTGGATACATGCAGCATATCTAAGACAAAGAGTGGCACTGTAAATTTAACGTAATGACATGATGTCTATTAGTTAAATAGCCAAGATGGAACAGACTATAAAAATTTATAGAGCAATGCATTGACATATGTTATATTCACATCTGGGGGATTGGAGCGAGGATGAGAAAGTGAATATTGCGTGCCCCTATCTCCCTTAAGTCCACAACTCATTTCAATCTAGCCGAACTAAGGCCAAGACATCAAAGAGTCCTTAGTTGAAGGTGAACAGAATTCGGCACTTACATAATTATCGGTCGGAATTATGTCCTACAGATCGCGCAAAGCCACGCGCCGGTCCCCCCGCAATACCTGGGTCTTGAGACTCGGGTCCGCCCCCATTATTCAGAATAGAAATGCTTTTACTGCCCGCTAGCAAGCTTCTGAGATAAGTGACACCTTGAAAACCGAATTATTCCTCTTTGAAAAATGCAGCCACAAATCCCTTTGTTTTTGTCCGCTCTAGCAAATTGGACCCAAGTTTCACCATCATGCCACGACCTTCGTATCCCTGTCTCCGTCGAGAAGACGGCGACTGGTGAGTTCGGCGGCGAACTTTACAATGACGAGATTTTATTCGCCCTCGCAGGGCGAAAGATTCTCGTCTCAAACACGTACGAGATGTCAGCCAGATTATGCATGCCTGAGAACAGCGAGGGGCCACATGCGGATACGCTCCAGCTTCTTGTTCATGGCGCTTCGTTTAATAAAAATATGTGGGATTCGCAGTATAAGCCGGAGAGGTACAGTTGGGTACAGAGAATGAGCCACGAAGGTTATCCCACCCTCGCCATCGATTTAATCGGTAGCGGAAACAGCACGTTTCCGGACGGATTGTTCGAGGTACAGACTCAAATGTACGTCGAGACAGTGCATCATTTAGTCCAAAAACTTCGGAAGGGCGAAGTAGAGGGTCGTGTCTGGGAAAAGATCGTATTGGTTGGGTTCTCGATCGGTGGTATGATGGGGACTTCTCTGGCGCAGCAGTACCCCGACGACTTTGACGCTCTTGTGTTGCATGCGATCTCATGGGATATTTCTTGGATCTATCCGGCATTCTTGTCCGGACTCCAAGCACCTGCCCAACAGGTCGATCCAGAGAAATGGGGTCACATTCCAGCGACATATCAGACACAGTCAACGCGAGATGGTCGACTGGTGGCGTGCTTTGCTGGGTCCTACGAACATGACGTCGTGGAGTATGATTGGTAAGTCCAATTCACGGCTGAACATCTGGCCATGATCCCCATACCCTTACTCCTCTATTACCCGACTCTATTTTGACATGATCACAAAGGCAAACGCGCGATTTCGACACCTTAGGGGCCGCCATCACATTTACCTTCCACCTAGTGGAAGCTCCACAGTATGATGGCCCAGTATTCCTGGGGCTTGGTGAGCGTACGTACCGGCGTTTCAGTTGCAATCGCAGCAAGAGCATGTAGGCGCTAACTTTACTATACAGAAGACTCGACATTCTGCGGGGGCGGTTTTGCCGGGAGCAGCCGTATGCCGTGTATAAAAAGTTCCCGAAGGCGAGCGCGCACGACTTGAAAATATATAAAGAGACGGGTCATCTCATATTATATCATTATAGCGGGCTTGAGTTAATTGCTGATACCCTTGCTTTTCTCGACACTCATGGCTTTTAAGAATTGGGGTAGTTCTTCTAGCTTCCGCTGAAATGATTACTCCTCACCAGGTCTAAAGTCGAAGTGGTAAGATAAAGGAAGCAGTTGTGCCGATAGCATTAACCATCATGGGTAGAATAATAAGATAGGTATAATAAATATACATTGTGGACGGTACGCCCAAAGACAGCAAAAGGTAGTGTTATTGATAGTGAATTGGCCCAGGGTGACTGGGATCACTAGAATGGAGGTAATCTACGAATCACTCATCAATTCGAGTATCAGGGACATGGAAATAAGGAGAATCCTTTGATCGAAGGTAACGCAATAATTGATAAAAATTCCAAGAAATAAAAGCTTCGCGCTGAGTGTGTTGAGTACAAAGTGAGACCTCCGAGGGATGTTTGGTGTTTTTACAAGTCCATCCCTTAGTCATTTTGCCCACTTATTTGCCCCCTAGACCTAATTTGCCCAGGCGTATGTATCACTCGCCCTACTTCAATAGGAGTCCCCTTTCTGTTAGACGAACCGGCACAGCATCACGTATGTCACTAGTGAATGTAGCTCTCATGATTCTTCAAGAAAAATAGGCGTTTCTATGATTGCCAAACTTGCTCTCTATCCCAACAACATCAACTAGAACAGAGCAAAACTTAACTCGCCGGGGCGACATGGAAGGGCTGGGTTACACGCCACTCGACCGTTAGTATAAGCCCCTGGCAACCATGTCCGTCACATTTTACGTCAAACCTATCCAGAATCTTCCAGTTCAATCAAAACACCGGCTCAACCCATGCCTCAAGCGACGGCAGCCTTATAGACAGGCGTGAGTGAAAAAGTCACGGGGCGCATGAAGTAGCGCGGTTAGAGTGTAAGCCGCTATCTGGCGATGTATAGCCAGTCGTCGGGTAGTCCGCCACCTCGCAATTGAGGGTTAAGTTGACGGCGCCGTAGCCTGTGAAAATGATACTGTGTCGCGAAACAGTAAAATATTTAGTTTCTGTCTGCTCATCATTCTCTCCTTTTACGACTCAACGCAACAAAAAAAACGACAGGAGGCTTACGGGTGTTCCCTGTCATTGCAAGTCCAGATCTGCTTGATGCCCAGCTCATTTGTGGTCCGGTCGAAAGTAAAAGACGTCTTAGTCTTGGAACCTTCCGGTACCGTGCAAGCGTAATCGAGATCACCATACAGGAACGCTGTTATCGCAGTGGTAGAAGCTGCACAATGCACTGTTTCGGGCAAGACCGGGTTGTAGAGATTAAAGTCAACAGAGCCCAAGGCGACCTCGCGTGAGGGCGCCGAGAACGCTTCTGACGAAGAGTAAGTAAAGGCTTCGATAGTCCAGGAGAAATTCCCGAATGATGCCGACGTGCAGCCAGTGGTGCACGCGGGATCACGCTGTAGGGAGACGCGATAGATAGAGGTAACATGGCGATCAGAACCCTCGCGAAATTATGCATTTTAAATAAAATTGGAATAGGGCACATGGTCTGGGAGGTAATGAAATCAATGATTATTATAAGTACGACGCATGGAATTAGACCACGGTCGTTTTAGTAACCTTGGGCTTCGTTGTCTGGAAACCGATCTGCTCTCGGTGGTTTTGTGAGATGTCTTATAAAGGACTCTCTGTCACTGGAAATCCATATCGGCCACGTCATTCATTCTCAAAAAGAGGCGATATGGTGAAACGTTCAACAGTCTTCCTAATAGCCATTTCCATTTGCTGGCTGCCCATGCCATTCGTAAGAGCCTAAGCACTATTGCGGACAACAAAAGCCTAAGACATAATAGTTAGCCACAACGTAAGTAGACTCACGATCGTCTTTCGGCTGTATTGCACTGGATGCAGACCTTGAAGCGTCTTTTATTTGCCAATATTGCGTGTTCTCGCCATTCAAATCACAAGATGCATGTCTCAGCATACGGGGGTGGTTTCCAATTATTTGCCAGAGTTCACCTTACTAATGAAAGCTGTTGAGGTACAAACACTTGTAGGTATACTGTCGCAAGAGACTCCGACATGAAAGGTGTACATGGTGCTGCTTGAGTAGACAGCTATTTCAAGCCAATCACTATAGTATACCAAGAAGAAGAAGAAGAAGTAGACCCTAAGTATTAGACTTGCAATAAGTAGTTTTGAGGGCGCTACTCAAGACAACATAGCAGCGAATATGCTACTTACTCGACGACATGCACAACCGCTGAAATATCTATACTAAGGGTATAGGGAGATGCTTGGTTTCTTATTATTATTATTTTAAAAGATTTTTACAACCACTTCCTTATATAACACAACTAAAACTGACAACCTGATTATCTTTGGTAATATCCTAACATAAGATGACTGTGACATCTATTAACATTATCGCTCACTTGATGGGATCTAGTGTCACACGGATCCTGGTCAGTGCGCAATACAGTGCCACACAGGGTCTCTACGAAGCTCGCGAGATACTACCCTACGAACCTAAGCCGGTCGTACGAGGTTATCGTAAGTCTTAGAAGCAGATACCGAGCTGAATTCGAACACCGAGATACTTGCTTTACCGGCTACACAGGTCTTGCCTTTCGGTCCCGTAGAGGTTGACGAAGCTATAGGAAAGGAAAGGAAAGGAAGGGAATTCTAAGCATAAAAGGCAGCGAATCCTCCCTTCAAACAGAATAAGGAACTTAGATCTATATGGCCCCTTTGGCACCATAGTTGCTTATTACTCAATTGAACCTACTCCAAGCCCTCAATTAGAGCCCTTGTGACAGCGCGTGTGGCCAAAATCGAATATCTCAATTGAGCTCGACTGTGAACCCCCAGTGGTTTACATACACCTTTGCCGACCGCACAAGTTGACGCCCGAAGACAATCTATCTAGGTAACTGTCATGAAGCCACGCCACATTCACCCAGCCACAGTACTACCAAGCCACAGTACTCTAGGAACAAAGAGATCATCTGTATATAGCTTAGTTACGCCTACGAAGGTAGATTTAGAGGCCTTCGCGCAACAACAAGTATAGATGACCTACCCTATACTACGAGGTCCCTGACAGTAACAATTTGTACATTCCCAATATTAATTCCATCCCATTCAACCCTTCACTCCATAAAATTTGAGAACTACTCGTCAATTTAACTGAATTATATAAGGCTGAGTACACCCTGGCAGTGTTTACTCCCCGGAAACATTGCCCAGTAACCAGAAAGCGCGATACTCATATAGAGTCCGACTGTTTGAGCGTGTGTGTATTGTCTTAGTTCTACACCGGGAAGAACGCGATACGCTTTTATGGTCGAGTCACATGTAAGCCATGGGACGGGAAAGAGCACCAAGGGTGGGAGACAGCGATCTTCCATTGTTCGTATGAAAAGAAGCGTTCTGCTATAGAAGCATGGTACTATCTATGAGACCTAGTATCTTGTTCAAGACTTCTCGGCTCAAGACATTCGAAAGGTGACAAAAGCCTCGGACCTGGATTAGATTAGTTACCATCACTAGGAGAGCACGAGAAATAGCGAATAAATAAGTCTCTATCACAACGTGATATAAATTACCCGTTAGAACGAAAAACACTTCACCCTCCGTCGCCAAGAGAGACCTCGTACCTCCCTCCTCATACCCCTATATCATGGGCTTGGTCAAGGCAGCGAAACCACGACGAGGTTGATGCTGTTTGATGCAATGGGAACTTTCTACCTGGGTGCTTAGAAAATCGGCCGAATGGTTATCTAGGTTAGTAGCCATGAAAAATACCACACCTATCACGACACCATCAGAGTATGTTACGTACTTAGCTTACAAAGGCGATTGAGCACCTTCGCGTAACGGCGATGGTCTTTATCCAGTCCAAATCAACTACTCAACGAAATCTCGTCAACGGCCCATCACCTGACGCTACGAATTCCCTTATGCTCTCGAGTGCTGGTAGATTCATCAACGATTCAGCAAGCGACAAGCACAACCATCTTTGAGGAGTATCAGGTTCTCAATAAAACCCAAAAGCTGACTTACTATAATGACCTTTTTACAAAAATACGAGCTTAGGACGAGATAGAAAGGAGCGTTTACAAGGCAATTTTTGACGTGTATATAGTTTAATCATAGTTACTAGGGATAATCGCCCAGTGCCGAGTGTTGACGTAAGCCCCCAACTCGCCGGTTTCGCTCTTCTTGTGGTGGCTGAGGGTTCTCTGTAAATAGCATTCCAAACTCATGCTACTTTATTTATCTAAAAAAATATGATCTATCAAGATCCTAGGATTTATGCCTATATGACCTTAACCCGCAACATGACTGATGATGTCTGCTATCTCTCTGGGCATGGTAAAGTGCGGCGCATGTCCCGTCTCAAGTGTCACCGTCTTCACGTCAACGCCTTCGGCTCTCAATTTCTCCACCATAGATTCCTGAGATGCGAGAGGAATGCTATTATCCTTAGACGTGTAAACATAAGAGACAGGGATCTCCCTCCACGCGCAGCTTTCGATTTTTTCATACATGACATTTCCATTCCAGGCCGTTAGATTCGAGATATACCAGTCGGCCTCGGCTTCGTTATCCCAGGCACCCAGGAGCGCTTCGCGGGGTGACCGAGCGACGGTGGTCATATCCTCGGCGATGTCGTATCCTGCGAGAAGGAGGTCGAGGCCCCCAAGCTCGTTGACCTTATCGATCGCCGATGTATTCTCGGGAGCGCAAGTGCAGTCATGTAGATGATGTGATTAACCACCCCTTCAGGCCGCGTGCCGCACGGGACGCGGAACCTAGACCTGCGAGCGCATTTGTCGCGACTTGTCCGCCGTAGGAATGCGCGACGGCGATTACGTCGCGGCCGCGGTCGAGGATCTTCTCCACGTATGACCGGATGAACTCGGTATCTTCCTTCAGGGAAGAAGTCGGCGGCCTCTCGCCATTTCCCGTTGGCAGCTTTGGCACATGGACCTCAAAGCCGGCTCTGCCAAGGGCGTTCCTCAGTCTAATGAAGTGAGGAGGGCCGATGAACGCGCCGTGAATGATGACGATAACTGGTTTCGGGGTTGTCATGTCGATTTGTCTGATGGAAGCTAGGGACTTGGCTGCTGCGAAGACGAAGAATCGCCATGATTGAAGTGGTGGTGCTGCTTCTTAAGAACTTTCTCGGCCGCGTCTGTGTAGGAATGCTTGAGGCAAGGGCACTCACTTTTAATGAAACCACAAATACCTACCCAGTAAGACAATGGGTCGCTCGTAGGTTTTATGAGCCTGTCAATCGGCCTGTACATGACAACGCCATACTTAAGACCGAGCGGCCTACGTGGCGTAGCAAAATCACATGTGCGCATTGATGGAGTTCGCGTATATCTGGTAAATAGAAGCAGTTTTGATCGAGACAGATTTAGTAGGGCTCTGAGGGGTTTCGGAAGCGCTATTTTGGGATGTGACGGAACCACCCCGTAGGCTGAGTACGAGCCCATTATAGGGCGCTTAAGCACTATAAGCCACAACTAGCCACGGACCCACAAGGCACTTGGGCTACACCTAGCACGCTGCTACAGGGCACTTACAGGTACTAGGTGTGGCCCAAGCCCCTCGGTCGGCACTACTACCCAACATCTTATACTATAACCCAAATAACTCTACGAAAAGGAAAGCTATAACTGTGCATTTAGTACCAGGTAGCTCAGCATCGTCCGCAACTAATCAACTCTTAACATATTTCACTTTTTCAGTGTCGATCAAGTAGCAATCATTGAATTTAGCCACACATACATATACATATCGCGATCTTGCAAGAAAATCTCAAGCTAGGTATTACCTACCTAATATAACTCCTCAAGATTCGAGCCGGAGTACCCGGTAGTATGGTTTAGTGGACGGATACGGCTTAGTCTAGCCGTGGACGTAGCATAGATGGAATGAATTGTCACAAACATCGAACTTTAAACTTTCAAGCGTTCTTGAGCTGGCTCCGAGTCTCCATATGTACAAATATATCTCTAGCTTATTATTCACGACTCTACAATCTAACTGATCATTCATTTCGTAAGCCAAGAAAGGGTTACATTGTTCTCGTCGACTGCCCACACCATATCTTTATCTCGGAAGTGATCGACTAAATTAGTGTGACCCTTTCAGTACCCAATCACACATTACGTCGTGGGCTGCTAGAATAAAACAAGTATTGACAATGTTTCCCACTTTCCCGCCAGAAAACCTCGCAGGGTATCGTGGAAGAAGCATCACAACATGTCAAGGTAGCCAACCACGAATTCGCCATGCCGAATACCGCACTATGCCCGCGGCGGCCTACGCTTGAGAAAGGCGACGAACCTGAGGGTGACGGTAACATTAGAAATGCCCGGAGAATTTCAGGCGCCATTTTTCGTAATGACACTAACGATGACCATGCGTCATATCGAGGGCTGCCGGGAGATGTCTTCGGGCGCGAGGACGGCCACGATATCAAATACAAGAGGTTGAGTTGGCCACTCGTCGCCGGTCTCATGATCACCGAGGTCGTATCCAACGGTATGCTCACGTTGCCGAGCAGTCTGGCCGCCGTGGGGCTCGTTCCCGGGATTGCCGTTCTCGTGTTCCTAGGAGCCTTTGCGACTTACACGGCGTCGGCATTGATACGGTTCAAGATGCGTCACCCAGAAGGTGCGTATTCCTCTCGAAGCCCTTGGAATTTGCTTCAAGCTGACCGTCGAAGTACACAATATGGGAGACGCGGGCCTGATCCTCTTCGGCCCCATCGGCAGGGAGATCCTTGGCACGGGACTATCGTCTTTGCTATATTCACTACCGGGAGCCAGATACTCGCCGGTCAGCTCGCGCTGAGCGTCCTCTCCGACAACAGACTGTGCACGGTTACGTTTGCGGGTATTTTCGCCGTCGCAGTGATGCTCGCCAGTTTTCGGCGGACGCTGGATGGCCTGGGTTTTCTATCAATGCGGGTGGCCTCTCGATTGTCATTGCAGGTATCGTTGGGCTGGCCGGCGCTGGTGCGGCCCCTGTCCAGCCTGGCAAAATCCAAATCGCTGTGGCTAGTAACTTTACCTCTGCATTTAGTAAGTCGAATCAATAGTCTTTCTATCGCATTTAGTGCATGCCAGGGGTAAAAGCTCGCTGTTCTGACAGGACCGCTATCTTGTGAAGTGTTCGTGCATTCCAATGGGGAAAAAAATTACTGAACTTTGAACATTACTGAACTTTGAACTTTAGTTGGTATAACGAACCCTGTGTTCGCCTACTCCGGGCACTCCATGTTTTTCTTGCTCATTTCGGAGATGAAACGGCCTCAGGATGCAATGAAGGCAGCCTGGGCCTTGCAAATCACGGCGACGGCCTTATATATCGCGTTCGCCATAGTGACGTACTGGTATATCGGGCCGGATGTTGCCAGCCCAAGCGTTATGAGTCTGAGCCCGTTATGGTCGAAGCTGGTTTTCGGCCTCGCCCTTCCTAACTTGTTCATAGGAGCAAGTCTCTATAGCCACGTAGCGTCCAAGCTCGTCTTCATTCGATTATTCAGGAATACAAAGCACATCTATACGCACACTGTGAAGGGATGGGGCGTCTGGACGTTTCTAGTTCTTTTCGCGAATACTGCGGCATTCCTGTTCGCCGTCGGCATACCCATTTTCAACTACCTCGTCGGCATAACTGCCGCTGCGTTCGTTTCATGGTATACGTATGGCCTTGCCGGTGCCTTCTGGCTCCATGACACGTATCATTTCGAAGGGGGATTTCAAGCGTGGCTTCGGCAGCCTTGGATGTTGGCACTCAACATATCCACCATCCTCATAGGGGCATTCATCTGTCTCGGCGGGCTGTATGCAACCATTGTGGCTTTGGTCGGGGCATCTGCTGCGGCGAGCTCCCGATACCATTTCGGTGTTGATCTGACAAGTTGTGGTTCAAGGACAGAGAAATTTATACGGTTGATCAAAATCCTGCGGGCACCTGATTACGATTTCCCGGATGTCGCACTCAAAAGGCATCGATAAGCGCATTAGACGTTAAGCAGCATTGCCAGTGCACCGAATGCACTGTACTCACTGTGCTGTTTGTACGCCGATGAAGTCATTTCGGATGCAACCCTGACGTTTAACCCCTTTCCATGACGTCAACCTTGCGAGGCTCTTTTGATGTTAGACTTTGTCCCTTCCATGCCCTGGGAGATACATGGTCACATAAGTGCTATCATATAGATCTGATCTCAAGTGTTCAATCAAGCGGGAACTTTACGACCAACATCCACAAGAAAATCATCGCAACTCTACGACCCATCACAACCTACAATCACAATGTCCCACAAAGCATCAGGCGCAGGTACCAAAGTCTCAGCGGGCCCGAATGACCCGGTAATCCAAGAGGGCCCGGGCATCGTCGAACCCAACTCTCTGGCAGCCGAGTCGCAGGCCTTCCGCCAAGCTAACGCTGTAGGCCTCGACAGCCAGCAACGTCGACCGCAAGAGGGCGTATCCGCCTCCGCTCACGCCCCCGGCACCTCCACAAAATATCCCCAACGAGGAGAAACAGGCAGTGGGAGCGCTGCCGACACCGCCCCATCATATGCCGAGAACCAATCCCACCGCGATCCGAGCGGGCCACACGGCAAAACACAAAGGAGGATGACGGCACTGGGACGGGAGCCACGGCCAAGAACGTGAGCTTCTCGGCGGAGATCGACTCAAAGGATGACCCGAGCCTCTTGGCTGAGCGCAAGTTTGAACAGCTGAATTCGACTGTGCCCGGAACTACGGGTGGTCGAGAGACGGCGGCCCAAGATAAGACCCCTTATGATGTGCTTGGCGATCGGGAGGCATAAGTTAGTATAGCGCCAGCTATGGATGTGAGCATACTTAGCTTTAGGCCCTGAGCTTTTTCAGCCTCCAAACTCTTGACGGGACGAGCTAGTGTTGTGGAATATATCAGAACATCCTGTATACTTATTCTCTAGTAATGCGAGATTCTGCAGAGAACTTACTCGGAGAACGAGAAAGGCCGCTGTTCGACGTTTATGATTGAATGAATTTCAAGTAAGTGGCCAAGTCTGGCCGTTCCTAATGTCTTAGGTGGCAACTGCGTTGCCTCTTGTGCAGGCCTCAAATACCGAGTACAGTGACTCATCGCCACGCTGAACTGTTATGGAAGAATGTTCGCCATTACAGATTCTGGGCGTCTATGCATAATGCCGCCGCTGGTGGGATAGACGACTCAGTCATCATTCCGTTAGGTTCTCAGACGCCATTCCTCATACGAAATCCGATGTCAACTCTGGACATACTGGCCATGAACTGGTCGGTGAGGCTTGGTGGGAGGCTTCATGCAAGGGGAAATGGTCGGGAATGCGGATGAAGAATTCATTCGCATCTCTTAGACGGAATGTTTTAGGAACTCATCAATGGCCGGCTCTATTAATCTCCTTTGCTCCGAATGGCTCAAGGAGGCAGCTAGGATACTGACTAGTAGCCCGCATTATCTTTAATGCTTGACAAGCACCCCGGACTATTAATGCGGCCGAAAGAGAGACAGGGCACTCAAATGCCCTAGTATCACGGTCGAAAGGCAGAGGCTCCCTCAGTCCCAGATTGTATCATGGTACCACCCTGAGTGACGATAACTTCCACTTGAGAGTTATACCGGGATCGCAGAAGGCTTTTCCCGACACATCCCTGCGCTCTGGCCAGGCATCAAAGTCCACCGTCGACGGCGGCCCGACGACACGGGTGAAATTGCTTGATTAAAAGTCCAGAGTGAATGTGGGTATCTGAGGCGTAACCGGACAGGGAGGATTGTTCTACTCTGCCAGGCGATACGGGTTGGGCTAGCGGAAGCGAAAGAATGGGCACACCGGGTACATTTATCCTGAATGAAAAGTAAACCCGGTGCCGGCACATTGGTTTTTGGGTTGGAGGGTTACAGATGAAGACACAGGTATCATGTCCATTTAGGCAGTAACGCGAGGCCTGCTTACGTGGTTTTGTTACACGTCTCACTTGATGCTCTGCGTGAATCATTTGTATATAGCTGTGAGGTTATATTATACGTAACTATGTTTGTATGGAACGTTGCATGGTATTCAATCTCTATTCAGGTACCGTGAAACCCTATCTCCTGTTCCAACTTATCCCTAGTCGAATTCTATATCATTGATATTATGCTACCGGCGCATCTACTGGCGTTGTCTTGATAATCCTTTGGACCGAAGCGACATGAGAGTTATCTATCTAAAGCCTGTGCTTGACACTATTCGAATGATAAGAATACGTAATAAGGCTTTAAGCGGGAAGGGATCACGACATACCATACTATAGTAAACGCCTCGCTTCTGAAGTAGTGATGAGTGCGTGCCCGTCTCTATGACCTGTCCATCTCCTAGTACAAAGATTACGTCGGCATTTTGAATCGTGGCGAGCCGATGAGCAACCACAATCATGGTTCTACTCTTCTTCGTCCGCTCAAACACGGCCTGGACCATCTTCTCCGTTTCCGAGTCTAGATTAGAGGTCGCTTCATCTAGCAATAGAAGGTGGGGATTGCGGATGAGGGCCCTTGCAATAGATATCCTTTGTCTTTGGCCACCGGATAGGAGGATGCCTTTGATTCCGACCTTCGTCCTGTAGCCATCGGGAAGAGATACGATGAAGTCGTGAATCCCGGCATCCCGACAAACCTGGTGCAAGGTGTCATTGGAGATTGTGTTGGCGTTCACCCCAAGAAGAATATTTTCACGGATCGTGCCGTCGAATAGTGATGGCTCCTGTGCTACTAGAGATATTGCTTTTCGGTAATCCATGAGGCCGATGCTGTCGATGTCCATACCATCCAAGGTTATTTGGCCAGAGGTAACTTGATAGAATCTGCAACATTTTAGCATTCTCGATCATATCAAATACTGTAGTGCTCACGCCGTGGTTATTTACCTTTCTAAGAGTGAGATGATACTGGTCTTGCCGCAACCTGCCTGGCAGTCAGTGGGTTCAGTGGCAATTTTCACGGCCAGAACATACCGCTCGCGCCTACAATGGCAGCAAACTGCCCCTTTTCAATCTGCAATCGTCAATATTACTCTAAACACGACGGTCGTTTGCATACTTACAGTCATACTCAAACCGTTGAGCACAGGTACATCTCGTGTAGGGTACTTGAACCAAACATCTTTTAATTCAATCCTTACACCTCTGTCGTCGTCGTTCGCAGTGTGGAGATCTAATGGAGAGCTGGCAGCGGCGATTCGATCAGGCACTCTCATTGCTTGGATCCTATTCGCTGCTGCTACCGCATGTGCGATATCTCCCAACAAGTCAATAGGCATTCGATATATCAGGTTTGGTGTTGAAACAACTTACTGGGAGCAAAGCTAAGCCATTGACCGGCCCCCATAGCCCCCTGTACAACAGTTAATCCAAACCCTTAGGATTCTGTATTCGCAAGCTCACCTGCACGACGGCTATGTATACCACCACTAGTATACGGTCAGCTAGAGTCAGTCCGTGTTTAATTTTGACTCACAGTAATTGAAAGTCATGTACTCTCCGCTAATGAGAAGTGTTCCTCCGTACCTATGAGAGTATTAGCACGGTATTGGAAACCGGGGAGGGGTAAACGTGATAGCGTACCAAAGCACGAATGCCATCGCAAGCAGTGGAAGACTGTCACTGGCCGCAAATACCAACGTTGCAAATCGCGCCCCCTTGAAGGCTTCCTTGACATGATTCTGAAGCAGCGCTTCATATCGCTGGCAAATTATGTCTTCTAAGGTTAGAGCTGTAACTGTTCGGATAGCGCCGATCGACTCTGTGGCGAATTTGGCGCTCTCCGCGAAGACTTTGAGATTCATCGTCTCAAACCGCTTTTCCACCCGGATCCGGTAGAATCCAGCGGCAAGGGCTAGTGGCATCGCGGAGGATACTGCCACCAATGTGAGTTTCCAGCCGAAGTAAAATGATATGATTAAGCATCCCAAGACACTCAGTATTGAGATTATTGTGAATGTGATATTTGTTCCGAGGAGTTCCTGCAGCTGTGTGGGATCAGTAGCCACAAGTCCCGTCAAGGCTCCTACGGAATGGCCGTCCCCGTCAAACCAAGCTACTGTCTTTGCGACAATGTTATGGAAATACTCTAGTCGGTAGGCAGATGTTATGTGCTACTGATGGTTAGGTCAGAGCTCCCTCGCAGTTTGCGTTACTTACAAATGCGACTCTTGTGGATGCAAAGCCAAGGCAGAAGTATCCGACGGCGGCAGCCGAAGCCAAAATCACAAACATCAGGCACCAGAAACTCGTTATGTCCTTTAGAAGTTCTCCCCAAAACGCAAACGAAGCGATGAGATTGGCGAAGATATAAGCCTGCACAGGCGGACTTGCTTTACTGCTCATCAGCTGGACGTCTTGGTAGAGGGAGTCAGCAACTTACCACCAGCGATAAGGGCTCCGTACAACATAATCAAGTACCAAGGCAGATTTCGCTTCTGCTCTAGGAGCAGGGTACCAAAACTTCGAAATAGACCCTTTGGGATCCAGACACTGTCTTCAGCGGTAGCACCATCGCCATCGTGGTTGCTAGCATTGGTCTTGTCTAGTGTCATTAGATCCATTGTTCGTTTCTCCTCCTCGGTGATCTCTGATACATCATCCGCATGATTATCCTCGCCCATTTTGAGCTCTTGAGATTGCGTCAGTAGCCAATACGGGCCCCCAACCGCTGCCATAAGGCTCTCATGGTTTCCCCATTGAACTACTTTGCCCTTAGCAAGCACAACGATGTTATCGGCTTTCTTAACCGTCGCTAGCCGGTGAGCGATCATTATTGTTGTACGATTTTTGGAAACTCTGTCAAGAGCAGCTTGTACGACCTTTTCGCCGCGAACGTCAATTGAGCTGGTCGCTTCGTCAAGAATAAGAATCTTGGGCTGCTTGATGATGGCCCTTGCGATCGCAAGTCGCTGACGTTGGCCGCCACTTAATTTTATGCCAGCATCTCCGACGTGAGTTTCGTATTGCTCCGAGTAAGTCAGTTCGTGTGTACAGTTGCTCAAGCAGTGCCTACTCACATCTGGTAACCTGGAGATGAACTCATCTGCATAAGCCTCTCTACAGGCAACTTGAACAAGGTCTCTCTTAACCGAGATATCGGCATCTTCCCATTCTGTCCCTACCAGCCCAGATGCCACGTTTTCGAAGATTGATTGGTTGAAGAGGAATGGCTCTTGCTGGACGAGGCCAATTTGAGATCTCCACCATTTCAAGTCTAGGGCCGTAAGCTTAACACCGCCAACCGTAAGTGATCCGTTACGGAAATAGAGAATCTTGCCGATATTAGTACGGTTCTTTCTTTTCACAAACGAGGCCGGTGACACTCACAAGCTTTTTATCCCCCATGTCTCCATCTAATTCATACCAACGTGAAATTAGGGCAACTATAGTACTCTTCCCAGATCCAGAAGGGCCAACAATAGCTGTAACCTTCCCTGCAGGGATTATTAAGTTCAAGTTATCGAGAACCTTGAGACTCGGCCGAGTTGGGTACGTAAAGTTGACATTCCACAAAACGATATTACCTGTAGCAGATGCCTCGGGGTGTTTTAATCCGGTAGTGACAGGCCGTGGTGCATCTATTCCGTTGAAGAGAATTCTAGCTGCCCCAGCTGCTCTCGCCGCTGCCGATATTGGTGCAGCGATATTCCCGACACCCGTCGAGATCAAAGTAATACACATCAGGATGCTATATATACGTTAGTCGTAATCGAAAACACTAGTCGGAGTGCTCACGTTATTGTTGTCCCAACGTTATCAATTTCATAATTAGTTAATAGCTTTACGGCAAACCAAAATGCCAATGCATATGTGCTAAGACAGTCAGTAACGATTATCTATTCTGGCTTGTATGAAATGACCTACGAGTAGACACTGAAATATACTGCCTCATAGTCAGTATCGTATTACTCGTGTAGTTCGACTTGCTTACTTGTTGCTTGCTGAATGGCAATAATCCCTGATAATCGTAAACCTCTTCGGTTAGCTTCGTCTACCCATTTTTTACCTTTTTACCATCTTTATCTCTGCGCCGCAGGCGGCCACCATTCTTATTGAAGTGAAAGTTTCGCTGGCTATTGCGGAGGCCTTGATGTTTGCATCTTCTACTTGTTTCATATTCCTGACTAAAAATGGAATGGTGATGCAGTAGGTGATTGTAATAAGAAGTAGACCGCTAGATATAATATTAGAGTCATTAATTCACACTTTTGATAAGAATGATTCAGGGGTTTTGGAAACTTGAAGTAGCCGCAACAGCCAATTTTGGCTTACTAGTGAAATCTTTGTGTCCGAGTGTTAAAATGGGAGATAACTTACCTGCTAGTCACTAAACTTAATTTCCAATTGTGAGTGAAAGCGACTATAAGGGCAGCGACGAGGAGCGATAGAGTCTGAATAACTATAGCAAGCTTCTCCGATATACCAATCTGCAAAGTATTTGCGGTGGTTGTGATGATAGCCGCGATCTGGCCAGGAGGCTGGGTGTCAAGCAGGGAAACTGGCAGTTCCAAAAGAGCTTTCACGTAAGCTAGGCGCAACGCTGAGGATATGCGAAGGCTCATCATGCGGAACCCGAGCTGAGATCTGTTAGCTAATACATCCCCATGAAGAAAACTGCATGCCTACCGTAGCAATGTACCCTGCTATGAATCTACCTATGAAGAGATATACTAAATAAAGTCTTGAAATTCGAATTAGCTCGGTCGCTATGTTGCATAGGCGATGCTTAATTACTTACACGTATTTGCTGATAAGATTCCGGTATTCATCTTGTGCCTGTTGCAAAGTATTTCCTCGCACCGATGCGATGTTACCGATTAATTGCCCTATACCAGTTAATGCTGAGCACTTGTTTGAAGGACTTACACATACCAAAGATAATTGTCATGATTGGAAACGCGGCACCAGCTCCAATCGCCGCGATGATAGAGAGGCCGAGAAACAAACGGTCGTTCCATGTCGAGTAGGTGAAGATTCTCTAGTGTAGCGGTGAGTGCAAGATATGAACTATTGATAGCTAGATCATACCCAAAAATCTCCTAAAGACCTTTTCAGCCCTCTGATCTTGGTCTGCCACTTTCCTGGGTCATGTGCTGGGGCCAGGGGTATAGCAGTCGACTCAGTAGCCTTTGCTGGTGCCGCCGGTACTGTATTGGGTACAGCAGCTGCCGATGGGACGGGCGATAGCCTAGATCCTGTAAGCGCTTCCGGAGACTCAGGTAGTGAATCTAACGATGGCTTCACAGATATCGTACGACGAGGTTCATTGCCATGCGCAGGGGCGCCAGATTCATTCAGAGATACTAAAGAGGGTCTTGAAGCTAGTGAGGTGCTCCGAGCAAATGGCGCTGAAGAACTCAGAAGTTCGGTATTAGACTCGTTTCCTCTGAGCGTTGCCATCGATGGCTGCGTTGCAACAGACACGGCATCATACAATGAGGCTGATGAAGTGCTTAGTAACAGGTTGTTTCCGTTGCCTTCTGGGCTCCCGGACAAGCCTGGTGGAGCAGCCAAGCCGTTTTGCTGTAGCTGTTGGGGGTGCAGCGTTTCCTCCCGGTTGCCGGTTAAAGAGCCCCCCATCTTGACGTAGGTAGTTACTATGGCTTGCCAGCTTCCCTTCTATAGCATGGAACCTTGATCCGAGGGGGAGCAATGAACGAACCTGCAGATGGGCAATCAAATAATGGAGGGGAGAAGGACTTAGAAGGTCGTTGGATTCTTGAATTTGGCCGCTAGTATGAGTATGTGTTGTCAAGGTGGCGTCTGTTGTGACATCCCCGAGAAACGGTCTGGATAAACTCGAGTATCCGGAGCCAACTTCCGCCAAGTGCCATCCATCACTCTCCAGTGCCAATCAATAACTCAATAATACCTATCTTTTATTCTTCGTTCCACGGTCGTGGCGGACGCCTGCATAGCCTTATTGTTCTCAACCATGATGAGTTTTCGTCAATTTGTAGTATAGATCTACATTGCATAATTGAAAAGAAGAGTATTGGTCTACGCATTGATTATCTTGCATAATTGGTTTCACCGTTCTTACCATCCTGCGCAAACGTCCGTTGTGCCCCGGAGATGATTCTGCACTCTTCGGCCAAATGACCTAAGCCTACATCAAAATTGACCACGGGTGCCAGTTTCATGTGATCTTGCATGTATAAGGTATTCATCTAAAAAGAAATCTATTTTCTCAAGGCCCCTGTAAGCCATCATTATGCTCTACGTCGCTTCTGCTATCATATTGCGAATCACATCGCCAAGTTCCTTGATCACGACCTTTTCCCTGGGTAGTGTATGGCCCTTGCCATGGTCAAATATGTGGGCATAATCGGGTTCACATGTGTTGTAAAGGGCCATGGACCCAGCTACATAGGGGTCAAGTGAACCGACTGACAATTTAGTTAGTGATAACCAATATTAAAACAACGAGCATCGAAACTTACTAATATGGCACGTGTGGATGTTGATCATTGTGTCCGACTCATCTGACAACACCATGGAGTATGTTTTGGGATCAAGCGGTGGCCAGCCTGCAAAGAAGACAGCACATTTGATCATGGGCTGGCGTCCAGTCTGCTCGAATAGCTCTTGTTCAGCAAGAAGTAACGTCCCTGCGACTGTTGCACCTTCAGAGTAGCCGATGATGCCTTCGAACGGCCCTTCTTTCTCCATAATATCTAGCAAGAATTGAATTGCCCTCTTCGTACTGATTACACTGCTCGCCACACCTTCTTTGAAGAGCTCACGCATGGTATCCTCAGCAGTATCGCATTCTGGGAAATCGCGAATGCGAGACAAGACATCAGTATCCTCAGTCTCCTTTTCATCTGGCTCGATGAATCGATAATAAGGAGGTTTGCCGAAGAAATCTTCAAATCCTTTCGGAGGGATCGCCTCGCACGGAGCGCTTATGAACCGAAACGAGGCTGATCCATCCGATATTAACTCATTGACCAAAGGAGCTGAAGTTACCAGTGTTAGCCCTCTAATGAGTGTAAGGTTTGGGTAACAACTGTACCTAGTTGAACCTGAAATTTCTACTAAAAACATTAGCATTCAATTACCAGTTTCGGAGATCAAGAAACTCACATCTGCGCTCCCATATGCGCCAGGGAGACATAGGAACCTCATCTTGCAGGTCTTGGTAGCCCCTCTAGATACTGATTCGCTATAGTATACCAAGGCGAAGGTGTGTATAGATAGATGTATCTACGATATGATGATTGAGCGGATGTGATCGCTTATAGCGATAGTACACCACCGAGACAGATTGTCTCGAGGGAGAAGATGTAATAGGTCAACGGTGATGTCCGACTCCGAAATGTAACCCTGCGAGTGCTTGCGCAATGTCTTACACGTGCCACATATTGATAATCGTAGAAAAAGGAAAGGAAAAATATCAAACCGAAAGATGGCCATCTACCTGCGACCAACCGACAGCCAACCAAGCATAGAAGTGACTAATTGTAGACCCAAAATCGACCGCAACCGAACAGAAAAAAGAATAAAAGCCCCTATATTGATAAGATCAGAGCCGGATATATGCTAGGATGTTTAGGATGCTGGATAAAGCAAGGCTCAACACTTCCGGATAAACTGCCAAGTTCGCCAAAATTCCATGGCAAGACTGCTACCTAAAACGGTTCTAGGGGTCATCGTAATCATGTCTTGGGTTATGGTAGCTGGTCTTCAGGAGCTCCGGGTGTATTACCCACAACCGGACCAGCGTAAGACTGTGGCGGTTAAACTGCCGAAGCCAAGCCCCGGGAAGGGGTCTGCTAATCTACCTAAATTATCATCTACAAGGCTGTGCCCTGTCGCCTACGCATGAGGCTATTCATGCTGTGGTCCTATGCATGCAAGTCTCGGCCGATGTCTACAGCTAGCTGGTACAAGGCCGCACCAGTCACTTATCACACCGTTTTCTATCCTTGCAACGGCCTTCTCTTTTTATGCAGATACCATGCAAAACCTTATCACATGGACCTATGGCTCAATAAATAACGACGTTGGATGATGCAATATCAATAGATCGAATTAGCGGATCCTAACGGGATAGGTCCGCCACCAGATGATGCCGGGGCGCATTTAGCGAGCAGCGAACTGGTACCAGGCCGACGAGGAACCGGGCCGAGTGAAACTTGGGAGAATGCTATTAGATAGGTGACAAGTCGGGCTTTCCGAATGTTGCTGCCGACTGCGACAACAAAGGGAGTCCTAGTGGATGACATTGGTGACGAGGCAGACGCTATCGACGGCCCGGCGCTGTGAGGGTGATAGTTAGTTATTTACTAAGACCTTACGTTAGAAACTACGGTTTCGAATTAACAGACGACAATCGTGCAGGGGTCGTCGCCTAAAGCTGAGTCTAACATTCCGTTCTCAGGGCGGAAAGATCGTCCTGTTTTCCGACTATCAATCGTCCATTATATAACCTCCCAGTAACCAGGAGGCCGTCTCGTGATCAAAGATATTGCCACATAGGAGGCATAAAAGGCATATCGTCCCTCATAGACGTCTTGAGTTGTTAACCACCATAAGACGTCGCAGATTTCACTATAGCCATGGCCCGGCAGCATTATCGGCTATGTCAACGGCGCGAGCAACGGGCTAGTGAAGGGTCGGCGGCTCATATGGAGGGACAGGCCAAAGGTATAACTAATGGGAACCTCAACGGCTTGGCGCATGAGCACGTCGACGTCACCGCAGGTAGCCAAGAGCTCGGGTCAATTAACGGTAGCAATGGACTTCATAGATTTTCGAACGGCTCATCAACGTATGTTAATGGAGCTACGGAGGCTCTGTCAACACACATAGCAATGGACACTCAAATGGTGACGTTCCAAATCAAGTAGCGACACCAGCACCAAAGGCAAAGACAATGCCCATCGCTATTGTTGGCATGTCTTGCCGACTACCTGGAAATGTCTCTAGTCCAGCAGAGTTTTGGGAGCTTTGTGCTCGTGCGCGAAGCGGCTATTCGGCCATCCCCCAGAGAGGTTCAATACCGCCAGCTTCCAGCATCCGAATCCAGGGAAAGCGGGTTGTCATAATCCCGTCGGAGGGCACTTTCTCAACACTGATCTGGCAGCGTTTGATGCACCATTCTTCAGTCTGACGGAAAAAGAGGCAATCTCGATGGACCCTCAGCAGCGTCTGCTTCTCGCATTCGAGGCCTTGGAAATGCTGGGATTCCGAAACATCATATAGTCGGAAAGGATGTTGGAGTATTCGTTGGCGGGTCGTTCCCGAATATGAGTCTCATCTGTTCAGAGACCCGGATACTATTCCAATGCACCAGGCAACAGGTAGCACGGGTCATTCAAAAAGCGGGAATCTGACTGAACACAACAGGATGCGCGTATGCGATGCAATCCAACCGGATTTCACATTTCTTTGACTTGAAGGGGCCTAGTTTCACAACTGATACCGCGTGCTCATCGTCTCTTGTTGCTCTACACGTAGCATGTCAAAGCATACGAACCGAAGAATCTAGAATGGCAATTGTTTCAGGCTGCCACTTGAACATGTTGCCGGAGTTTTGGATCTCGTTTTCGAAGTCACGGCTTTTCTCAGATTCTGGTCGCTCATATTCTTTCGACAGTAGAGGCACTGGATTCGGGCGCGGAGAAGGTTGCGGTACAGTCATTCTGAAGCCGCTTGACCAGGCGCGAAAAGATAATGATCAGATAAGAGCCATCATCGCTGGAAGTGGAATTAATCAAGATGGGAGAACCCCCGGTATTACAATGCCCTGTGGCGAGGCGCAAGGTTAGCATACCCAATCCTCTTCTTTTTTAATGCGCGGATGTGGCTGATTGAAAAGCAGAGAATTTGATGCGTCAGGTATATAATAATTCAGGACTTAACCCTGCGGATTGTGGCTTCGTTGAAGCACACGGCACGGGAACCCGGTGCGGAGCCTTTTCTCGTTTGGCGACTTTCAGAGCCCAAGATTTCCTTTTTGATTGGGACAAAACAGTTCCTAGAATCTTCTGAAACCTCTGAAATCCATTTTCTTACTGGACATTACTAACTCCGAGAGCTGTAGTGTGGGTGATCCCATTGAGGCAACTGCGATTCATAATGTATTCCATCAGGGCCGTACACCTCGAGACCCCCTGTACCTCGGCTCTGTAAAGTCGAATATCGGACATTTAGAAGGGCCTCTGGTATAGTTGCCGTTGTATCAAATCTGCCATGATGCTTGAACGTGGGTTTATACTGCCAAACTACGACTTCAAGCATCCAAAGAGAAAATCCCTTTTAAGGCCTGGAATATGAAGGTGAGAGGTAACAAAAACGACTTGGGGCCACAAAAGGTTAACGACGATATAGGTTCCGGTTAGTCAGAGGCCTTGGCCGAAGAATAAAAAGTATATAAGTGTGAATAACTTCGGATTTGGCGGCACCAACGCCCATGTTGTTCTCGAGCGGGTGCCTTTCGCCCAGAGAGGATCAAAGAACGATGCAGATCTTAAAGACGATACCCCCACCCGGAAGCTCTTCGTGGTAACGGCAAACGACAAGGGCTCGCTAGAGGCAGTCCTGAAGAACCTTGTCATTTACTTGGAACAGAGGCCAGAGATGTTCCAGAAGGCTTTGATGGCAGATGTGGCTTACACACTTGGCCAGCGACGATCCCTATTACAGTGGAGAGTTGCGATCCCTGCCTTGCGATCGTTTGATCTGATTGAAGCGATCAACGGCCAGAAGCTTTCTCCCGGAAAAGAATCAGATCCCTTGCGGATTGGATTCATCTTTACCGGCCAAGGTGCCAGTGGTACGGCATGGGGCGCGAGCTGTATCAACAATACCCTGTTTTTGCTAATGCGATCGACTACTCCGATATGTGTCTAAGTTCCTTGGGTGCTTCATGGTCTCTCCTGGACGAACTATCAAATGATGAGAAGACATCTAATGTTGGTGCGGCACATCAGTCAGCCGGCGTGCACAGCGATCCAGCTAGCGCTGGTAGACCTGATGACGTCTTGGGGTATTAAACCTACTGCTGTTGCTGGCCACTCAAGTGGAGAGATTGGGGCTGCGTATGCTGCTGGTATTTTGACTTTCGAGACATGTATGGCAGTTGCTTATCACCGGGGACGCCTGATACCTATCTTGAAGGAGAGATATCCCGCTTTGCGAGGTGCGATGATGGCTGTTGGCGGAAGCAAAGAGGAGTTCGAGCCCATCATCTCAGAAATCAAAGCAGGAGATATAAGAATTGCCTGCCACAACAGTCCGACGAGTCTCACAATCTCCGGCGACGAAGCTGGTATTGATGAGCTGAGGAAGATCGCAGAAGATAAGCAACTGTTTAACAGAAAGCTTTTTGTTGACACGGCATACCACTCCCATCACATGAATCTTCTGGCTAAGGACTACCAGGAATCAATTGCAGATTCGCGGTCTCCAATATCCACAAGCGTGAGATTCCACTCGTCACTATTAGGCCGACGCATTGATGGCTTAGAGTTGGAATCTTCGTATTGGGTGCAAAATCTGACATGTCCAGTGCGATTCAATGAAGCGGTCCAGAGTATGCTTGAACCAGTCGGCGGCATCGAACTGGGGTCAACATGCTTCTGGAACTTGGCCCTCATTCGGCTTTGCAAGGTCCTTTGAAGCAGATTTTGAAAGCTGTAGGAGGGGATGCCGCCAAAATTGCGTACGCCACAGTTCTGGCACGGAAAAAGGACGCCGTCGAGACGGCACTGAATGTTGCTGCCACTTTGTTTACCAAGGGTGCCATTCTCGATTTCGAGGCCATTAATTTTCCTAAACCAGGGAAGTCACCAATGTTGCTTAGTGATCTACCTCGGTATCCCTGGAACTACTCAGCAAAATACTGGCACGAATCTCGATTCACCCAAGTTCACAAAAACAGATCAGCTCCAAGGAATGACATACTAGGAACCGTAGCAAACTATTCATGCGACTTGGAGCCAACATGGCGCAATATAGTTCGCTTGGATGATTTGCCGTGGCTTGAACATCACAAGATTCAGTCTATGACGGTATTTCCGATGGCGGGATATGTGGCAATGGTGATCGAGGCGGCAGCACAAAGAGCAAGCGAAGCGAGCATCTCTTTCGATAAATTTGAGCTTCGAGACATATCTGTGATTGTTCCGTTGATCATCTCAGAGGAAGATGTCGAGATGACGACCTCGCTAAGACCATATCAGGAAAGTGCTTTAGTTTCCTCCGAGGTCTGGGACGAATTTCGAATCAGTTCGTGGTCCAAGACAAAAGGTTGGAAAGAACACTGCAAAGGCCTCATCGCAGTGGAAGCTAAAGAGTCAAATGGGGTGGATGCCACGAGACAGAGTCTTGCGTCACGGGTTCGACTCCAAGCTACTACCACGCAGGTGGACGAGGCTGCGTCAAGGCTACTCGACGCGACCAAGCTGTATGACACTCTTTTAGAAGTCGGGGTATCATATGGACCTACATTCCAAGGCATAAGCAACTGCCGTGTAGGTGATGGCTGCTCCCAGGCAGATATATTGGTGCCGGATGTCGCGAAAGAAATGCCAAATCATCACGTATCAGAAACGATCATACAACCCGCTTTCTTGGAGTCATTAATCTCTCTATACTGGTCGCTTGCCGAAAATGGCCGTGACGCTATTGATACGGTGTACCTGCCAACTTCTGTCTCGAGAATATCAGTTTCCAAAGACATAAGCGCGATAATTAAGCAACCTGGGAGAAGTGTCCGAGCGTACTGTCATGGCACTCTACCAGTCGATACTCCAAAGCCAACGAAGGTTGCCATATTTGCAACAAACGATACCATGGCGTCGGAGCCGATAATCAATATCGAGGGGCTGATAGTTGCGCCAATTCTAGATAGGGAGGGACAGTCTGGTCTCGAAGCTCATCGCGAGCTGTGCTATAAATTGGATTGGGAGCCTATTCTCGAGCCACTATCAGTCGACCCAGAAGACACGACAGACCCCTTGCCTGAGGGCGATTTCGAGGTCCCCGATGCTGAAATCGAAATTATCCATGGAGATAGTATCTCACAGGGTGGACTTGCATCAAGCCTAGCTGAGGTGCTAGAGCGTGTCACGGGCAAGAAGCCGAACACTAGCGATCTGTTGAGGAGCAACGCGGTGGGCAAACTTATCATTTTCTTGCACGAACTCGAAACCCCCCTTCTTTCGAATCTTAAAGCGACCCAATTCGATGCGCTACAGAAGACCCTGACCTCAGTTCGGGGTGCTTTGTGGATCGTTCGCGGTGCCTACGACAACTCTACAACTCCAGATCTTAACATGGTGACGGGTCTCAGTCGCACTATTCGCTCAGAAACGCTTCTGCCATTCGCCACTCTTGATTTAGACGGGAGGTCTCCGCTTTCGACTAAAAAAACCGTTGAGGCAATTGTGAAGGTATTTAAAGCTGTCTTCGGCAACAGGTCCTCTTCTAATGGAGAAATGGAATTCATGGAACGAACTGGCTCATTCTTTACTCCGCGGATCATCAACGACGATGAATTGAATGATATCGTTTATCGCGAAACAAAACAGTCCACTGTTCAGCCGGTCCCATTTGGTGGGGATGATAGAGCACTAAAGTTGAAAATTGGCAACTTGGGCGCTCTTGACTCCTTGTATTTTGCTGATGACATAGAAATAGAAAGTCCCTTGCAGTCTGACAACATCGAAATTCGCGTCAAAGCGGTCGGAGTTAATCATCGAGATTTGGCAGCGGCACACGGTAAAGTCTCAACTCCCGAATTTGGTATCGAAGCTGCAGGTATCGTTACAGATGTGGGTGATCAAGTTCGAGGTTTTAAGGTTGGCGATCGTGTGGCAGCTATCACTCGAGGCGCATTTGCTACCTCTGTCCGCACTAAAGCCGCATTCGCGTTCAAACTACAAGAGGATATATCCTTTGAAGCCGGCGCAACAATACCTTTGGCTTACGTTGCCGCGTATTATTCCCTCGTCGAGCTTGGCCGCTTGCGACATGATGAGAGTGTGTTGGTTCATGCTGGAGCTGGTGCGGTCGGACAAGCCGCCATCAAGTTGGCTCAAATGATCGGAGCTGAAGTATATACAACAGTCGGTAGTGCGGAGAAAAGGGATTTCCTGGTAAAGGAATACGGCCTTGCCGAGGACCATATCTTCTACAGCAGAAATATCTCGTTCGGTGAGGCTATCCGGCATGCCACACATCAACAGGGTGTAGACCTAGTCCTCAATTCTCTTGTTGGGGATGCCCTGCGAGAGAGCTGGACGTGCTTGGGTAAGTTTGGTCGCCTGGTTGATATTGGTTCGCGAGAAATAAGCTCGAGCACACGATTAGAAATGACCTATCCCCACCACAACGCAAGCTTCATTTCTGTTGATATTATGTCTATTGCTGCCGAACGTCCCGCAATGCTTCAGAGGCTACTATCGGATGTTTCGAACCTAGTAAGGTACGGCAAGGTCCGACCAATTGCCCCGCTTACTGTTTTCCCAATCTCGGATGTTGGGTCGGCATTCAAGACATTACACAGTGGCAAGGCACACGGAAAGGTTGTGATTGTTCCTCATGAGGACGATATCGTCAAGGCTACACCACCGAAGAAGCCCCTGCAATTATTGAAGGACCATGCCACGTACATTCTTATCGGCGGGACGGGTGGTCTCGGACGTAGCATGGCACGCTGGATGGTCAGCCGAGGGGCACGCAATTTGGTGCTCGTGTCACGCAGCGGAAGTGCCACTGGGAAGGTCAAAGAATTGATAGAAGAAGCTGCGATAGTTGGCGCCGAGGTCATTGTTCGACAGTGTGACGTCGCGAACCCAGATGATGTCGAAGAGTTGATTAACTTTGGACTAGAGGGCATGCCTCCCGTCCGAGGTTTGATCCACGGCGCCATGGTGCTTCGAGTAAGTTTATACAAGACCCGCAGTTGACGTAGGAGCATGTACTGACATGATGCAGGATGTGCTATTTGAAAAGATGACTTACAGTGACTACATTACCGTCATTGAGTCGAAAGTAATGGGTGGCTGGAATTTCCACCGTGCTTTGATCAATGCTCCACTCGACTTTTTCGTAGCAATATCCTCTGTCGCTAGCATGGTAGGTAACCGAGGCCAAGCCGCATATGCAGCTGCAAATTGCTTCTTGAACTCACTTGTCCAACATCGACTCGCGATGGGGCTACCCGCCTCGTCTCTAGACCTCACCGCCATCTCAGACTCCGGATACCTAGCAGAAGACCTCGAAAAGGCTGCGGAGGTGGCGAGAAATCTGGGAAGTGACACAATTTGCGAGGCGGAGGTTCTGGCGCTCCTCGGGGCCGCTATAAGCGGTCGTATGGCCACAGCCTGCAACAGTCATACGATCACTGGCATGCGTATTACGCCCACGATGCAGCCATTTTGGACAGACGACGCGAAATGCAAGCACCTTCGGGAAGCAGCCGAGGCAGTCGCGGCAGCCGACGCGTCTACAGGAGCTGCCAAGAAAGTGTCCTACAACGCGGCCATAAAGGCAGCCAAGACATTGGACGAAGCAGAACAAGTTGTGTGTGATGGTTTAGTCAGCAAACTCGCCGTGGTGATGATGATGGATATTGAGGATCTGGACATCACGCGCTCGTTGTCCCACTATCCTCTCGATTCTCTTGTCGCGATCGAAATCCGAAACTTCATTACTCGTGAGTTCGAAGCCACCTTGCAAGTACTGGAGCTGTTGTCGAGTGGTTCAATACAGACCTTGGCAAAAGCTGTGTGTGTAAAAAGCAAGGCCGTACATTTTCAGTAGGGCCCTGAAATGAGGGGGTGAAAGAAACAAAGGTACTTGTATACGCGTGTGTTGACGATTTTGTACAATTGACTGCGGCGTTTTAGGGAAATGAGGGAAATGAGTTTCCAGCTTTTACCTAATCTTCCGCTCCCGAAATACCTAGATAGATGGATATTTACCCTTTTAGTAAGATAGATGCAACATGAGGAGAATTTTCGTTATCAGGAGGTTGCGATAAAACATCCAACCAAGCTTTGTTTAACCGCGTGAACGTCTCTCAGAGTCGCAATACAGCCGCTCAACAACAGTGCACAAATACGTCTTCGTGTTCACGTACACTTGTCCATTTTTGTTTGTGCCAACTTCATTAGGTACCTACCTAGGTGTTCAAAGTTAACAGCGACAAGCGGGCATCCGATTATATAGTAATATTGGCATAGTGAGTATTGTTATACAATGTAATGAGAGAGAAACTAGGAGTCCGTATTGCATTAAACACAGCATCCCCACACCTGGTCCACTTATAATCTAGCCTAGGTAAGGTACCTAGGTAAGGTTAGAACCTTGATCCCATTCAAGTCGCGCCATTGAAGCTTGCCATGGCGATATCCAACTTGTCGGCCTGACCGAAAAGCCTTCTCTACGGGGCTCATTCAAAGCAAGCTTTCCGAGTCAGGCTTCATACACTTGTGACGCATGAGGGCGACGTTTACCGGTTGCCAGAGGAAGCCGTTTTATCGCTGCAATGAGCCACAGTCCGTCGGGGTTTGATGACCCCAAGTCAACGGCATTCCACAATGTTGCGACATCGGCTTACTCCGGATCGCCCGAATACGGCACTTTCAATGGCTCCGGGAGTGATGATTTAGACCACCTTGACGCGCAAAATGACTTGGTCACCGTCGTCGAGGACCGCGATCTCAAGCGTGGGTTGGCCCAGCGGCATTTGTCGATGCTCGGCATAGCTGGTGCCATCGGAACTGGACTCTTTCTCGGTCTCGGAAGCGCTGTACAGACAGCAGGACCGCTCGGCGCGTTGCTCGGCTACTTCACGGTTGGCTTGGTTGTGTGCGCAGTGCAGTTCGCTTTGGGTGAGGTGTCGGCATTGCTCCCAGTCACAGGCAGCTTCGTCAGGCACTCTGAGTTTCTTGTAGATCCGGCTCTAGGGTTTGCCATTGGCTGGAATTTGGTTTACGGCAATGTTTGTAAGTAAGGCTTGGGCTTGCTCTCTTCGTATCATAATGTCTCCGGCCTGAGTCTTCGGCCTTCGAGAAGCGTTCTACGCTTGCGAAATGCTTCCGAATCCCACCTATGTAGCGATAGCTGACTCACGATGCCACAGTGTCCATCCCATCCGAAATCACAGCCATTTGTGTGCTCTTCCAATTCTGGACCGACCTAAACCCTGCCGTCTTCATAGTCATCTTCATCGTTTTGACTGTAATTATTGGTGTAGCCTTCATTCGCGTGTACGGCGAGGTCGAGTTTGTGTTCGCCATATTGAAAATCCTCCTCGTTATCTTCTTGATCATCCTAGGATTGGTTATCGATCTAGGAGGTATACCGGGGACGCCAGCCATCGGCGGCAAGTTTTGGCGAGATCCGGGCCCCTTCGTTGAGCATATCGCTTCGGGGCATTGGGGCGAGTTTCTCGGGTACTGGAGTGTCATGAGTGGCGCCGTGTTCTCATTTGCCGGTGTCGAGTCTCTCGCCATGGCTGCTGCTGAGACGAGGAATCCCAGGCGCGCTATACCAGCCGCCTGCAAGCGAGTTTTCTTTCGGATCGTCATCTTCTACGTGCTTGCCATCATCATAGTTGGCCTTCTAGTTGCGAGCAATGACGACCGCCTGAATGACTCCTCTGGTTCCGCCGCACAGAGCCCCTTCGTCATCGCCGCCTCGGCAGCCGGTATTCCCGCAATCCCATCCGTTGTCAATGCCATCGTGATCACCTCGGCCTGGTCTTCTTCCAATCAGAGCCTTTTAGCGGGGACCCGTGTCCTATACGGTTTAGCCCTCAAGAAACAAGCGCCGAAGGTCTTTCTACGGACGACATCATGGGGTGTCCCTTACGTCTGCGTCCTATTCTTCACGCCGTTCATGTTTCTGAGTTTTTTGACATTGTCAAACGCAGCCCTAACGGTGTTCTGGTGGCTCGTTTCCTTAACCGCAGCAGGCGTGCTTGTATCTTGGTCCGCGATTTTGCTCAATCATATAAGACTAAAACTAGCGATGAAGAAACAAGGTATCCCGATTGAGTCACTTCCGTGGCATAATTCCTGGACGTGTAAGTACTTCCGAGAATTTAAGGCCCCGAGCATATCCACATGCTAACGTTTAATATACACAAAGTGTACAGTTCCTACGCCGGGTTGTTCATGTCTCTACTCATCCTGCTGACAGGTGGATACGAAGTTTTCACCAAAGGGAACTGGGATGCCCAGTCATTTGTCTCGTCGTACTTGTAAGTGAAAACTCATGACAACTGATTTTGACAAGCATCCTAATTGAAGCGACAGGGACATTCCTCTTGTGCTATCAGCATACCTCATCTGGAAGCTCTGGAAAAAGACTAAGATCGTTTCGCTTTCTGATATCCCTCTCGACGAGGCATTTAAGCAAGCCGCCGAACAAGTTCCAGACGACGAACCTCCCGTGAAGAAAGGAAGTTGGGTACGTCTGGTCAGTTGGATATGGGACTGATAGTTGTTTTGTTCACCACCTCTGTTCCTGTTCAGCACCCCGTAATAGACCACTTGGGTACCTAGGAGCATTATAACTTAGAATGCATGCATCACAGCGGCTGGGCGTTTCGTTTTGGAAATTGATTTCCCCAAGTCTGATACCCCGCAGCGGATTCATTGAATTTTTCTACTTTTCGCGAATTCCAAGATGGGCCGCGCTCGAGTCATGTAATTATGTGCAATATGCGGCTAATATCAGAGTAACTATAATGTTCGATGTCTAGAATCTGGATAGATCTGCAAGGCAGTTTGGCTTATAACAACAGATCGGCTTTATGATACGCCACGTCGGTGTTTCGGAGCTAAATAATCATATCTCCGATGACCCTTCGTTCGCGCCTACAATGAAACCAAAATTTGCGTATTCTCGGCATTAAGCTCAATCGTGGTTTTGCTTGCTCAAAAGATTGGGGGTCGGGTCTCCGATGCCCGGGGTGCATCATCTCATGAGACATATTATCTCGCGACGTTTCGGACTTAAAGTCATCAGTCCCAATATATTAACCTGCCGTTCACCTTCCAGCGCACGTGTTCCATCTTTCTAACTTTTGCAGAATACCAAAATTGCCGCTCTACACATCGATATTACCTATCCGATCACTATCAGCACTACATCATCAGACTTTGCCAAATAATAGGTCAAAATGGCAGCGAAATATCCTCAGCGCAAGATCGGAGATGATTCTGTAAGCGCTATTGGCCTTGGGTGCATGGGCATGTCATATGCGTATGCGTCGGGCGGATACAATGACGAAGAATCCTTGAAGGTCCTCACAAGGGCCGCCGATGCTGGGATCACTTTCTGGGATACAGCAGACATGTATGGTGAGTTTTATCTATTCCATTTAATCTAGCAAGTCCCATGACGCGAGACTTTAAGATCTCGATTAACGTGTTTATGCACACAGGGCCCTTCACGTAAGTACCTCTATGGCGCATTAGCGCCCCTAGTTCATCGGTAATGTCATTAAGAGATCACCTATACTCATCAAGCATGTGTCCAGCAATGAGAAGCTACTGGGAAAGTGGTTCGCGGAAACTGGTCGCCGGAATGAGATCTTCCTCGCGACCAAGTTCGCCAATAGGTGGGTAGACGGCAAGGTGGTAATCGATGGAAGCCCCGAGTACGTGAAAGCCGCCTGCAGTGCCAGTTTGGAACGTCTTCAGACCGATCACATCGACCTGTACTATCAGCATCGTGTCGACTCCAAGACACCAATCGAGCACACCGTCAAGGCCATGGCAGAGCTAAAGGCAGAAGGCAAAATCCGCTACCTAGGTCTCTCTGAGTGTTCAGAGAGGACCTTGCGACGTGCTCATGCCGTGCACCCAATCGCGGCAATCCAAATGGAGTACTCGCCATTCGCACTACAGATCGAGTCCAGTCAGACGAATCTCTTGAAGGCTGCGCGCGAGCTAGGGGTCAAAGTCGTCGCATACTCGCCGCTCGGCCGTGGTTTCTTGACTGGCAGCATCACGAGCAGGGACCAGATCGAGAAGGGCGATAACCGTCTGGCCATGCCTCGTTTCTCGGAGGAGAACTTCGGCGACAACCTAAAGCTAGTTCAGCTCCTTGTCTCTATCGCAAAGGAGAAGGCATTGTACTCCTGGCCAGCTCGCTATTGCTTGGCTGCATGCCCAGGGTGACGGTAAGCTATCCTACAGTTCCCGCTACTCAAGCACCAAATGGCTAACAGTGCTGACTTCGTCGTAGACATTATTCCCATCCCGGGTACAAAGCGTGTGAAATATCTGGAGGAGAACATCGGGTCCATCAATGTCAACCTAACCAAAGAAGAAGAAACCAAGATCAGGCAGGCAATCGACAGTGTGGGTGGCTCGAAGGGAGAACGGTACGCACCAGCGATGGTTCATGCATTGTTTGGCGATAGCCCTGAGCTGTAGAAAGAGAAGGTAGCCCAGCGGCCATATTTATATACAACTAAGGGAAAGACAAATAGGTTCAAGTCAAGCTATTCACATCCCCTTAACCTCGGAGCATAGTAGATATATTAAATTTCAGACGAAGCATTCACAACAAACAACACATCAAGATATGTGCAACTAGCTTTTATCAAGGATGGTACCTACGTACAATTAACTGTATCATCCTTTCACGCATTATCCGTTTTTTTCCCCTCGCTCCAATATGGCTCTCTTTTGGTCCTCAGATTCCAATCACTGGGTTTCTCAATGTTCCCAGAGTTGGCCTTACTTGCAAATGCCCCAAAACCACTTTTTCTTCCATGTGTCGCAACGGACACAATACACATCGCCCGAAAGACGTGCGACAAACCGACAGCATCTTAAAGTGCCAAACAGCACTACTAATTACATGACCCATCATGTCTTCTTTAACGCGCTCGCTCTATTCCCTCCGCTAGGAGCTGCCCCGTTCCATAAAGACTGTACTCATTCGACAGCTCCAAGCCGACCGTGAGGCGCTCCAATTGAGAAGGGGGTGGATCGGATACATGGGGGCAGGTCTCCCATCCCCGAAACCACGTTAAGCTGGTCGGATACATTTGAGGGCTGTCGAACCTTCCTGGCTGTGACCGACGTCTTACGAATGCTGCTCTCCTGTGCAGGTCATTTACCGTGAATGAGCGTAGACGACCTAAGTTCAAGTCATCCCAGAATGCGTATCCGCTCTGGATCAGGCAATCCCGACAAGAAAAGAAGGAGTGAGCTGATCGTGGCCGTCGAATATTTCCCAACGCACGGAAGAGGAACAAAGAATACCAATGCTTCATCGGACCGATGTCAAGGTCACCATACGCTGGTGAACCATCTTCTCTGCTTTGGTTAAATCGCTTCCCGATTTTGTCAAGGCGAGTTCCCAGTCCGAAAGCTGGCGCACAATATAGCGTATGGATAAATCCAGATGGATTGAGCATTCGGAAAGTATCGAAAACCTCTGCGAGGGCCTGAAGGTCACGGGCTTTGAGATACATCGATCGAAGACGTTGCGGTCCATAGAAAGCTACAAATTTTGCCAGCGTACTGGATCCATTGTAGTGCGCGATACGGTCATAGGATAACACTCTGGTAAGTTCTACGTTTTGTTAGCGATTGTCGTCTCGAAGTGTGATGCGAGCATAATATACTCACCGCAGAAGATATACGACGTGAAATGAAACTGTACACCATATACCTGCTCGACCTCCCACTAGAACACTCGGAGTCAGCTATTGCTTTTTAGAACTAGTTTGTAGGAGTTTGAGAAGCTTTCGTGTACTCATTTGTCCCAAAAGGAAACTTGGAGCTCTAAAAGTTGCCCAAAGAAGAAGAAGAAGGCACAGAGAATTACTTACTGGGGTTAGAGCGAACCAAAACATACCCCAGGCCAGGTGCATTCGGGCTGGCTGACCGCCGCCCCGGAAAGAGAAGAGTTCACTAGCGAGTTGTGTGATGTAGATTGCTCTCTTGTAACGAGTGAAGACCATGGGTGAAAGTTCGAGGTTAAATCCGGGATTCCGTTTGCCGGCTTGAAGGGAAGTATAGTTCGACAGTAGAACTGCAGTGGTACTGATCGAGCGGTAATCCGTAATGTAAAGGAACGCCTCTGAGAGCGAGAGCCCATTGGGGTGCTGTGCTCGAAGGGTGAACTCGCCTGGTTGTCGGTACTTCTCGACGAATTGGACGATTGAGTTCACATAGGAGGCGCTTAGAGGCTCGGTTGAATTGAGGTTTACGTTGCTCTGGCGGACGTTCCACGATGCTTCTTGAGCCGCACGAGTGGCAACTGCCAGACGCATTACCTCGGGCTCGAGGTGGTATTTGATCACAGCCTCGGAAATTGTTGTCTCGTGTACTGCAATGAAAGCGCAGAATGTCGGACCAGTGAGAGCTAGATTCAAGATCTCCTTGGGTTCACTGCAACAATCGGAGTCAGTTATCGCCATGTGGAGCGTAATCTTTGGCGGTTTCGGAAGCTTCGCGGCAACCTCGCACCCCTCCAAGAGGAGCTTATTCTCTAAAAGTTATCGAAACCAGAAGAAGATAGTGCTAAGGGTTACTCACATAATTTCGCCGATGATCATGAGCTTGATTTCGCTAGGGGCCCGCTCGAGTTGGCTGCGGCCATTCGAATCAGATCTACAGCAGATAAAGCTAGTTAGAGGCTTGGGGTATGATTGTGAAGATGGAGTAGGGTAGATATACCTCAACAGAGCCATTCGAGTAGCTCCAAAGGTGTCGCATGAACCCATGAGCATTTTGGGACCCGGGCGCCACGGAAAGTACCATGGTTGCGCCATCTCTACAATAGGAGACTGCGTGACTGTAGAAAGGGCTGATGGCGAGATGTTGAGTAATAAGAATTGTGTGGAAGGAAGAGTGATATAGATGGAGGAATTGCGTGCTTTGGCGGGGGTGTCTGGGAGGAATAAACCTGGCCTAGAGCTATTTAAATAACAAACAGAGAGGCAGCGACGGCATGGTAGTGGATGGCGCCGTTAGTCCTTCACTGCTTTGGTGAGTAGGCGGGCAAGTGGCAGGTACGCGTTGCTGAGGAACGAAATCAAGTGACATGCCACGCGTTACGCGTTATGGTACATGTTCGCTGGTACAGAAGGTACACGGAATATAATCTTCAAAACAATAATACGAGGCTGTTTATACAAGAGTTTATACCGCTCATATTACAAGGCCTGTAGTGCCTTTTGAAAAGAACCGTAGCTTTACAAATAGCCACAATGATATCAAGAGCCTGTTAGTTTTCATTTTCTCTTAGGTCTATACAGGCTTCCAGGAGAAATCGATATGTTCTGTAGCCCAGATGCTGTCTTGTATTGTAGGGTGACTAGGTAATATGAAGGTTCCTAGTGTGCTATGAGTTACCAAGGCCTCTGTTGAAAATATCGCCGCACACCACACCTACATACCTCAGGTAAATTGTAGTAAAATATAAAATAAATGTTGACGCGCTCATGCCAAAACAGCAACCTTGAAACTTTTCACGCAGTTTTGGGACCCCGCTCATGATCATGCACACCACTAGCTAGAGAAGCTTTTGTTGTTCATATCTTGCAAGGACCCTGTTAGGTGATTGTGCGCCAGAGTGAATAGAGAGACCTGCTTGCAACCACGGACGTAGTTAGGGCCTAATAGAGTGATCAATTAATTCCTAGTCCCCCCAAATCAAAGGGGGTTACAGCCATATATATATACGAAGGTCTACCAGATCTAACCCGCGGGGTCACTGTGACGAAATACCCTGACAGACCCTGTAATATATAGTGTACATCATCTATACATGGTGCTGTACGAAGATCTCTAAACTCACCTCTATGGATGTAATGTGGCTATAGACAGGTAGCCCTTTTATCTGTAGCAGGAGCGTGGATTATTTGTAGCCATCTTGGGCCATGTTGCCACTGGGAAGTGTTTGTTGAGGGAATCATTTTCACCAAGCAGCACATTATACGTAAAGCGAATGTGAGGAGAGGCTGCTTGCGAAATAATTATAGTTGCCATGGTATCGTTGTTAAGCCTTGTGAACGCCAAGGACCGAGCTGCGTTATTGAGGTAATGTTGCCAGAACTGGCTTGAGGGCCACTGACAAGGCCAACCTCAGCTTCATGCGCTGTGTACGTCGGTGACTAACCTAGAACATTATCGCAATTTCAGTGCACATATAACCAACTGCAGGCAATCATTCCCGACTTGACAACGTTCTATGTTTCCAAGATGAGTTGCGATATGTTGTTGTAGTCCCATTTTGTAATAAATGCTACATAGCACCTAATAAAAGGAATCAGGAATACAAAGAACCAGGGTACTTCTTTGCGGCGGCGAGGCAAAGTCCCTAGTGGCCGTATGCCGAACTATTCAAACGCACACATGTATCTCTACCTGGGTAGCTTCAGAACCGCGATATCAAACTTCCTCCTCGTCGTGCACGAACACCGCACACAGCACAGTAGTCTACAATCACGTGGGCGCATTATTACAAACGAGGTTTAGCTCAGCAAAGCAATGATTGCCCTAAACAGGTAGCTTCTGAGCTTGCTTAGCGGAGCTGTCCTAGTGGATCCAGGTCGGATTCTCGGATGTCACGTTTTGATTTCTACGCATCAAACTACCTAGTACCCAGGCAGTCGCAATTAGACAATCTCCCCCACAAGTAACTATCTATACATAGCATAAAAACAAAATTAATGATCGATCAAGCGAAATATATCATAATAAAACAGAATTAGATCAATCTTTAGATTTAACCTGGGCATTGTTCACCTAGCTAAGTACTTACCTAACCAAAAGACCAGGTTAGGTGCTAAAGTGGGGTAGATTTCCATATATGGCTTAGGTACCTAGGTAGTTTGGTGTGTGAAAATCATCACCCCATTCTGCTTCCAAATTACAACATGAGTTGCCATTCAAGATAAAATCAATGTAACCATAAAAACCTACCATGTTTATGTAGCTTATCTAGATCTAGCGATACTGTGGCCACTTTTATGTGATCTGCTGGGGATGATTCGGTCGTGTTCTGGGCACTTGAATTTAAGGTCCCCCTTGCCAGCAGCTACACCCAACATAGTCAGTCCTATTACCCACCACCAAATAACCACCCTGTCATTATGGGTACACTACTATGATAACGGTATAGTGATACTATATATAGGCTTACATTAGCTACCTAGGTAAGTAAGTAAACGTTGCGTCCATAAGTTTGGTAAGTTAAAGGAAACTCCAGCACATGATTGGTATTTTCCATGCCCCCTTGACCTGCGGAATTTCAGTTCAACACGATCTAGTGTAATTTGATCAGCCCTATGGTCGAGAAGAATAGTATGGGGTTCAAAGTAGTGCTTACAGAACTTGGCTGACTCGGAGGACTCCACAACTCCACGTCACCGCCAGATCGAGTGTTGAATAGGAGGGGCAAGTCAGAATTGAATGCCATTATGAGATGTTAGCGTGTAGTACGAAGGTATGAGACAGTAATATATTTAAGAACCCGTCCCGGGGCTACTTTGGAAGGTGCCCCATCCACTCGAGAACAACATACCGAAACCAACGCATAGATAGAAGTTTTCTGTCTCTCAAGTTACTGACTGCATCATTTCGACCTCTACCAAGTCAACGAAGACCCAGCTCGCACTAGGATATCTTGACAATAGCAACATGTCATCATCTACCACTTCCAAAGCTGTTAACGGCACTAACGGCACGACTCCCTCGCCACCCGTTAAAGTACGAGAACTACATAACCATCATATGGACTCAACCGTGTGGAACGACTGTGAGCATCTATTAGACCAATTGTCTTTCCCTTTCTTTTAGTCAAGTCTGATGGTTCACACACGCCTCCTTGGGCTAGAGTTTTCAGCTGGAGATCCATCTGAAATACACACTTCACCGCGCCTAATAAAGCTATCATTAATCAATGAGATTATTCTAGTCAAGTTTCGACCAGATGACATCATAATTTCAACATTTGGGAAGGCAGGCACGACAGTGAGTAGATTCAAAGCCCCTGCCCTCGTATTTGACGCTTTTACTACCGAGTCTTCTCACCAAAATACACCCAACAACTTGAGGAAATCAACTGACGATGCTCTGTGCAGTGGATGCAGCAAATCACCTCGCAGCTAATTCACGCAGGAGACGAGACTGTGGCGCCGAACGCATTATCGCCATGGGTCGATTTACGTGTCATACCCCGTGATGCCTTGTACCAGATGCTGGAAGCGCAGTCTCACAGACGCTTCATGAAGACACATCTTCCGATTGATGCTCTGGTGTGGAATCCGGAAGTGAAGTACGTATTCTGTGCCCGAGACGGAAGGGATACAATGTGGAGTTTACACAACCATTTCTTCTCTGCGACGGATACGTTTTATCAACTCATCAATGACACACCTGGTCGCGTCGGTCCCCCTGTAGCGCGACCAAGCGACAACCCGAGAGATATGTTTGTGCAGCTTCTCCACGGCGATGTACAGCCGGAAGTGGGGTGGCCATTCTGGAGCCACATCCGGGGATGGTGGGAGGCCCGAAACCAGCCGAACCTCCTCCTGGTCCATTTCAACGATTTAAAAGCTGATCTGGATGGGGAGATGCGGAGAATAGCAAAGTTCTTTGAGATTCCTGAGATGTCGACCGAGCAATGGAACGCTGCTGTGGAACACTGTACATTCGACTGGATGAAATCCCACGCGGAGCTCGCCGCACCGCCACAATCAGATGTTGCGTTCAAAGAGGGCGCTCAGAGTTTCAGTTCGTATTATAGTCTTTCCCCTTCTATCCAACACTTATTTGCGAACATAAGATTCAGCCTTGATAGCAAATGCTAACTCTTGCTTTTCAATAGTCCACAAGGGTACAAATGGCCGTTGGAAGGATGTCCTATCAGAAGATGATAACAGGCGATACTTGGAAAGGGCCAAGCAGGAACTTGGGAGGAATGCGCGACATGGCTTGAGAAGGGCCGCCTACAAAAAGCTTGATTGATTATCGATTGGATTCCATCTTCCCTCTAATTAGGCTCTCCATCTCTAGAAAAACCATGTCTTACAAGACGGTATTGTCAGCTTCGCCGAGTGTCACAAGGGCTCAGATAGAGAGCTTGGAATGGATTCAATTTGAGGAATAAGTAACTATGGTGCCAAAGGGGCCATATAGATCTAAGTTCCTTTTCCCTCGAAGGGAGGATTCGAGCCCTTTTAGGTTCCGAATTCTCCTTCCCTTCCTACAGCTTCGTCAACCTCCACGGGACCGAAAAGAAAGCCCTGTGTAGCCGGCGAGGCGAGTGTCTCGGTGTTCGAGTTCAGCTTCGGTATCTGCTTGAGACTCACGATAACTTCGTACGACTGCCTCAGCTTCGTAGGGTAGTATTTAGCGAGCTGCGTGTGGGACCCTGTGTGGTACTGTATTGCGCACTCGCCAGGATCCGTGTGACACCGAGGTGCTAATGTTTTATCACGATCCCTACCTGATATTCCATCTCCATTATCATCCTATCACATCTTTCAGAATGTATTCAGCAAAGGAAATGGAAGGATCCTTAACTCTACTAGAGTAGCTCATTCTATGCTTCCCTCGAACGACATTGAAGAATTCTTCCGTGGCCTGAGGCAACAATTTCTATAGAGCTAGGACACCGTCGATCCCAGCGTAGATTTAGAGACCTTCGCGCAACAACAAGTATAGATGACCTACCCACATATCACAGGGTCCCTGACACTTTCGACGGTTTGTACGCTCGCCTCTTCAGGGACGGGCCGATTTTTAGACGACGCACTCTCCTGAACACACTAAACAAGGATCGGAGGCTGAGTGGCCAAATCTAGGATAGATCTAAAAGGAAGGAATCTAGCTGGGCAACTACAACCGAGAGGGTTTTATGCTACGTAGTGGGCGCAGCCCCCCCATCTCCCCCCCACCGCACCACTGCCACTTCCACACGCCACAAACACTACGGACAAAGGGATCACCTATTACACCGCGACTGTAGATTTAAAGACTCCGCATAAAAGCAAGTGTGAATGATCTACCCGATATATCATAGAGCCTATCATTATCGTTATATTCAGCTCAAAGCCGGGAATAGAAGGAAAATGAATAGCTAGAGTCTTGCACAGAGGATCACACTCGTATAATATTATACATGATAGGTAGGTTCCCGAACTCAGATTCACGACCCAGTCCTTAAATTCGTATGAGGGTTGAAGCGCACTGGCGAGTGCAGAGAATAGGCTCAAGATGGGAGTGTACTTTAATTCTGTTGATTCTTAATGAGTGGCTCTTTGCATATGTCATATAACTTGATGACGCAAAATAATCTTCTACGGATGGTCCGCCGTACGGTGTATATCACTTCATTTTCCAAGTCTTCGGAGCATGTTTGAAGTGGAACTGACCGTCCGAAGACGTCCGACGACCCTCCGGTAGCCCCCTGTTTCCGATACGGGCCACCGCACGGGATTACCTAATTGAAAGCGCCTGCGACTGTGTTGGTCAAAGCTAATATTTATAGGATGATAAATGTTAAGCTATTAACCTTACACGCAAAGAATATTTCATCGAGTATAAGACGTGATAATATGACCACTTAGACTCAACGAAACCGACACCATCAACAAGCAACCTCTTTTGGCTGACCTCACAATGAGTTTACCAAGCGCAGAGCGAGCGAGTATCGAAGCCTCGACCGACGCAAGTCTTAGGGGCAATACTGGCGACATAGAGGCAAATAAGGACCTGGACGATAAGGATGGTCCTAATGACAACGTCGTAGATTGGGATGGCCCTGACGACCCGAGAATCCCCTTCGATGGTCGAACACGAAGAAAAACTTGCATATCATTCTCGTCAGCATGTTCGCTCTTGTTGCGTAAGTCTGCTTAATCTTGGCGTAAAACCTATCACAACTAACAATATGTGCTCCTCAAGGAACCTGGCAGCGACCATGTTTGCCCCGGGCGCCGGGCAATTGGCTAGAGACTTCCATATCACCGACTCCATCATCCAGACCTTTACTGTCAACATCTACCTATTAGCTTTTGCCGTAGGGCCTGTTTTCTCGCGCCTCTGTCCGAGATATATGGCCGTTTGATCATCTACCACGTTTGCAACATATTTTTCATCGCATTTACTATCGGGTGCGCTTTCAGCACTAACGTCTCGATGTTCCTCGTCTTCCGCGTCCTCGGTGGTCTTTTGCTTCGGGTCCAATAAGTATCGGAGGAGGTACAATTGCCGACGTCACAGTTCAAGGAGATCGTGGAAAAGCCATTGCATTATGGGGCCTCGGGCCACTACTTGGACCGGTAGGTACTGCCCATCTTTTCAATGAAGCTGTAGCTGACTACCTATAGGTTGCTGGTCCCATCATTGGAGGCTTCGTCACTGAAGCCATCGGATGGCGATGGACGTTCCGAATCCTATAATACTGGTACGGCTTAATCCTGATCGTTTCTCCACAGAGTCCTCTAATTGGGTTTCCATAGGCGGGTTCGCAGGGAGTTGCGACCTTTGCATTCATGCGAGAAACCAATGCGGTTGTTCTGCTACGGCGGAAAACGGAACGTTTGATCAAGGAAACAGGCAATAAATTCTAGTGCCTAGAGCCGTGACTAATGAGACGGCGAAACAAATACTCCTCAGATCTATTGTGCGGCCTATCAAGATGATAGTCTTTTCCCCTATCGTCCCCTTCTCTCGCTTTACGCGGGAACACTATACGGCCTTATCTTCTTACTTTTCACAACATTTCCAATTGTCTTCCAAGAAACATACAATTTTAGTACGGGTGTCGCCGGACTCGCTTATTTGGGACTCGGGCTCGGGTTCCTGTCTGGATTGATCATCTTCTCCCTCCTCAGCGATAAACTAGTCAACCAGAAGAAAGGTATCGACAAGGATGCTGTCGCTCGGCCTGAAGAGAGATTAATATTAATGAAATGGATTGCTCCGATCACCCCGCTCGGTTTTTCGTAAGTAATCTTACCATCTCGCTATCCTTTTGTTTAGACTTTGGTAGGGCTGCCAGCCCTCTTCCCCATGTTTGCGTCTATGTCTCTCATCCTTTGCACTTCGGACATGAAACATAGCGGAACAATCGCTGACTGTAGAGAAAAGTATACGGATGGACCGCAGAATATCGCGTTCATTGGATTGTGCCGATCATAGGCACATTCATTGTCGGATTCGGTTCTCTCTTTATCGTAATACCTGGGCAGGCATACCTCGTCGACAGCTTCGGTGCGGAGGCCTCTGCTTCGAGTCTGGCTGCTAACTTGATCATCCGAGCTCCTTTTGGAGCCTTGCTCGCTCTTGCAGCGCCTCCGCTTTACGCACGACTTGGGCTTGGATGGGGAAATAGTGTTCTGGGATTCATTACTTTGGCTTTCACGCCTGTGCCCTGGCTACTCTATCACTATGGCGAGGCTATAAGGAATCGATTCCCACCTAGGCTCTAAAGGAAGCGTGAAGCCGATTGATAATAACTATAGAGTGTACACGAGTATCTAGTCCACATCCCACTTTAATCTCCTCTTAACCCCCCTCTTAATCTCTTCTCTATGTATTATTAGCATTAATATTTGCCATAGAAAGCTGGGACTACTCTGAAAAGGCCCTCTTTGCGAGCCCTTCAGCTGATGCTCTCTTTCCTACCGATTTCGTGAACCATGGCGGGGAACGTGACTCTATTTTGGGGTGATCGCTTCCGAGGTTTACGGTTCAGGAGACTCGATACAATAATATCTAAATCATTAATTTAAAGCTTTCTCAATTCAACCTCGTCCACATTTCAGTTTTAATCAAGCTTGTAGTAGTTCTTTCATGCGCTCTGACCGAGGCGTGATCAGGCATTGAAAACTATCTGGAACGCCGCTCAGACCATCGGAAAATGCGATATTCGGCTTAATCTCATTCCCACCCTCGTCCTTCGGGCACTGCAAATGCATCGTAGCGAGTAGAGTAGAGATCATGATGTATACCCCGACATGGCCAAATGTTCTCCTGGACAGGCCCTCCTTCCGAATCCAAAGGTCCTTCTGGCAAAGGCTCGCCTTGTCCGCCTTGAGCAACCGGCTCGTATCTCTCCGGAAAACTCTTCGGGCGACGAATAATGCCTCACATCTCGTGACATGGCCCTAACGTTGGGATATACAACTGATCCAGCTGGAATGCGGTAGCCTTTATACTCATCATCTGCCAAGGTCGCATGCGGTACGCCTAGGGTGACAGGGGCTGCCATCTCGTGGTCTCACGGAGTACATTCAAAAGGTACTTCAATCGAGGCCGGTCGTCAAATGTTGGAAGACGGAGTAGGTCTCCATTATCATCGACGCCAATCACGGCTTCCAGTTCGGCTCTAGCCTTAACCCGAGCTTCAAGGTTACTTAACAAGCCTAGAATGCAGACCATAATAGTAGACCAGGTAGTATTTCCTCCAGGATGGCGATTGCACCTGCTGCCCCTTGAGATCTCAATCGTAGCGTCGTTGGGCCTACCGCCCTCGTTGGCGAGATATCGGCCAAAATGAGTGTGTACAAATGAGGACTCGAGTTGTTCCCCGCGCTCTGATAGAGGGTTCAACTGCATCCCATGGGACGTCATGAAGCCGTTGAATGATTTCCGGTGCACGGGCGTGAAGCAAGGGGCTGAACAGTTTGCTGATACGAGCAACACCACTAGGCAGGTAGCGGAGCATCGGGAAAAAGTCAACAACGTTGCCAGCGGGAACACCGCCTTGTCCCGTAGCCTCCTCCGCACCAAGTGCCATGTTGACGTAAGGGTCATCTTTCTCCTGTACTCGATACCAAAGCCTACGCGCAAGACAACAGCAGTAGAGAAATGGCGAAGTAAGATGCTCCAGTTCTCAGGGTCTGCAAGTATAGCCCGTGCAGCGCGACGAGCCTCTTCCGTTTGGATCGGACGGTAAGCTTTGCTCGCAGACTGCGTGAAGGATGTTTGGATGAGCTTCCTGTGAAGAATAACCTGGGAGACCAGCGAAGAAATGTCAAGGTAACCCCCATCCCATAACCTCAAATAGCACAAATCGAGGCCTGTCGGCATAGTTGGCTCCCCGCTTGTCCAGAAGGTCGTGGGCAGCCTCGATGCTGTTAAGGACAATGATCGATCGTCCGAGCACATTGAAATATACTTCATCGTTTTACACAATGAGCAACTTGGATTCCACCAAATAGTCTATTTCGGACCAGTCTTCATTACTTACGGATATCAGTGTTATACTTCTTGGCCCATTCCGCGTATTGAAACTCAGGGTGCGCCACGGGTATGATGCGCAAATGGCCAATGATCGGCTCGCCTGGTGGACCTGGGGGAAGTGGAAGACGACTTTTGCGGCTTTGGATCAGGAAGGGCGTTAAAATTATAAGAGAGACGCCGATTGTTGCTAATACCGCAAAATTCGTTAAGGCATCTAGAGTAGTGAGCAGCATAGCTGACTCATTAGAGCTGCGGATCCCTTAGGAGAAACACGAAGTGCGTAACAGCGTAGAGTAACCAATATTATTCTATGCAGCCCGTTTTAGGTATATTACATGATGATGATGTTAGAACTACAAGAAAACAATCGCTAGTTCCCGATTATTGATCAAGGTTTGATTTTTCTAGTAGAAATAATCTATGAGACCCGTCTGACTGCTGGCGAATCCACAAGATAGATTGCGCAAGGTTTCGTGAGCAATGGCTTGCCGACACGTCACTCCCGCCGATAATTCCGTAAGGCACAATATGTTTCCAATGTACGGAGTAAAGCTGATCGGAAGACTTAATGTCAACAAGACATTTATCACAACGGGATATACATAAATTTAGCCATTATAAGATGTGCACTTAAATCCTAAGGATAAGCATTTTGAAGCAAAGCTGGTCTATCACACTGATCAATTGGGGAATTGATGAAAGCGATGAGAGCGAACGTGATGAGAGTGATGATGAGAGGCTATAGGTACCTACAGGTAGGTGCTGAGAGGTAAATTTTGCGCTGATAGGTTAACTGCTACACTGAAGACGATTCATACGCCGAACCACCCTATTAATAGACTACCAATTCAACCACCAGATTTAGGAAAGAGAACCTCGAAGTATAAGAAACTCAGATGCAGGTTAATTTCCCCATCTTGATATGGCGCAGGAATCAAACATACTTATTACATTTGTGGGAGGCAGATTGACCACCAAGATGAAGCAGTGTGGCGCCGAGACCTGTCGCTCGGCAAATTACAGTGAGCTCATCTAAGTCCAATACAAGTCAAACAGAAATCAATACATACAGGCTTTATGATGATACATACCATATATTTGCAAACATGAAGCTCACATGTATCTCCTTCACATCGGATGATTGTGGTGAACGTCTTCTGACCAAAACGCCTGCCACTCCAAGTGACGAACGTCTCAGCCAAGAAAGCAAGAACCGCATTCAATATCATCCTCCCTTACTCATGCACTTCACACTATTGCGCTTGGACTCTCATTCTGTTGAAAGCTGCCCTACTGTTTGCTTTTTAAATCCATGTCGCGTGAGTTAAATCAACACTCAGTGCGACGTAAAACCGGGATACAAAGGCTTGTGGTGGCATCACCCGAGCGTGCAGACAGGTGCCCAGGTGGTTTCAGTCACAGGCCAGGTCGAGATACAGCCCTGTCCAGTGAGCTTCAGCGCCTATTTACACGCTAGGTGCCCTGCAATTACTTCACCATTACGCATCCTGTCCACTATTCAAGTCTCCGATCAGCAACAATGGCCACCGTCCCGTTAACTCCGATCTCCAAATTCCCGGCTCTCATCATCTTTTTAATGGCTTCACTGAGCATGTCTACACAGGCGGCACCACAGACATCGCAGCTCTACCAATTCACTTATCCGACCTCAGTCCAAAATTTATTCGCGCTTCCGAATGGATGTCTTCTTTTGAGCACCTCAGTCAATGCCGATCTCTGGTACATCGATCCCGAGGCCCTATACCCGGCCGCCCAAAATGTCATTACCCTCCCCGGTAGCATCTCGTTGAACGGCTTTGCCGCACTCGGGGATGGGTTATACGCCGTCACCGGCAGCGCGCCCCCGGGATCCAACTCCGAAAGCCCAATGCAAGTACATGTCATCAAGGTTGACACAGAAGGCGATATAAATGTCACAGTGGACCACACCGTGGCAGTCTCAGGCACACAGAGTATGGATGGAACAACTGCACTGCCAAAGCATACACGCACGATCCTCACCGCCGATACGATTGAAGGTCATATTTTGCGCGTCAACACCAGTGACGGTTCTGTTAGCGTCGCATTTGAACATGCGGCACTGAAGCCGGGCGAGGGTGGAAACACGACACAGGGTGTCAAGGGGCTCAAAGTTCGGGATGATTACCTTTACTTTACCAACTCGGCGCAAAAGACCTTCGGTCGGTTTCCTATCGACGAGAATGGAACCAACACCGGTGATGTTGAGATTCTAGCCCAACTGGACAACACGTTAGGGGGTGTTTCCTATGGAGATTTCAGCTTCGATAGGGCTGGGAATGTGTATGTCGCTGTGCACCCGTCGTCGATTCACAAGATCACTCCCGAGGGTGCACAGTCGGTTTTCGCTGGAGGCGTCAATTCGACATTCTTAGAGCCAACCTCGACCGTCGTGTCAAATGATGAAAAGTCCGTATATGTTTCTACGCCGGGATAGATTCGGGTTACCCCATCACGGGCGGCCAAGTCCTAAAAGTGCAGGTCTAGGACACCCGCACATAACATCGTTCACCCCACTGTGCAGAGGACGAACATCTGCTTAGGCAACATCCTATCTACCCCTTGATTCAATATACCAATACGCAACTCGGAGCTGAAAGAATCGCAGTGATTGTTCGCTTTATTCAACGTAATTGTCTACAGTGCGATCTCAAGGGCTCTTCGATTATCCGGGATAGGAAAAACAATGAAAATGCACTATCAAAGTTACAGGCTCGGCCAAGAAATCTGTTGTGATACCGGGGTCCCTGGCATCACGTAAATTCTATCACAATGAACCCCTTTCGATTGTGGTCAAGGTCCAACAAAGGTGACAATTTCAAAGACAATGCTTATTGTAATACAAACAATAAAGTCATCATATAAGAATACTGAAGCTCAATGGGACCGTAAGTATCGATGAGAATCAGACTTGAAGAATTTTGAAGAGGTAAAACCCAGAGCTACCAAGTTTCAACGAATAATCATAGACAAAACAATAGCTCAACTTAGTAAAGCCCACGGAGTAAGCATCGAAGGAATAGAGTTCAAACTCACGGAAGCCCAAGAATCACCCGAAGCTATAGAAGCTGAAAGAACAGAGGCACAGGCTAATATGGAACCCAGATCAGAAGATAATTTATGTAATACGAAAGGAGCAGAAACGAAACCAGGTAAAGATGAGACAGCAAAATCCAATACGTCGGAGCCGAAGGTCAAGGCAGCAGTGACAGCTAAATCGAAGGTGGCCAAGAACACGGGAACTAGCACGGTAGGAAAGAAGCCCACAGGAGTGAAGAAATCACGAAGCACCAAGCCAGCAGCAAAGCGCGGTAAGAAAGACAGCACGCCCTCGCTGGGCGCCATGCTCGGCAAGATGCGAGAGTGGATAAGGGCCCCGAGCTCGTACATGATCCGGAACCCCGACAGCAGGTGCTTCGGACTCTCCGTGCGGAAGCCCGACGCCGAGCGGACCGAGATCACCATCGCGCACACGGTGGACTGCGAGTGTTTGGACGTGCGGCTCATGCACATCGCGCTGCACGTCGACAGGGCGGTCAAGGCTCGCCACTTGACCAGGAGGTTCCGGGACTCCTTCGTGATCGCGACCAAGCTCCGGCAAAGAGTTCCCCCATCCCAAAGGGAGCACAGTTTCCCAGGGGTAAAAAGCAGGTCATTCGTCGACCACAAGAAGAGGTGGATGCCGATGTAGCTATTATCAATGTTATTGATGTGCATAGACGGCAAACGCTAATCGAGAAGTGGAAGAATCTTGAGGCATATCAGAAGAGACGGATTTGGCAGGATTGGTGAGTTCGCATTACCCTTCATGCCCTCATGATCTATAGTGATAATATAATTGTAGGGAGCAATAGAAAATGTTAGGATGATGTATTATTTCGTTCTGTTTCATTTGATGTGTAAATTAAGGCAGAGACTTAGCAATGCGTATGCACTCATCTCTTCACATCTTCTTCCCTTGTCCTTACGGCCATAAATCCTCTCAACAATACATAATTTTTCAGCAGCGGAGTCCTAATGTCGCATGAAGTTGCGGGACAGTGAAACATGCATTGGTAAAGAACCCTTCGTCTTGTGACCAGAAGGACTAACGCTCTTCTGGGTGGTTCTAGACTTGGCCATGCCTCCGCCGTGATCGCATCTGCCTACAGGAGGCACATCTAGGCCGTAACTAAAGCTGCTCCTCACCGTGAAATATACTCCGACTTAGGGTCTTAGTTCTGTCAGGCTGCAATTAGCAGTAAGCTCCCGACGGTTAGGTTTGAGCTACTTGTAGACATCGAATAGCTACCCGACGAGGTTAGCATACTCAATGTAGCTAGTGAGGAGGCCATCATATGCCTCTGAGAGTCGATGTAGTAGGTAGCCGTTCCGAATAGAGCACGGTGAATTGTATTAAGTGTTCATTCTTCCCATTTAACTCAAGATGTCGTGCATGTCGGTATATGAGACACGCAGGGACCGCAGAACGCCCGCTTTCCGGATATTTCTCGGTGTAGTTCGAAACGAGGGAGTATTGCACTCACAAAGTCGCGTGGCAATTTCTCAAGACTCTACCGTTACTTTCTCTGTGTGTGACGAGTATTTCCGGTGACGAGCATACCCCGCCTGTATCAATGTGTCTAGAAGCCAGCTATGCACACTAAGGGCAAGGTAACATAGAACAAAAGCTTCTGTGACCCTTCGACGAAACGGGGCCCTTCATGCAGGGTCTACCCAGACTTACTTGAGCCTCAGGGAGATTTGAGGTCTAGAACAGGCCCATCCGGAAGTATAGTTCCTTACCCTTCGCCTTGTGTGTTGCTTTATGTTTTTACACGAGCGGAAGTAGGGTTGACTTACCAGGGCGCATATGATCCCTTGCACCTAACAATAACGTTTAGAGAATAAGATTAAATGTGTGTCTTTAGCCCAAGACAATTTGACTTTTTTTGCCTTTCCCCTGCTATCCGCGTGCCTTATAAGCTCAGAGGGTTGAATCTAGAACACCGCCTAGTCAAAATGCCAGTCATCTTAGGCCGTTCTAGAAACCTTCAAGGAAACTATATTACCCACATACAGCATATTAGTGGCGCGGGATGGCTTGCTTTGCGCGCGACCACGCACACGTTTAATATTGGCCAAACTAAGGGTTGCGTGAATCTCTTTCGGCCGGCGACATTGACACTATAATTTGATTGTTCGTACGAAAAGTTTCAGCAAGAAAATCTCGCGCCCGAAAACGGAGAGATAATACTCTCTATACCCATTCACCATCAAAGTGGAGGCTCAGAGTGCCAAGAAGAGCTTGCAGGTATGGCCGAGACAGATGGTAAGGCTTGCGGGGTACTGTCTCTGTCAACTTGACTGCTATTGGCATATTAGACATGTCGGGAATCGGGGGGGGATCGGAGGGGTAAGAACATTAGGCAGCGGGAATGCTGTTCGGATATTTATGGCATCATGACATATTGTGCCCAGACATGTCAGTTGCAACCTGTGATGATATTTCTCATCTCCGACGTGATTGGTTAACGTAGAACTGACATCAAGTTTATCTCGGCAAGCGGCATCTCGAGGGCTCATAGACAATCCTGCCCGAACCGGTGAAGCCAGTCCTTCTTCATGACAAGCTGGGTACAGTTGTCGATGCATGGCAGGTCAAAGGAACACGACAGCAGACATGTACAGCTATTGAGAAGATTAATAGTTAAAATATATCAATTTACATATTTTCCTACCGACATCCGAGCCGGGTTCGGCCCACCAGACGGCCCGTTCGAGACGGATGTTGAATAGCAATGACATTTCGAAGAGTATGTCCTTGGAGCTGCACAAACACAGCGCGGTGGTGGGTTAGTGTAAGTCTCGAATACGCCGCGAGAGGTATCTAAATTGTACACAGCATATTGCCCTGATTTTATAATGTTGCATGGATTGGGTACAAGCAATAAAAAGACAGAAATTAAGTTTGTAAGGCTAGATCCGAGAATAGTTCGAGAAAATGTTCCACAGTTACCACCAGCTTGGAAGATGAGGACTGAGTGTCGCCTAGGCGTTTCATCCTACCATTGTGGAACTAACCCCTGGGGATCAGCATGATTGTCGTTGACGATCTTTTTCGGATCATCGATGGCTGTAGGTGATCTCGATCGTTCGGTGGGGTTGGTGATTGGTCGAGGGACCTAGCCTCTTTCAAGTCCAGACCACAGTCGCTGAAATTGCTTAAGAACTATCTGGCCGCCAAGAAGGGTAGATCTAACTTCATCTTAAACCATGTGGACAAGGCGAATAGTGTGTTTTCGGCACGAGTGAGGGCAATGGAGAGTTACTACGAAAAAACACTATAACAGACGAATTTCCACGTGCGCGCTACTGGGCGGTACCGTATTGGGGCTATCAAGAAGAGGACCCGATGCGATCTCGATTAGCGATCAGACGACGGCGAACGGCGCACATCTCGCCCTTTTACTGCCCTGATCGACAGGACACATCAACGTTGGGGCAGGATTGGAGCACAAAACAAGGGCAAATTCATGCTGTAAAGGGTGAGGAACACTACACTATGATTCAGATATGGCTCGATCATCACCACTGGCGTCTTCGGCTCTGGATGCCAATCGATCTGAAGCAGCGGGTGGATTTGTCATTTCCATTGCGTCGGGTCTGGTCGGGACTATGAAAAGGTCTCTTTTGGATCGAAATATTAATAGGCCGACCCAAGTACCGAACCGTGCTCTATCCACCCCAGACAATTCATTCTCCTCTCCGCTTATCTCAGCTCGATGTGACAATGATCTCCGGCCGTATACAGTAGGTCCCTACGCTACAACAAACTCTATCGCCTGGCGCGTGATGATCATCTGGGGAACACGCGGTTTCGATCGAATTAACGGTGACGAGTGCAGGACGAGTGAAGGGGTAAGGGTAAGGGTGAGCCCTGACCTGCCCTGGATCGCAAGATGGCGGCCGTTATCAGCGCATTTGGCCTTATTTCCGCCGTGTGACCATGATACACAAGCATGTGTAAACTCTACGGTGTGGTAGACACACACACACACCCAGGCTTTCGCTTCTCCAAGATACTCAATGCTGTGACTAGACCTGTGATCAGCACCGCGTTCGGCATGTTGCATAGGCCTGGATCAGCTTTTTGGCTGATGCATCGGGCTTTTTGTCCGCTACACACGGCAAGTTTAGTTACTTCCAAGTAAATACCAAATACCACTAGCGCTACCGGGGGAGGTAAGCTGTACTTAGACCAACTAACCAGCCAACCAGCCAACTAATGTTTACCAATTGATGTGTGTATGTATGTACGTATGTATATGTAGACGGGACGGGATGCCCATTATAGGTTGCCCACCTCACTCCATATCGTGATGACGAGCCAAGTCGCCGAATTATGCGCGTGTCCGCTACGGTGACGAGTTCCATTTTCATTATGTACTGGAAGTAGGTAGGCAGGTTTTCTCTGTGGCCTACCTATTTAGTGCATTTAGTGCAGGGCTTCTGCTGTGCTGTGCTGTGCTGTGCTGTATGCTATGCCTTGAGGCACTTAGTAACAGGCCTGACTTAGTAAGGGCAAAGGATGCACTACCACATGCAAAATTGCAAAATTTGCCGATAGTGGCACCTCTCGGCAACTTGCTTTTGGACCAAGCCTTTCTATTCGCACCACAGTCCGGGCGATATCCGACAGCCATCGAGCTCCTGCGCAGCCATCGTGAGCTGTGCGAGCTGCATAGATCCTGACTACGATGCAGCGCTACACTATACTGTATCCATGTGTCGCATGTTGTGTACAGTACATATAGCATGCTGTGTCGCATGGACAGCGACCTCGACAGGGATCGAGAGGCACCTTATCAACAACCTAACCGACCCGGGCAGCCGCTAGCACTGGTAAGAAGGATGCGGATCTGACTCTGCGTATCCTAAAGCCACGCAACCAGCATGGGATTGAGCGAAAGTCGATACGCGGCGCCTGACTCTTTCTCTCCTCTTTTGCTATCCGGCGGGAGAGCTATACGCTTAGTTGCAGTTTCAAACCACAGTAGTTGGTGTGGTCGGCCAATGAAGACGAGAGAGGCGTTTTCTGGAACTCTGGACTGCATGTTGTATTTCGTAGTGGCGAAACTTAGTTGGCTCAAAATCACTACATAGTATTATCTGGACCTTTTCCTCCATATTTCCATATTTCCGGGTCCGCCGGGAGACGGAAATCGGCTTTGATTGGGGTTTGCAACCAAAAGAGTACGCTTGTAGTAGGCTTGTGGGAGTTGCCCGCACTGAGATCTCGATACCATGAATCGCCATCGCCATCCACATACGCAGTAAGGTTTCGCATAAGTAAAGAGAGATCTCTCCTCCGGTCTGCCAGGCAGGTAGCCGGATCTGAAACTTTGAGCCAGGACCTCATTCCGTTAACCGAATCACATTACTAAGTACATACCCAAAATCATCGCCGGTGAAATAACTTTCGCCACAGAACCTACCGAGTCATTCTCCGCTGGCAGCCCTTTCTTCGGTCTTTGCTCAACACCGATTTTTCTTCGCTACGCGACATCCCTTGTCATTAGCACCCAATCCGAAAACCTGAACCCTGCGAGAGAAAAAAAAAAAACTTCAAGAACTACTCTATCAGGCCCATCGTGTACGCTGGATTCTCGCAGGGCGGCTATTCATTCGTGGTTGCATATTAGGAAGAGAATATAAAAAAAGCCACACGGGCATTATTACATCACTTTTTTCTAATACACCGAGGCGCAGCACGAGCCCAACTGTGTTTTGGTCACTTCGTCAAGAGCAACGACAGGAGCCCAATAGCCCGAAAGCATTTTCTCTGCCCATATTTTTACTGTGTATCTTAGGTTGTTGTTCTCTACACTGCCAGTATCAGGCAAACAAAAGAAAGAAAGACTGCGATTTCCTGGTTCAACCTGGTCTATTGGTGCTCTCTCCCGTTCCAATAACCACCACTGCAGCGTTGCATCTTGCATCATCCTCGTTGGCTCATTATTGGGCACAAGTCCTGACAGACCAGGCCAATTCTTCATTTAACATCCAGCCAGCAGCTAGCAACCAGCAACCAACCCAGTGCGGCCCGCTACACAGGCGACGACCCACTATCTCACGCCGAATCTGTTGCTGCCCAGAGCAGAGCAGGGTGCAGGAGAATTACTACCTGTTTAGTACTAGCTCTGGATTTGCTGCACTATTCCGCATCAGTGCTGGGCTGCGAAAAAGCTCAGAGACCCAGAGACCCATACACCGGTTGTACCTTGCCAGGTACACTGTCCTCCGACAGAGCTCTCCGACAGGGATACCCTGCCGGCTCCGCCTGTGACACTACCTACCAAGGTACCAAGGCCGCACTAAAACAAAACACAAGGCATCTGACATCCGCCGAGCTAGCGATTCATAAAGGCAGCCGTCTCCTGCCCTCCTCATAGCTGCGTCTTTGACTGTTCTCTACAATCAACCAACAACAAACTTCTCGAAGAAAGAAACGCACTTTAACGCCACAGGAAGCTAGCTAGCTTGCTTGCTAGTCTTAACTACCTTTGTGGCTCTGATACTCAGTACGATTCCGGATGCCGACCGTCGCAACGTCGCACATTTTCGTCATGCCTACGACTCGTCCGCCGCCTCACAATTCGAGCGCCTCATCCTCATCCTCATCCGTCTCCGACTCCTCTTTCAGGCTCAGCATGGAAGCCCGGCCCGTAGCTTCGGTGGAGGTGTTACGTTGCCTTCGCTGCCATCGCCATGTGGAAACAACCTCGACAGATGACCTTGCGTCGACTGGCATGATCCGTGTTGGCTTCAACCTATACTACTGCACAAAGTGTGCAGCTGCTGTCGGCTATAAATGAGCAGCTCACAAATACACACGGCACAGTTTGCTCGTAACCGTTTATGATGGAGGGACGACGATGATTCAGACTCTTGAAGCGGATTATAAACCAACCCATACCGTATACTACCTGGATGAGGTCCGCCGCCCAGGAAAGGGCTATTTAAGATGGACTCGAGGATCGGGAACATAGTTGCAGTCTATGTCAGACAAGCAGCCAACCGCCGATTACTATGTGCGGAATCGCAGAGAGCCTGTCTCTTGACACCACGCAGCGAAGGGACACAGCTCCAAGACCGGTCCAATGGGAACTAGGCAGCGCCCATGAAGTGCATCATTTCCCAACAGCTCGGTCCGGCCTTGATCCATCTGCATGGATTTCGTTTCCGACTCAGGGACCGACCCTGATCGTCGGTTGTACACATTATTTCTTCGAGGCAACGATCATCAATTTCCAAATTTATCGCTAGGGATCTACACCTTGTTCCGACGGGCGCCACTTTTAACCATAAGGCTTACCTCCCTCCACCATGCATGTGAACGCAGCTTCACATCAATTGGCTTCAAATACGGCCCAGATAGCCCGCTATCTGCCGCCATTCATTAGCGACACGAAGCTCGACGGAGCTACATGGAAATATTATGTCGGCAATTGCCTGTCATGGGCTCATTCCGGCCTCCCCTTCGACCCGCTCTCATATGCCGTGCAGGTGACCAACACCATCACCCGGCCTTCTCCCCCCAAACTCTATATGTACTGTACACAATTCCCAGCTGGCTGGAATGGTTCTATAACCCCCAATTCCTTTTCTTCTCGTTGTCCTCGGATGCGACGGACACAATCCGGCTATGCATCAATTCCAAGGCAATCAGTTTGAAGCGAGTGGAGCGCTTTAGCGAGGTGTGCGCTACAGCCTGACTTCTTATTGCCCCACTATCTGTAGGATCTGGTGGAGCCGTCTGAGCTTGAAGCTTGGGCTACGATGACGGGACCTTGCTTAAACCTTGGTGGTGCGACGGTGGGTGACTGGACTGCGCCTTGGGCCTTGGTTTCATTTGGAATTTGTTTTATTCATGAGTTATGATGGAAAATACCCTAACTGGCTATATTTTTGAGTAAGCTGTTCAATAATGACATGATACCACAATTCAATTCAATTTACCAATCTTGCGTCTCTCCCTCTCTCTCTCTGTGAAATCTTGGCCCCCCAGCTGTATGTACGCTGGAGCACATACGAACTGCACCAGGCCGTAAGTGTCAACCCCAATCAAGGCGTATGCCGGCGACCCTGGTCACTGTCCAACGTCATTTCGATATATAATTATACTTACCCTAGACAGTCTCGGCCAATCACGACTCTCCTCGGCGCGTCTCCGATCTCCACAGTGTAGTCTAATTGAGACTCGTCTCTCTCTGACTGACTCTAAATCCGGGCAGTAAGTAGGAATGGGCAGACCAACGCCCGCCTTCACGTGTATACTATGCCATTTGTTACAAACTAACAAGACGCTAGCAGTGTAGATGCATGCCCCGAAGGTTTCGGAGAAAGGGATAGTTCAATTTTTTTATTCAATTTTTTATATTTCAATTTCACACAAACATATTTACTTATGCATACGTATGGTTGCTTTGGTACGATTGAATTGATGATGATGAATGCAACAGAGGGAGTTACAAGCCGACGGAGCAAATCTCGCGGCGTTGGAGATTGTAAAACAAAGAGATCTGTCCATCTATACCTTTTCTATGGAACGCGACAACAACTGCACAGCACAGCTCACATCTCGACAAGGGTTTGTAAAAGGGTTCGGTTGAACCATAATACATATACATACATAAGTACACAGCGGCCATCCCGATCTGGGAATGGAATGGAGGGCATTTGAGGGGAAGGGAAGGTTGCGAAGGTTGCATGTATTGTTTTGCTTTGGGGGGACGACGCAACGCATCATTGACCCTGTTCATGGCGGGCCGGTGGGTTGTGAGTCGAGGAATAAGCCGAAGCCAAGCTTTCTTTAGACAGAGCCCACTCTGTCTCTCTCTCTCGCTCTCTCTGTTCTTAACCGATCGTCATGGCTATAGTTGGTGGAGCGGTATGGGGGGGTCCTTTTTTAACTATCTTGATTTGATACGTACGTAGCCGTCTACTTAGTCTACCTAGGTAGGTAACCTACCAAAGGTAGGTAAGTTGATGTAGGCTAAGCACGCACTTCTTAACGTGGATGCATACGACAAAACCCTGGATCTACAGACCACCCTGAGAACTGCAAAACCCTTGCAATTGAACCCTGAAGTTGCAGCTCGTGTTTTTGTTCTGGTGGGTGTGTTGGTTTTTTTGGCTTTTTTTTTTTTTGTAACGTTTCGTTATCACGATCTCTAACCGCGCCTCTTTCTACATCGGGGCTGAGACATGGTGACGACTGACGAGTCGGGCGTAACCCTATCACGCTTGTACTTTGTTCATGATAGGCTTTTATCACGTGCGACGGCGACCGTGTAGTGTTGTTCTATGGGAGCTTATCTTGTGGAAGCTATATGAAAGAAGGAGTGAGAATACCTACCTACACCTACTTACCTACGTAGGGGGACGAACCGGGCACAAATAGTGCGACCAAATCTCGGGTCGGCAATTGCCTAACTGAACTAAGTCCACGCGAGTCTGGATACTTACTTAGTAGTTAGATAGCTTCCTCCCCCAAAAGTGCCAGTCCCACGCATTAGTCAGTTCGACTGAAGCTTCGACTAGCACAACTGGAATTTATAGTACATCTTTTATCTAATCAGGAATGGGAATAGCTTCACTCCCACCACTAAAGTTAGACACATGTAACGGAAGTTTTTTTTTCTAAAGTTTTTTTTTTAGTCCCGTTCTCTTGTCTCTTTTTACAGTATTTCATGCGTGATATAGACATAGCCTGAAACATCTGATACGACATCAATTCGCTTCGTCGATCTCTTCTATCTATCTGCGCCTCTTAGCTTAATCTATCGACGCTTTTTTTCATACCGCGGCAACATCGCATCATCATAGCTCTGCTGCTTGCTGCGTATTACTACGGTACGACCGCCCCCCTCAGCCCCCAATCTATAGATCTGTCCCCTAAGAACCGGGAATCAGGGTCCGAGGGCAGAACTGCTTGCAAAAAGGTGGATATGGGACCAGGGTGCGCACTGCACGACGACATCATCGCGCGCCTAAAGTACAAGTATACTAACTGCTCCCCTTGGTTCCCGTCGTCGGTGCTTGGCTTTTTGGCTTGGTCGTGCCTGTTCCCACCTACCTGGCCCCTTGTACTTACGTTGCTCTGTGCTGTGTTAAGTATGTGTTGTGTGTGTTATTATTTTTCTCATCGCGTCACCCACCACCCATACCCATACCGACACCCGGTATATCGCTCATCATCCTGCAACACGTATACACAACGTTATGCCGGTACTATTATGGATGGGACGGGATGGGTAGCAGAGGGATTTTAATTATTATTATTATGATTGGTAAGATATTTTATTGTAACCGCGGAGACGGCGCCGTCCCGGTTCGTCGTGCAAGCGAGCGAGCGAGAGAGAGAGAGATTGGGCGGGGAGCTGTCATCCTCTGGATAGGCCACATCATGTGTAGTGCAGCAAGTTACTAGGTGGTGGCATTTGAACCAACTTGAATAAATTAAAAAGGGGTAGTTTACAAGAATAATACGCTGCACCAACCATTTAAAATCTGCGCCAAGTGGTATACACACTATGGCAAGTTCCATGTTAGTATACAATAGGTAGGTAGGCGGGCATCAGTCTATGTGCAAACAGCGGTGCTTCCTTTGAAGGATTACATAACGTGAATGCAGGTAAGGTATATGTATACAGGTAAAGCTTCGTACTATGTAGGCATCTCGTACTGTAGGACCCTAATTCCGTAGCCGCCTTCCGCGCTATTGGTTGCCGGTGCAGGTAGGGGGGATGACGACCATGACAAAAAGAGGAATGCTCGAATCCACCGCGGAATGAGAAGGATGTTGAGAGCCCAGAGACAAAAAGTGAGGTTATTCACGATCTTCCGCTCATTTTCCGATTCGCATTAGATAGCCGCCGTTAGAGCGGGGGCGTGCGCCGTCGAGTGTGGACTATGCCGTTCTGGGGTTGGGGGGGAGATGGGGACATCTGATGACGACGGGGTCACGGTGTCCCTTTTTCGTTGTTTCATTACTTGTATACTGCTATGTATCTGCCAGTAGATTAATCCATCATTACCTGGATGAAGATGGATGAGTAGATCTGTTCTACGCAGCACCGCATTATCTGATGTCCGTCATCAGTAGATCAGTCACTCCTCCGTCACTCACTTTTCATCACGGCACAAGCAAGCAGCCCAATTACCCCGACAACTCAACTACGTATACGCGCCGTACATCACAAATCACCCCGCACGACTGCCATAGGCTGGCACCGACAACCAGACCCCGTTCCCCCGTCTAACCGTCCAGAACCGCTGTATCACCTGCATGGATGGATGTATGCCATCTCATCAAGCCTGGGTAGGTAGCTGGCTAGGTAGGGGGTAGGAGGTAAGGAGAGGTAGGGCCGCGGCATGTAGGTAATTTGATGTCGAGGCCGTCACCTGATCAGATCTTGGGTGACGAAGCCAGCAAAAGACGGCCGAATGAGACTTCGTCCGTCGCGGCCTTGCCGGCGATCCCTCTTACACGTGGAAAATGTGACTGGCGTCGTGCGGAGTCCGGTAGTTGGGTTTTGGGTTGGACTGGACTGGGGGACCCAGCGATTATCACCGACCCGGCCGTAACGCGCCCATCGTGCAATTCCGTCAATCAGTGCAAGTGAAAATCGACCCAACGTCATTCGGGGTCACGAGCCACCTGGCTCTACCAAAGAAAGCTTCCCCTTATCGTCAACGCCCAGCCAAGGGATCTCCCTCACGAAAGTTTGGATCGGGCAGGATTCAGTGGCACGGTATGACTCAGGAAGAGTGAAAAATAATGACCAGTTATAGCTAAAATAAACAAAACAAAATAAGATGAATTAAAATAGATAAATTAAAAAATTACGAAAAATGAAAAGAATAAACCTGTTAAGATCTGCATTATGGCTCCGTTCACGTGACAACCAGACCAAGGTGTGAGAGTGAGAGCAGCTGTAAAGGTGAGCCAGTGCACCGTTAGCCAAGCGACGCAAATCGTGGATATTTCGCGAGTTCGGCTTCCGACGGGAAGGGCCGGGTCATCAAAAATTGGCCATCTGAAGCCCATACAAAAACTCACTTCAATTACCTATGTAGGTATTTGCCTAGGTACCTCTACAAGTACTACGAGTCCGCATTATCAGCCAAGATAGAATACCGTAATAGTTTATAGATATGCTTTGTGATTTAATAGCAGAGAAAGAAAAAAAAAATCAATATTTGAGGATAGGTGAGATCCGGGATGTCCGTGACCCGAAGAAATTGAAAAAATGCGACCCAGGCCCGGCATCGCGAGGAAGCGAGCACGGCGTCGCCGGAGTAATCAATCATTTCCCCAGTTCTATATGTTCCCTGATTAATGAACCGAGATATACATACCACTTCCCTTTTATTTTATTTTTTTTTACATACCTTGCACGCATTAGTAGAGACGTGATTAATTCGTTACCGGCTAAATTTAACGTCTGCATTGACGCGACTCTTACATACATGTATGTACATGATGGGATGCTATTTTAGCCTACCGGGCCACAGGGGCACAGGAGATACCGACCGTTTGGTTCAGTTCGGTGCCGGCAATAAGAGTATATGTAGAAAGCACACCCACCTTACGCGTTGAAGATGACTCGTCATTTTCCCCCCCGTCTCGGACTTTTCTCGTCAGGCAATGAGTCAGTTCGTTGCTCGCTGGATACATGCCGAATTTCCATGGTGCAATGTTGGGCTGGGCATTATCTTATGTCTTGTCACTCGCATCATATTACCGGATACGGGACATAAGCGAAGCGGTTATGGGATGGGTAGATAGCATAGTAACATCGAGATGGTAATGCTGTTTCTATATGCGTAAGTACCTAGCTTTGGCAACGATGTCAACGCCCGGCACAACGGGTCGACTCCGTTCTCTCTCTCGCCCGGCAGTCCCGGATCTAAGGGCCGCGAAAATTTCCCGCACGGCTAGTCATAACGCGTTACGGGCATCAGCTGTATCCTTGGTCAACTCGTCTAGTTCGAGTCCGAGTTATCTGACAAAACAGCCCTCTTATCGCCCACGTCGCGAGAGAACATGCTGGCATGTCTTGCTGGGTGACGCCGAAAAGCAAGGGGTCCTTTGCGTGTGATATTCTCCGAATTGGATGGAGATCCACCTCCGTCAACAACATGTTAGTAAGTCTTCAAACTTTACAGAGCTTCTTAAAAATTTCTCGAGTAAGTAAGTAAAACCTATCCCAGAAAGAGTCGATGTCAATGGTAATTCCAATATCCACGGATTACTAGCTAGATATAACGAGGATAGCCTCAATTACCAATGAGTAGATAGTAGGAATCAATGCATAGCAAGTATATTTATATAATACGACGTGCGGTACTAGCAGGAAGTTACAAGGTAGCCGTACAGTCTATTTAGATCCATCTATCATTCACTGAACCCGACCCTCGCACTACCGGATACGCGAGGGGATTGGAAAGCTGGCCTGCTATACAGGGCATCAACAACGCCGCTAGAGATGACAGCACCACAGCATTGGGCTGGCGACATCATTTCTTTATTGTCGCGATGTTCTCTGCTATCCTGTTCGGGTACACAAGCCAGATAAAACGCCCGAAGTCGATATCAAGACTACAAGTCTTCGTCCTGTCGAGCTCAGAGCTCGCGCCAAATAATTATTTCAAATTGTTTGATACGCATATGCCTCGCGCGTACACCTAAAATGGAGATACACCGCTCGTACCCCTTAACCAAGTCGCAACGATGCTCCCTTTAAGAGCCCTCCATCTTTATGTCTTCGCTGCTCGCTTTGCCGAGATTTTTTAACAGATAACTGCGCTTGAAGTACTCATTGGGATGGACGATGGTTTCAAGCTGCGCTGAGGTCATGACACCCTCATCCTTGGCTTTCTTGATCTCGTTCTTATGGACGTACTCGAAGACACTACGGTTGCATGAATTAGTACGAACAACGTGATTGAGTAAGGGAATGGGTCATACCGGTTGCAGGCCATGTGAAACTTCTGGCTTTCCTTGTCTTCTTTAACACCATGTAAAACGGCCCTGTCTGTGATGCCTACACCCTGCAGCAGCGCGGTTAAATTCTCGAGATTGAAATGTCGGTATGGACATCCGTGTGCCTCGCCTGGCCCGGGCGGATGCTCCATCAGGATCTTCTGGCATGAGAAAGGCGAGTAGCCACCACCGCGCCGATTCGAATCACCACCCACATCACCATATGTGTGCCGTACGTTGTATCGGTATTCTTTGTTGAAAGTATCATCTGTAATCTTGTGGAAAGCGCTTCGCCAGAATATTAAGCATTCCTCTAAATTCAGGCCGATTCCTTTCAAAAATAGTGTGTATTGCAAGCGACCGAAATGTTTGAGATGTGCATCTCTCCTGAGCGTTCTGTGTAGGTTCTGCATGCACAGTGGAAAGTGTGCAGAAAGTGTATCGATATTGCGTGCCGAGATATCGGCGCCAGGCACTGACGATGCCGATGAATCTGCGTAGGATGCGTCTGGCGTGATGAAGTTCTTGGAAAGGTGGTTCAGTATTGGTGTGAGCCGATCGTCTTCGTCCAGCCGTGGTAATGCGCGAGCCGTTAACTAGACCACGGTCAGTTGAAAGTGCCCCTCCTCACTGATAAGGGGGCGTCGAAATACTTCTAATGCGTGGTCCAGTCGCTTAGTAAACTCGGCGACTACCATGCTCGACTGTTCTTTTGAAGGCACATAAGCCTTTCCGGCTTTTAAGAATACTCGCCTGGACTCGACTAAATCTGGCACTCTTTCCCAGTCTACCTTGATCCACGTCGTCTCCTCCTCGGCGCCCTTTTTCGATCCGGTCACAGCCGCCAGCTCGGCTCGATACTGGTTTTGCTCGTCTTCAGTGACTTGTTCGCAATCCAGGTTGGCGGATTGTATGAATGCATTCCTGCTGGTCGGGCCCTCCTCAGCTAGTCGTAAACGGAACAGCATCGTCTCAACACGGCTGAACCTCCGGCGCAAGTCTTCAGTCGAGGCAAAGGCCAGGCGTAGAATGAAATGGCTATAGTGATCTTTCTGGCGCTCTTCGAAGAACTTCGACGAGGACGTGGACGCGGAGTTGGGCTCGAGAATAAGATATTTCTTCAGCAGGGGCTTCATGTGAGCGGCTGTCTCGGCCTGGGATTTGTTGCGAAACGAGCATGCTTCGAGTTCGGCGAGGACTTGTGGATACGTCAGCAACATATGTGACCATTTGTTGGGCTGGCAAGCCTACTCCTTAATCTGTCGATCGCCCATTGTTCAAACTGCTCGAGGGTGATGTCTGCGGTAGGAGGGGTAGCGTAGAAGTTAAGGCGGTGGTGGTACTCGGTCTCCTTGTAAGTCGGGTCGGCAAATTGTTTCTTGCGATAGTCGGCGACATTGCGCCGCTTCGGGTCAGGGCGATTGTATTCCTGTCTGAGCATCTTGACAAAATGTGGGATTAGAGCGTTGGCTGGTATCTGACGTCGTAAAAATAATCAATGACCGGTTTTTAGTAAATTACTATACGCACGACGCGGTTGGCTAGGCGAAAGACGCGTCTCAAGCCTGTGGAGAGAGATGCAGCGCGTTAAGTGCATCGCGTTAATTGCATTGACCTTAGGTAAGTAACTAGGTACCTAGTGCGTGGCTTAGGTTATGTTTGGGGGCTAGTGCTAAGTATTTTCCGAGGAGGCGTTAGGTGGGTTGTGCTCTGACGTACCACCACCAATGACGGATATCGTGGGCATTGCTGCAATACTAGTATGTTACTTAGCAATGCCCCAAGCTTCCCAATTTACGAAGCACATTCGCCCTAACTCTCAGTAGACCAACTCCGCCGTCTTTGCCATCGACACACGACCAATCATTCGCCTCATCTTCATTCCTCAGCCGCCCCGTTCAGAGGCTCAGCGAGCGGCAACGATGGAGATGAGAAGAAAAAAAATCCTTCAAATCGCCATGTATTCGTACTACAATCGCCGCTTGATAATCTGACAATAGTGCCCAGTTTGACCCAGTCACAGCTCCCCCGCTTTTAGAGGCAATAATACGGACGTATTATTATACGCACGTAGTGTACCGCAGCAGGTCGCTCAACCGCGACGGAACCCGAAGGCGTCGTCGATATTATATTGAGAGAACTACGAAGTAACCTGCGTCTGCCAGTTACTTATCAATCAAAGAAATAGCTGCTGCTGCCGCCGACCGAGTCGGTTAGTCCACAGCTTAGATGGTGCCGTGTGCGACACCAGGCACAGTTCAGGAAGCGGCGCAGATGCACACATTCGTCCATGCGTACTTACATGCGAGGTTATAACATGCGAACTATGCACCTAAGCCACGGACTCCAGTTCCGTCGCTTGCGGCACATGTTGTTGCTTCCCTGGGACCTTCGAGAATGGTAGTCGGCCGGCGTCAATCATCAGGCCACCTCCACCAGGAGTCTGACTATAACCTATAACCTATAACCTCACTGACTCGCCCACTACCACTACCGGTGACACTCCCGAAGTACTTGCTTATGCTATAGGCATGCTGTACTTAGTCGGAAGAGCATCTCCCTCGGGGCACGCTAGAATAAGCATGTTCCCTGGGGCTACCTAGTATTTCCTGGTCATCCCTCGGCAGCAGCCAATCGAGACAATAGTCTTCTGCATGTCGGCTGCTGCTTTCAGCTGCTGTAAACCCTACCAACGTGGTTTTCAGCCCGCGTGTTCACGCTAAAAGTGTCAGTGCAGCTGACTTATTTCCCCATTGGGCAGGCCCCTGCCCGGCCCGCCAATCACCGCCCGCGCCGACGTCCCCTGGGGCGTCGTCCGCCTCCGCTTTCGTTGCTTTGTATCAAGTCTGCTTCAACTCTATAACCTGAATTAGATAGCCTTCTACTTCGTGGCTAGCTTACAAGATGGCAAACACACAGCCGCCCCGACTTTTAAATCATCGAAATCAGTCGCAAAATGCTTCTCTTACTCGAGGTATCGTCTCAGATTAACTTTTGCCAGCCATCACTGTCATGCAAACCGAACCCGGAGAATCCTCGTCTTCCAAACGATATGCGACTGCCGAGGATTGGCCCAAGTTTCAGGATGTCATCGTGCGGCTCTACGTCGAGGAGAACAAGACGCTAGAGGAGGTTAGGCAGTATATGGAGGAGAATCATGACTTCATCGCAACGTATGATAGACCCCGTGCTGGTTCGATGGTGGGGAGCCTCACTAACTCCTTGAAGTATATCCATGTACAAGAGACAGCTTGCTTCTTGGAACGCCTTCAAGAACCTACGTTTCGACGAAGTGTTGCAGATCCTGCGTTTACAGAGACGGAGGGAAGAAAAGCACAACAAAGGATCTATCTTCTATGTTAGGGACCGGAAAGTGGAGGTTGACAGCTTACAGATATTATATCCCGGAATCCGTCCCTCTACGCAAAGCTCGAGTCCGGAGAACAGCCCCACTCAGATGCAATCCGGGACGTCAGCTGTCGTACCCCGGCTCCGTCAGAAACCCCCTCAGACTTACCAGCACAACTCACCAACGCCGAAGAGAAATTACCATCAATCATGACAGACCCTGCTGGTGAACTTCACGAGGACTTGTTACGTTTTCTTCGAACCCATTTAGATCAAGGCTTTGAATCTGGCGCGTGGGTACGGTCTGGGAGTCGCTGCTGGAGCACTAGAGGACGTCAAGGCCCCGCAGAGCTGCTGAAGTCATTGCTGGACAGGTGTATGACAGCAGCACTATCCGTGGGTCGTCAGGTCGAACCCGTCGCTATAAGACACGCACTTGATGCTCCATTCAGTCTGCTGATTCGCGTCTTCAAGAACCCCCACCAGAGACGATACCAGAATACTCTGTATTGCCGCTCGTCTTGAACTTATTGGCCGGGGGGAGATACAAGGCATTTTGTTACAATTCTGCTCAGATCTCGCCAGAGCCCTATACGGCCGGGGTCATGCTCTCTCCGATTTCTGGCAGACTTTCCTTGACGTGCCTGCCACTGAAAGACATAGGGTTATCGAGATTGTACTTACACAGTGCGTGTCTAAATTCGAGGAGCACCTTGGCTCCAGTCATTCACTATCAACAGAGGTTTATTTGTTATACTTCGATGCAGTAGAGAGGCAGAAGGATCCCAAGACACAAGCCGAAAGTCTCGCGCGCCAATTATCTAAAGTCGATGATCAAGTCATCGATCCCTCTATCATGGCCATGCTAAAGTTGGAACATGCGTTAGCAACCTGTAAATGGGATCTCGCCGAAGGCCAGCCGGGTAAAGCAGATGACGTCTTATCTCAATTAGACATTACAGCGCTTTCTCCCAAGGATGATTCGTTTCGGTGCGTATGGCTTGGTTATGTTCGGTGGATAAAGGGGGACATCGCGGCGGCAGAAGAGGCGTATAAGGACTCAGTACAGGCGGCAAAGTTGACGGGGTCTCGGGATTGCGTCTGCGAGGCTCTCTTCCAACTCGAGAAGTTTTATCTATACAGACAGGAGCCCCTACAAGCCGAAGGCATACGAGCAGAAAGACTTAATGTGCTTCGCAAGCTAGAGCCGATCATGTGGACCGATCATCAGGACATTTCGGAGGAGATGGAAAAGCGCCCGGAAAATACAGGCCCTACTGTGACCATTATTCGCATAGGCTCCGATGCGAGCAGCGACACATGGGTGCCGTCGGCTTCTACTCTTATGATAGAACATCACGAATTACGTAATCAGGTATCTACTGGCGTTTAGGGTACAGGGCGAGTACACTTAGAAATAACGATTTACTTATTTTTCAAAGGGCTATCTACTGCTCTGATATGTCGAGGGACGCTGTTTGCTACATATATCCGAGCTTCCCGCCTTATTCTTCTTCATTTAGTATCTCATTCTCCGTACTCTCTCATTCTTGTATTAATATCCTCATCTGCGGCGAGACTTTCTCTTCTTTTTCTTATTCTTCTTCTTCCGTTGCTTCTGCTTTCCTTTCTTATCCTCTTCTTCGTCTACCTCGTCTACCTCGTCATCTGTGGTGTGATCTGCCGCTTCAATTGTCTCGTCATCTATCACGCTTTTCGTCTTCCCCTTGGTTTTCTCATCTATCTCTTCGTCAACATCCTTCTCAACCGCGTAGTCTCCTCGGAGCGTCCTCTCCAAGGTGTCTCCTCGGAGCATCCTCTCCAATTCGATCCTCATTTCAGTGAGTTGGGTTTGGGCTATCATGCATCGTATCACTTAGAAGCTCGGCCAGGTCAGTAGTCATTCTTAGGCTCGAGCTGCGCATGGGCAAGCTAGCTAATGCCAGGCTAGAACGGAAGGTCTTACGGATGCCGACGTCCCACATGAACATCAATGTAAACATACGACCGTGGAAATTGTCGCGTTCACCGATAGGCATCGAGTACTCCGCTGTCTCGCTGACTGGACTCGTCCAAGTCATTTTCTCGATATGTTCCTTGTCTGCACTTCGATAGACCTTGACGGTCCGTTCGGTTGAGAGAAGAATGATTTTCTCCCGCCATTCGTAACTCCAGAGCTCTGCCCACTTCCCATATCTCTTTATGTTTCGTACGTGGCTCGGATCTAAGTCGTTCGCGGTCTGTTCTTGGGAGGATGATGGTTGGGATGCCCTCGCGCTCCGGCTGCTTGATGCCTGTGCACGTGGATATGAAGGATTTCGATTCATACTGGTAAAATACAAAAGTACACTGTATCTTTAATGGCTCGGGCGTTGTTGTTTTTCTTCTTGGCATGCTTGTCTAGATCAAGTTGAGAGACGTTCGTCCCATTTCTGGGTAGCTGGGTCAACATCATGAGCATCTTTTTATCGCCATCGCCCTTGCAGAATTTACCAGCAGCTCCTTTCAACTTTGTTAAATTCAATCTTGCGTGTATATAGAAGCGACGAAGGCGTAGGCTGTAGTTTGGCAACATGGATAAGCACGACCAAACTCTCTAAACCGCGATTCTAACCCGGCTAGAGGAACTGACGTGATTCTGCAAATCGCGTATCAATTAAGTCGAAGCTAACGTAGCTCGATTCTGTATCATACATATCATCTCGCGCGTGTGGAACTTTGTAGTAAGTAGGCCTCTGCTTAATCTAGACGTCATGCTGCTGTGTAGACCTTTGAAAGACCCCTGAACTGGAAGGCCCTTTTCATAGAGACTTTAAAGTTCAACTCCAAAGATATATAAAGGGGTTAGCCGAAATTTACTGTAAAAGTTCTCCTGGGACTGCGCTTACGACCTTCCCAAGACTAAACTGAATTTCAATAAAGAAGGAACTACGTACAATAACTACGAGTTCCGTAGGGGAACTTAAGTGCACTCATGCCTGCCTGGCTTTTACACATATAGCAACTAGTTGAGTTTTCAACAGATTCACGAAAGGCATAACGGATCGTAACACTACCTAGAGTGACTCAAGGTTGGAACAGCTAGCTGCCGTTGGTGAACTATGTGTTATAGTGGCATTTATTCGCGAGAGAATAACTCAGCCCAAGCATCCAAACTTTAACTTAAACATATCGGCAACGGCTAGGCTCCTTCGGCGACAGTGGCCTTGGGTGGTATGAACATGCTTACGTATAAGGTTCTCTATATATTTTTGGTTTAGAATCTGCCTTTGAGGTATGTACGGGAGTATTCTAGGGCATTATATAATCATGGATAAGTTATATGTAGACACTCTTCATTCGGTTATCCTCTGCTCTATGGCACCTTGTACATATAAGATAACTCATCGCAAATTCTACTTTGAGCTTCAACTATTTTGCCGTGTGGAAATCATGCCTTGCCCGCGACTCCCCGAGCCACTGACATCAGGGTTATCATAAGTCTTAGCTGAGATTTCCTAAAGACCCGTGACTGTTAGCCACCTTAGTACCTAGAGGCCGAGGGCTTCTCAAGCTATCTCTTCGGTATCACAAGGGTCGATTCAACTTCCATTCTTGAGACAGCATGGCGTTGTCGAAAACGATTGACGGTGTAACACGTAGTTGCATCAATCACCCATCTTGGCGCAGACTCAGCTCTGCTGCGGCGCACGCCGAGGTCCACCCACCGTAAGCAACATATCACATCAATATCGCCACGTGGAGAGACGCAGACGGTGGCGGGCGTGGCGCGAATTTTTCTTCGGCACACATGTCCACACACATTTCGAGTCCTCTTCGGGAACGGACGGGGTCTAGCGACGCCCAACGAAAGGCTCGTATTTTATCAGAGTTTCAGCTTTGAAAAAAACCCAACGCCATTCCGTTCACTTCGGGAAACGCCACAGCCTCAACCTCTCGACCGCGCTATACCCGAGCCCCAGGAAGTCGCACAGCGTGACCCACGTCTGCGCCTGGTCATACGAACTATGGGGGAAGACGTCGAGCTCGAGGAGCTGCTGCGAAGCGCTCTGCCTCGTCTCTTCCATCTCGCCAAAGAAGGCACGGATCGCGTCCGCGGGATCGGGCTGTACGTCTCCCGCTACTACTTGCGCCTCTTGGAAAAAGGCACCGAGCCATGAACTCGAACCATCTCCCGCCTTGGTGACCGGCAGGATGAACCGCGCCGAGGGGTTCTCGCGCCATATCTTCTGATACGACACAGTCCCCGGGTCTAGCACGGCATACGTGTGCGGATCTAGACCGAGCTTGCCCCCCCACGCCGTTGTCGTCTCGGCGTAGCTGTACCCGAGGGTGTCGAGCGCCGAGGACACGGCCGCCAGGGCGCGGGTGCTCGTCATCAGGACGTAGACAGAAGGGTGGAGAGGAGTGGCTTGCGCGAGTACCATGCTCGCCAGCGAGGCTGGAAGGAGTAAGAGAGCCTTCTTCATTGCTGCTGAAACCGGCTCTTCGATTAGTCTAGTCTTCCGATTTACACTAGTTTGCTCTCAATAGCGGATCGTGAGATGCCAGCGCGTGAATCGCTAGATTCAGATTGTCGGTGAGACCTCTGGGAAGAAAATGGGAAAGATTGTCGTCGAGAGAGCGAGCTGAAACAGAGGTCAGGTCGAGAGTCTCGGAGCGTTTTTATTGAATACTAAAGATACCTTTGCCTGTTGTGCTACTATGTACGCTCCACCCTCGATCTACGCTATGGGATGAGGAGATCGGTAGATCTAGCTAGCCTGGGATACTATGTAGTTAGGGGCTAGGGACCCTGGTAAAAATCGATGGGGCGTCTCAGCTAACATCTTTAACACCCGGGACCTGTATGCTAGTCCAGATTGGTCAATTTCATCTCTGAATTATAGATAGTGTTTTTCTATGTGTTCCGTATGACGGTGTCTGTGTACCTAAGAGTCCAATTCAGCGCCATCTATTATATGTTGAGACAATAGAGCGGTCAGTGGATTGATCACACAAGAGTCAGGGCCGGAGCTCAAGATCCGAGCTAGCTTCAGGGACCTTGTCATGTTAGGTAGCGTCCTACAGCCCGGCAGGCAACGCTTTAGCTACACCTCATGTGACATAAGCCTGCTGCTGTGTGTGTAGCCAGATTTGACCTCACGCTCTAATAAGCAAAAGCAAGCAATCGAATTTTCAACTAACACGACAGCTACTAAATGACCACAACATATAACAAAATTAACGATATTTGAAACACACAGACATTTTTTGGGCGGCGTAACTGAATGTCGCTTATGAACCCGTCCGAGTAGCACATGAAGATTCGGGATGTTAGAGGAAAGGTTACCATACAACAGTACATCTTTAACTACGTAAGACAAGCATAACTGCCTCGAGGTTACAACGAGCATAACCTTATATCGAATTGTGCACATGAGGACAGAGATAACAACAACCCGTAGTTCCAGCTGATCGCAGCTTCAATGTGAAAACGGGCGCATCTTGAACTCCTCGTCATCCTCGGGTCGATGCTTCCAACGGCACATCCACAAACCTAGGCTCGATATACCACGCCGGATCGCCCCGATAGCCCTGTGCCTCCTCTTCGTCGTCGGCCTTGGTATGCGTCACGCTCCACCCATTGCCCAGCCACCGCAGCCTGTTCGCGTCGCGGCTCTCCCAGTCAAAGTCCTCCCAGCGGGGCGCGCGCAGCGCCTCGATCGCGTGCAGGGTGCTCCCAGGCCAGAGCCCGATGATCCTGTCCCCCGTGCCGCCGTCGCTCTTGTACCAGCTGTTGCACTTCTCCGTGTAGACCGTGTCCTTGAAGTACTCGTGGCAGTACTCGCGCCAGTCGCGCACCCGCTCCGGCTTGACCGTCATGGTCGCGTAGTCCTCCTTTTGTAGTTTCCGGATGCACTTGACGATGTAGTCGCCCTCGGCCTCGAGGATCGAGGTCAGTGACCCCGACCCGATGGCCGAGTTGGGCCCGAGCATCATGAAATAGTTCGGGAAGGAATCTACCGCGAGAGATAGATATGCCTCGGGGAATGGCGTGAAGCGCTCGGCGAGAGTGAGGCCGCCCCGCCCGGTTATCGGGAAGGGCGGCGCCTTCGAGGTCTGGAATCCCGTGGCGCAGACGAGGACGTCGAGAGACACTTCGCGCCCGGATAGGAGTGTCGCTCCGTCGGGCGTGATGGCGCTTATCTTTTCCGTGACGAAGTCTACGTTGGGCTCGCCCAGTGCCTCGAGATAGCCTGGCCCGGGCGTCGCCCGTCGACACCCGACCCCAAAAGACGGGATAAGGAACTCGGCGATTTCGGGCTTTGGCGCAAGCCGTTGTTCCATCGCGGCGCGGAACAGGGCCATGCCCCCGAGCTGCATGCTCGAGTCGCGGAAGGAGACTTGATGGATCGTATTACCGTCTACTTCGATCTCCTTTCGGAAGCTGAACAGTTTCTCCGGGTTTTGGGCGAATTCCTGGCGCTGTTCTGGCGAGACTATGGGGCTATCAGGAAAATTGAATAAGAAATAGATAGTTTGTTAGGTGGCGACTCACAGTCCAATTGCTTGGGGTTTAATCCTAGCTTGTTCATGACAACTTTAGGCATCCGTTAGTATAAGGGTCTAGAGAGTCGCTTGAACAGTTCTAAGCTTATTTAACTTACCATCGCCGAATGGGTTCGTGATCCAAGTTTTGCTCCTGACGAAACAGGAAAGCCGTGTCCCTTCGACCCTTTGTAGGCTGGGCACTATCTGGATAGCGCTTGATCCATTGCCAATGATACCTATTCGCTTATCTCTAAAATCGTAACTATTTTCGTCTTTCAGTCCATGGCTTTACAGTAATCGAGATGGAGATAGACTCATACTCGTCATTCCAAAGAGCCGAGTGCATGACTTCTCCTGCAAAGTCTTTCAAGCCGGGGATTTCTGGCCAGGACGGGTTGCTTAGGCCTCCTCGAGCTGCAATCAACACATCGGCGTCGTCTTGGAAGATTTCTCCTGTATCTGTTCTCCGCACAGTTAAAATCCTACTGTTCAGTCAACTTACATTCTTCGTCTTCCCCCAACCGGCCTCATCTAGATTGTAGTCCTCATAACATACCATCTTTGAATCTTGTTATCCCATGTACAGGACAACACCTCATGTGCGAGTTTCACGAATCTCATCACACCGAATTTCTTTGCTGTAGTTCGAGATAGGCACATATCTCAGACCCTGGTGCATAAAATGAAGACCAGTTTGGATTGGGGTTAAAAGTATACTGATAAGAATGCGCCGGAATATCACAAGCAACACCTAGCAAGCGTAAGCACGGCACCACCTTTATCAGTCATACATGACCCGAACTATGAGAATTCATACCCGGATATCTATTCGCCCACCACGTGCCACCGACCCCTTCATTCTTCTCGTAAATCTGCAAATCGATGTTCCGAAGCCGCTGAGGTATTCTAATTCCAAGGTAGATCCCGGAGTAACCTGCTCCGACCACACGGACCTTCATCCGACGATGGTCGTCTAATGGTGCATTCTTGAGGCTAAAGAAAGTCGAGCCCTCTGGAAATCCTATGTCCACCTTCTGCCTTTTGGAACTTGACATCGCGCGACTAATTTGATAGGAGGGCAACGATATTTGGTTCCGGTTTAGCAAGTTACATTGGTATGATACGTCGTAGCTTAGCCTATCGTCTAGTTTAGCAATAGGACGGGGGAGCAGCTGATTTCCTAGAAGCTCGAATGGAGTGTTGTTCCTCGTAATGGTTTGGACGAGCAGACTGTATCTTAACTACCTGCGAAATTGGAGAAATTCGGACGGGTCCTTGTTCACAAAACAACGTTGACTTCCCACAGGACAAAACGGAATACCTCTTCGCGAGGAAAACATACGCTCAGCCATGTCGTAAGCTTCGCCATGCCCCAGAAACGACGGCACATGATGACGGCGCAGTGGTACGGTACAGGACTACGGCACATACAGCAGGTCTGAAGGGCAACTCTGGCTCCTCGGGGCAGGCTCGTTCGGGTAATACAACCCACGCACGCCGGACTACGGGTGCGGCAGGGACGAATGGTTCCCCTCTTCCCCGCATGTTTGAGATTCCGGCAATTGATGCTACTCTGAGGGCACTGATGCGTTATTCATCGTTTCCGGCATCTTGTCGCGTGGGGGTGCGGGGAGGTCGCTCGAGGGTTGTTGGCGAGCCGGTAATAGCAACAAACATAAACATTTTCCGAGTCGACTTGGGAGGCTCCAATGGGTTCAGATATGAAGAAGAGCGTATGGTCGTCGAGCAGGGTATAGAGAGTCTGAGGCTGAGAGTACCTGGCAGGATCATTGCGCTACCATCTTGGACGCTGTCCGACACTTAGCTGCTTTATATAAGTTGCTGAGGGATCTGGGCACCTGGACAAATTGCCCGAATTTTGGTAGGGGCAATGTATAAGTTACCTCCAAAGTACCCAAGCATTACTTCTTGATGGCGTCGGTAATAGAAATACCAAGTATTAATATGAATTATCTGGCGTGGGTGGGATTATCTAGAGGGAGCACATAGCACTAACACACGTTCTCCCATGTTGAATCGGAAGATAGTCGAGATTACGGGCATGTCGTGGGCCGAAGATAGATGGTTACACACCTGCCCGGCGTGGGATTCTACTCTCTAAAGCTTGGCTAGGTTGGACGAGTTTCGGTGGAGGCATGGCGGGAATAGCGGGTGCAACGACTAAAAGTCCTACCCAGACAGGACCCAGATACCTCTGTATATGTACGTCAACTGGTAGAAGGACCCCGGTGGGACGGCACACACACGTGTTACAGTACTTGTGCAGCACGGATGACAGTGGGGAAAGAGGGGCAGAGCCGGGATGATGAGCGTAGTGCAGGTGAGCTCTCAGACGTGCAGCGGTCCAATCGACTTGGAGGAAGACAGATCGTGTGTCCGGGACTGGACTCGGTGATTCGAACGTTGCCAGCGGCAAAGGACAGTACATGGTAGAGCAGAGCGGCGCAGACGATGACATCAGCGTCTCTATGCAGAAGCTGAATGCTGCTGTAGTAATGAGGGTCCTGTGAAGGCATTGGATGCTGTAACTGCGTGTTTATCGCGGCTCTGCGGTGGGGAGACTCATATTTGGTTGGGGCAGGAGGGGAAGAAGCTCCATATGCATCTCTATAGATATACTCCAGTACCTATAATGGTATAAGATTGAGGGTAGCCTCCCAACACGTAGAGATAGCCATGCGTTGATCCCTAAGTACTTATGCTAATGGCGATATCAAAGTTCGAGTGGGGGTACAGGAGAGGGAGGTGGATGTCTGATTGAAAAAACAGATGCTATCGCCACATGTAGCTTGTACTGTATGGTGAACCTATCGTCGTTTACGTAGTATTAGTATACACTAGGTAGTAGTTTAAGTTGCAAGCTTAATTTTATTCCAACGTAAAATCTACTAAGTACAGGGAGCGCGATCTTGATTTATTTATTGTACGTGATACTTAATATTTACATGTATATGAGTAATTCCTGTTCGACTCACCTCTAACTTTATCTATGTACATGTAGGTATCGAGGTACTAGGTATGTATGTATCTTATCGCAGGTGCGTTGATTTTTTTTGTTTGATTGACCTTGCGCATAATAAGATTGTCGGGTTGCATCTAATTATACTACAAACACTTACTTAGGTAGGTATACTTACACTACACCTTATCATCAGCATTCGTTAGGTTTGCGATACTGCAGTGGCAAACCTTTCAATTGCCAATTACATGCCGCCATTACCTCTTCTATTGGCCTGCATTATAGATATCTACCTACTTGTAAATACTCATCTTTTCCTTGTCAGTTATCAATGATATTCGCTGCTCAGAAGCAGCTCTTGTTTGCGACTGCTGCCCCCGGATTGCCCCATTCCGCCCATTCATCTTTGATGCCACCCTCACTGTTTAGGCACTGTACACGAGGTCAACGTTACAGTTTCCAGTTCCATCCACCGTCCACCGTCCAGGATCTTCACGTGCGACCGGAGTGTATTGTACTCACCCAACATTTCTGCTTACAAGCCAAGCCGCCTTGTCAACCTACATCTACAATTGGCCTCAATTGACCTTTTCTGGATGCGGAATTGTATCTTCTTTGCTGCTACCTAGGTACTTACACTACAGCTGCCACCACAATAGTAAGCTTCCTTGGCCCGAAGGAAGAAGCTAGATATAGGTACAACTATCTAGCTACAAGCATCGGTAAGCTACGAATACTTCATTAACCTCTTGATTGATCCATCATCCAATTGAAGGGAGCTGCCGATTTGGTAACCAATGTCTGCCCTGCATTGCCCGGTGGAGTCTGCACTGTACTATAAGTGTACTACCGCAGGTAACAGGGTACTGCACAGTAAAGTTTAGGTACTTACCTGCGCATAACCTACTACCTAAGGTTCCATAAACCTACCAGCCAGCACCTACGGAGTATATCTCATGATTACCACCAGCCTCGAGTCATTGTTCTCATTGTTATTATCAACGCGGTTTATAAGATACCAGACATATCTAACCACACGTTGGCTGACAGGCTGCCTGGACCCCATGCGGTCTGCTTGCCGGCCTGATACTTGTACCGTTAGGCAGGTGACTCGGCTCGCGATTTAACGTTAACACTCGTTACCTTAACATCGGATCAGCTCCAGGGGAGAGAAAGTCTCTCCTTCCATTCCTTGCCCTCCTCGCCCTTGCTGGCCTGCCCTTGGCGCGGCATCCGCACCCTCCTTCCCTCTTCCCACTTCCCTAGTCCCTGTGACTGGGCTGTTGCTGTCGCTCGAGCTAGTATAGCATAGCATAACATAGCACAGCATACACAGCGTACACAGCATACCCCGATCTGCCCCGAGCCATCCCATCAGCACCTTGAACCCATTGTCTGACTACTGTACACCAACCACTGTCCCGCGACTCCGGCCTTCGACTGCGCGTGCCTGTCTCGTGTCCGCCGTCGACCATCCGCCCACCATCGTCGTCCCACCTTGCTACTTCTACCTCACCCACGTCCTCCCCTCGGGCAGGACCTCGCTGTTTTTCCAACATGACAGCACAGCCGTCTCGTATCCTCCCAGACGACGTTTTCATAGATCATAACAGCAGACCGGAATCTTACGATTCTACCATCCAAAACTCGGACCAGCCTGACTCCCGGGCCCTGGCCGCATTACACGAGTTAAATCGCCAAAGCGTAGAATCCAACCGCGCACTTTATCCTAGTCACGACACCTCTTCGACACCTACCCGCGACCATGACCCTGTGACGAAGCCTTCGCTGGCTCATAGTCCCATTCACTTTGAGGCTCATACGATATCTCCCTCTCCACCTCTGTCGGTACACGCCTCCCGGCATAGCTCCGCCGTGTTGGACGAATATTCGCCTTCACCACTTGCAAACAGCAATTCTTCCCTGTCCATATCCACCGACCTCTCACCTACAAACCCCAGACGATCGAATAGCTTCAACAGTTCTCGTGGCAGCCTCTCCACACCACAAAACTTGCAGCGCAAGACGTCCAACTCGAACTTGCAGCCCGTTTCGCGAACTCCAAGCTGGAAGCAGCACTTGACGAAGAGCATCGCCTCGGCTACGAGCTCTGCCTATCCAAGCCCTGTTATATCTGCTATGGGAGACGTGACACCGCTCCCTTCGCCGTTATTATCTAGCGACTCCCCTGGCCCTTGGAAGCGGCTTATTCACCTCACCCCTTCGAAGGAGCTGACTGTGCCCACTATTATGCACGAGTCTGTCCTCATTACGAAGAGCGGCGAGTCTGTCGCTGCTGCTCTCGAGCACCAAAATAAGCGGAAGGCTTACGCAGGCCTTCAAGTTGGCCATGCCGTCGAGCACAGCAGTGGTAAGCACGAGCATACCCGAAATCGGAGCATCAGCGAATACATACCGGATGCGAAAGGGATTCCGAAAAGGCAGAACACTGTTTCTAATGGGAAGGTGGACGAGAGGAACCGAGAGGATCCCGCCGGCTTACGAAGGGAACCGCGTTTGTCGGAGGCGAGAGGGCTCACATTGCCCGCGAAACCTCCAACCCCGCCGCCCAGCGAATCATCGCAGAGCAACGACAGCTCTAACTCCAAAAAACCGTCATACGAATATTTCGAGGCGCGTGGTAGAAAAGATCAGAAAATGCGAAGATGGCGTGGAGTTAAAGATCTTGGCGAAGGCACATTCAGCAGAGTGGTCCTTGCGACGAGTAAAATGGAAAGCCAAGGCGCGAGTGAGAATGAGAGAGCGCAAGTCGGCTCCAACGCCCCTCCAACGCCTGTAACTGCCTCCCATTTGGATCGAAAAACTTTGGTCGCTATTAAAATATGTGAACATGGTCCAAAAGGTGGTGCTTCAGAGGACAGAATTGAAATGAGCTTGAAGCGAGAGCTCGATATTATGCGGTCGATCGACTATCCATCTTTAGTACATCTGAAGGCCTGGAGCATTGAACCAACCAGAGCGTTGTTGGTTTTGAATTATTCACCCGGAGGCGACCTGTTTGACGTCGCATCTAATTACCGAGACTTATTGAAAGCGCCAATGCTACGAAGAATATTTTCGGAGATCGTTGGTGCGGTCGGATATCTTCACGAGCGTAGGATTGTTCATAGAGATATCAAACTTGAGAGTAAGCGATCCTTATATGGCATAATTTCTACAAGCGTGGATGTCTATTGTTACGGCGTTACTTGCTCTATATGCTGACATCAAATAGATGTTCTTGTCAATATTCCCCCCGCAGAACTTGTCAGTCGTTCTCTGGACTGGGCCACATATCCACATCCCTTGATAACCTTGACGGATCTCGGGCTCTCACGGCGCGTGGCCGATGACGAGAAATTAGAAACTCGATGTGGCTCCGATGATTACGCCGCACCGGAAGTTATTCTAGGGCAACCGTACGATGGTCGCGCCACAGATGCTTGGTCGTTGGGTGTACTGCTTTATGCCCTGATTGAGTCACGATTACCATTCGACCCACCACCTGGCGCGAACGACTATCAGAGAATGCGAAGTAGGACTAGTCATCGAATTGCCCGCGTTGAATGGAGTTGGGTCAAGTACGTGGGTGATGATGGTGATCATGACGCCAACATAATCTTGTTTGAGAAAGACGAACTCAAAGGCGCAATGGAGATCACTGAAGGATTATTACGGCGTGCCCGAAGCCGCTGGCGTATGGGACAGGTGACAGAACACCCATGGGTTTCTGAGGCTATCCAAGTAGAGGGTGGGCTCAAGTTTCCAGAAGAGGAGGATGGACAAGAAGTATTATAACACTAATGGAGGCGAAACGACGAGACGAGCGGAAGGAATGGTGTATACTTCGAGGAATTAACGCTTTGGGAAGCTCAGTGATGGAGCCCAACACTACTACAACAGTTTTACGATTCGAGCTCGCTTAAATAGCAATGGGGGTGTTTTAAGATTATGCTTGGGTTAATCATTAGGGTGGGCTTCAGATAGGCGTTTGGGGATGAAGAATTTGATGAGGCTTTGGGGATATTCGGTCTGCGGATCTATGAGGCGGGTACGGAAAAGTGTGCAGCTGAGGAATACAGTTGCCAGGTTTCGGGACAATAGTCCCAGCGACTTGGTCAGTCCCTACAATCTGAGTGGGGTTGTGGTCTTCGTATTGTCCGGTTCAGAAACTTGTAGAGTATGGTAACTGGTTGGGACGATTATGACCAAACTCTTCAGATTCAACAGCTCCACCACTCCTATCACCTATCGATAGCAGAAATATAACTAGACCATATTCTTGCTACCGAGCTGAATGAAAAACAAAATATATACTATGTATAAATATAATTGTAATATCTTGTGTGTATACAATGATTATTAGCTCACTGTCTGGTATCAGCATAGGCAGGAACTGATTAAACTAACTTCGGGTACTATGCCAAGCATTCATCTGACTTGAGGACATGCGCATAGTTGGAACTGGTCGGCGCCACCATAGTAGATGGTTTTATTAGAGCCCACCCTGATCCACCATGGACTATGTAGCTCCGGACCTGCCGTTCATTAGGACCCTGTAAGGCGTTTATTAATAGAGATGTTATCGTATGACGCCGGGTTGCGGTCTGGCTGACGGGCTAATGCATACGATTGATCACGTTTCGCGATTCTCGTGGGATATATCTTTTCGCACGAGAATAACTGAAGGGCGCCTTCGTTATTGTACCCCTTATTCTTGTGGAGAGTCCCGGGGTATCCTATACAACTTCCATTTCTAGCCTGGCGAGATCAGGCGCGCTATACGTAATTCGAGTGCAAGTTGGAGCATTGCCAGCTTGCTCATCGGCTCCGTGAAAGAACGGCCGTTGCGGTACCGCGCTGTGCTCCACTTGAGGAAAAAAGGGGTTACCAGAATGTCGGGAGAAGCCGCCCTTCCGTGCCATCGTCGTCGGCGCCGGCCTCCTCGGCCTGACCGCGGCGCACATGCTCGCCAAGACGGAGATGGACTTCGTCGTGCTCGAGCAGCACGACGACCTCATGCCCGAGCTCGGCTCCCTCCTCTCCGTCCTGCCGCCCACCTTCCGCGTCCTGGACCAGCTGGGCATCCTCGATGCTGTCGAGCCGTTCTTCACTCGCGTGAGCGGCGGCGTCTTCATGTCTGCTCATGATTCGAAGATTTTGAGGAAGGAGGACGTGGGTGTGTTGATTGAGACGAAGTGAGTCAAGTCTTTGAGTTACTTGCGCTTGTAAATTTCCCGACTTCTAGGGGTAGGAGGAGCGATGAGACAAGATGAGATAGACGCTAACGACATCAAAGCCACGGACACGGCGTCAGCATCGTGCACCGCCCTCACTTCGTAAAGGCTCTGTACAACAGCCTACCCGAAGAAGCCAAGGCGCGTATCCAGGTGCGGAAGCGCGTCGTGCGCATCGACGTCTCCGACGACGGGTGGCGGTTCACTGCGCGGACGGCACCGTCGAGCGCGGCGCCGTCGTGATCGGCGCGGACGGCGTCTACAGCCGCACGCGGCAGACCATGCAGTCGCTCGCGCGGGGCAGCCCGCGGAGACGGCGCAGCCGAGCCCCTTCGTCACGACGTACCGCATGTTCTTCGGGAACCTGCCCGCGCTCCCGGACCTGCCGGCCGGGACCAACTTCGAGGGCGCGGCCGACGGGTGTCGACGCAGATCATGACCGGCTCGACGCAGGCCTGGTTCGCGGTCTACGAGAAGCTCGCGACCCCGACCTCGCAGCGGCCTCGCTGGACCGAGGCCGATAAGGAGGCGGTGCTGGCGAGATGGGGGGAGCTGTACATGGCGCCGGGATACACGGTGGCGGACGCGCACGCGCGCCGCAGCGGCGGCGACGTCGGCCTGATTAACCTCGAGGAGGGCCTCCTGGACACCTGGTGGTGGAAGCGCATCGTGCTCGTCGGCGACGCCGTGCGCAAGCTCGAGCCGCACGCGGGCCTGGGGTATAACACGGGCGTCACGGACCTCGTGGTGCTGATCAACGGGTTGCGGAAGCTGACCACGCGCCGAGCGACGACGGCGACAGCGCCGACGACGGGGGATCTCGAGGCGCTGTTCCGCGCGTACCAGGCGCAGCGGATGGGGGACACGCCGGCCATCGTGGCCATGTCGGAGAGGCGGGCGCGGATGTGCGCCTGGCTCGGCGTCAGGGACTGGATCCTCGCCAGGCTTGTGGTGCCCGTCTTCCCGCTGGGTGAGTATAGTGTCAATAACATCCTCGGACCGATCATCAGTCGCGCCCCTGTGCTGGACTGGCTTGATGAGAAGCGCCTGCCTGCTCGCGCTACGCCGTATGTGCATCACCCCAAGGCCGAGACGAGAAAGAAGCTCGTGTTTAATGCAGAGACGGCGCCATCCTCGAGGTTACCCCTTGTGACGGGTACGCTTGTGGTTGCTGCGCTTGCGACTGTTGGGTTGAGGTTTTATAGGAGGATATGAGAGGCAAATGGGGCTCGAGAAGGGGGTGTGGGATTTTCTGTCTGTATAAAACCCGCGCGCGCGAACTACGTAATGTTTAATGTCTATGGGTTAAGGATACGGAGGGGTGTTTTACTGTCTTGAAGTCACTCGATACACACGATAATCAGAGGTGCTCTATATACTGCATCTAGGTTTAGACTCAACTCGGTTCGAATTTAGACACAGCATGATCGCAATGTTTCATAGCGTAATATTCAATTTTTGCTATCATAGGTACAAGAAGAGAAATCGGTGAGATCCCAAGGTGCTCGGAGAGCGTGTACAAAATCAAGCCTGGTCGAGACTGCGTCCAACGAGATGTCCTCACTACACTCAGCCACCCATGACCGTAATAGTGTGCACGAAGCGGAGCTTGCCTTTCTCGACCCGGAATTCGTGGCTATCGGGGACCGTAGCGAAGTCGATGAACACATCGACAGCTCCAAGCGTCTCATCGATCACGTAGCGACGGTTGGCAAGTTTTACGCCTGTATAACCCCGTTAGAAAAAAAAAGAGCAAATGACAGATGAGCTTCTCTCGGCAAAGAGGAGATGGTACCGCATACCGTTAGGGATGCCGACATCGCATCGATCACTCGGCGAGCCGTTACCCGTGTACGCACCACCCTCGAGACGAGCACACGGCGAACCCCACGGCACCGTGACGCTCTTGTCATCGAAGATGTCAGCGTACGCATCAGCAGCAGCCTGGATGACCTCGCGGGAGTCGCGCTGGTCCTCGGGATGACGTCCCAGGCCTCGCGCGAGGCCCAGTAGAGGGTGCCGGTGGCGTTGAACAGCCAGTCGCCCTGGTCCGTGACGAGCGAGCTGAGGTTCGTGATGGTGCCGTCGGGCGTGAGGTGCATCTGGGTGCCGATGACGTAGGGGTGCGACGCCGTCGCGGCCACCATCTCGGTGTACGTGGCGCACTGCGCCGTGTCGTGCAGGCTGCGGTTGAAGTCGAGCTTCAGCGGCGTCGTCAGGATCCCTTGGCGATGTCCGCCGTCTTGAACTGCTCGAGATACCCCACGCCGTCCAGCGCGACGCCCAGCGCGTCCACCGCGCCGGCCGTCTGCGCCGCCAGCAGCTTCTCGGTCGCTGCCACGAGCGTCTCCCTGTCGCATTGGGCTGCGCCGGAGGCCGAGAACAGGCCCACGGCGAGCGCGGTGAGAGAGAGGAGGCCCTGCATCTTCGTTTCGTTTCGAGATTTGTTCAACTCCTATTTAGTAAGGCGGTGAATTAAGAGAGATATCTGCAAGTTGTTGTGAAAGCAGCAGGCCCTTTCAACGAACGAGCCATGGCCATCTGCTTGGCTGGCGTTGGTCCTTTAATAACATGGTTCCCCGAGCTTTGGAGTCGACGACAGTGTCGTACCGAGGAGAATAGCCATATGAATGTCAAGTGGTTAAACGGCACTTGCGCGTCTCTCGAGATCGGGCGAATCCCCGGTCCCTGGCTATTTTGGAGAATATCCTCCACGATGCTGGGGCAAAATGAGGAGAGTTGGGGAGAATTAGGCGATGGCATTATCGTCGTTATTAATTCATCACACCTAGATACTAGGTACCTGTATCAATAATCCCCTCACCTATACACACGAACATCGATACACCTGTAAGTGCTGTGCACAAAGTCAAGTACTGATTTGTTCCGCGAGCGAGAGGACGTTCTGGTGAGCAAAACATCTCGTAATGTATTGAGCTATATCATATGGATGCCCCTATATTTATCGTTCGCTTAACGGACTACTGGCCTTCCATCAGAACCGCTGGCCGATTAGCTCTACCGAATTAGAGTAGGATCTGAAGCTAATACATGATGACACACGACATTCCATCTGCCATGACAGACCGACTACGATATCAAGATACAATATTTGACTGTGGTGTTCTTGGTTGAGCCTTTGCTTTTTTTTAGCAAGTAGTCAAGGGAGTATCCGTGACGGAGACACTGTGCACCTCAGATCCTTCTGAGATCGGGGCCGGTTGAGTTCATTGGTGAGACCTGCATATATAGTAAGCATGGGTAACACTCGTGAATTCGCTACCTCGCCGTCGACCCACAATCCCGTCGACTCTCTCAAAGCATGACCAAGGGTCCCGTAAGTAAGTCGATGAGCGAAGATTCGTGCACCGCCGCTAATAGCACGGATGTTAGGTCGACTTATCGGCAACTGAACTGCCTGCCTGCCGCGCGACGGGGTTAATCTGTACTATACTAAAAAGGATCCAGAACCACGTGCGAATCGATGCTAGGTTATCTAGTGTATATGTAAAAGGAAAGGAGGAGGAGATACTCATGCAGGCTCATGCTATGGCGAGATTACGGCGACGCAGTGACCGGGTCCCCTACACAGTCCGGCGAACATGGCATGGCGACAGGGTTTCACCACCGAATCCGTCAGTTCGTGATTTTTCGTAGTGTAGTGTAGTGTAGTGTAGTGTAGTGTAGTGTAGTGTAGTGTAGTGTGAAGGCAGGGGGGATTCCTACAAATCCACCAAACCTAATCCCACGGTCGGTCGCGATAACATCTGATCAATTCAATCGCTGGCGAGCGTGTGCGCCGCCGTTACGTTCATTTTGTCAAGCTCAAGCTCACCGATAAGGAAAAACACACAAAGAGAGATGGCCCTCTGGCAATGAGCTCATCCCCAAATCAGAGATAGCTTGGAAGTACTTATGGCGACGGAGCAGCAGCAGCAGCAGCAGCAGCCTGTGGCCCGCGGGCCCCCGAATGAACTTCGTGTTGTGCAGCAGCAATCGTCACCGCCGCCGGGCATTTCATCGGGGTCGGAGCCGTCGCAATCCGTCGAGTTTCGCGGCTTCGACTTCTTTTCCCAGCGTGAGCACAACGAATATAAAGATGCGTCGCGAGCCTACTTCGCCGAGAAGAATAATGGCGACCCGTCTTCCTGGCTCGGCGACGCGACTCCGCCGGCATCCGCCCACACTTCTCTCGACGAGCCACGGCCCATACCCGGGACGTTATCTCCGCCCAACGCACCTGAGTCGGAGCATGACAAGAGGATATTCGGGCTTCGGAGGCCGTGGTTTTGGACGATCTTAGCGATCATTGCTGTCATCGTAATCGTTGCAGTTGGTGTTGGCGTCGGAGTAGGAGTAGGGGACAAGGGAGGTAGTGGCTCAAAGAGTGCGAGCGGTGCTGCTCCTGCGTATGTTTACATTTGTACGAGTCAATTCGCATTTATTTACTTACTTACTTCTGTGTAGCTCCGATGCCACGGGCACAGCAATGACGGGGACTAGTACACCGGGTATGAGTGCCCTGACGATACCAACTTCGTCGTCACCGTCCCTACCGCAACTCACACACCCACAGCCACTCCGGAGTCTAAAATGGGCTGTCCGGCGATAAATGGAACGGTGTACCAAGTGCCGGGATCGACCAAGAAGTTCCTACAGCTCTGCGGCGTCGACCACGGCACGGGGGATGGAGCCATCGACATTCGGAATGTCTACACAAATACGTCACAGGATTGCATCGACAACTGCGCCGGGACAACCGGCTGCACGGCTGTGGGTGGGGTTTATCGAGGGCGACAAGGGCCCTCCGTTCAGATGTTGGCTGAAAGATAATGTGAAGAACGGAAAATCTCACCCTGCTGATAAGACTTGGTATTTCGCCGTACTTCTCTAGCAGATGTACTTGGTGATAGGGGGCGAGAACGACGAGGAATGGAAGCGTGTGTCATTAATGCCTTTAGATGTAGTTTTCAATACATTCGATACCCTCACTAAGCGCGTCAAGACATTCTAAGACAGCGTCATTTAGCGAGGATTGTTAACCACGCGACTAAGGACACGAAATGTTCCTAATGATGAACTTATCAACATTAATGGTTTCATGATATGTGAACCTGTATATCATACCAGTATTGCCCTCGTTTAGCGACAGTAGGTGAACTAATACTCTTGATTTTGATAGCTGTGGTATATAGGATGGTATCTAGGAATCATTAACCCTCATCTTCTCAACAATGCTGCCGTGGGCGTCGGGTAGTCGTCGATGATGTTGAACTCCCGCCTCCGCTACCGTTTCTCTTCACAACTACTGCCTGCACAACCTGCCCCAAACTATTAAAGACGATGTTGACAAGAGCGTTGAGTGGCGAATACGAGTATGTCTTCTGGATCAAGCCGCCGTCAAGAATCTCCTGCGCGCCTGTATATGTCATGTTCTGCTCGTAATTCCCGACAATACTGCTTAGCAGATTGCCCGCCGTCCCCTCCACCTCCTGCACGATATTGCCTAGATTGTCGATGATAAAGTTGATCGTCGAGTCCCCATTCACGATCGAACCAAGGAGCCCATCCACCGCGCCTACTACCGCACCCACGAGATCAGTCACCTCGTCGATGACGTTGATGAGGAGCGGGTTGAGGTTGAGTGACTCCAGTGTGCGATTGACTATTTCCACTAAGTTGCCCAGGCGGACGATCAACTCTAGCTCGGCATCCACATCCGTAATAGTTATGTTGACTTTCGTGACCCCAATTTGGACTCCGGCGTTGATCTCGACGAGCGACGCGATCTGAGCAGCCAGGTTTAGATCGGCGCTCAAATCATCTACGTCAAGCTCAATCCTTCCCACATGTAGCTCCGGTACCCGGAGATACACATCTGGAGGCGAGGTCGAAGAAGCACCGGGCGTAGAGCTCGTTGTTGGATCACTCCCAGGCCCTCCAGGTGAAGAGGTTTCAGATGTAGTGACTGGATCGCTGGCAGATGTGGTTACGGGATCTGTGAGAGTTGCAATGACATCCGTGGTACCAGTTGTTGTGGCCGTCGGGTCAATTTGCGCACTGCTTAAGGCTAGCAACAAGAAGCTGCAAAGCCATGACAAGCTCAAATAACTTCGCATACTGATAGTGAACGAGTGTGTGAGGGCTTTCATTCAAGGTGATGGATAACTTCGGACTCCAAACTTTCCAAGCAACGCAAGCTCGCCCTCCTAAGTACAGATAAAAGAATCACACTTGATTTGGGATGCCATGGCCCCTCGGTCTTTCAAATTTATAACGCATGAAGACAGAATGGCGACACAGGCCAGTGATTGGGCACTGGATGAAATAGCAGGGCTCGTATGTACGGTATGCTGGACCTTAAACTGATCTCTATAGGGATTGCAGGGACTCTTATACACATTTCAAGGCAGAGACCATGAGAGCTGGCCGCGGGGACCAATCGGACTAGATGCTCCCCCCTGGCCCCTCGCTAAACAACCGCTCGGCATAAACCTCTTCCTATAGTAATTCTACACATCCTATATCAGCTCCTCATTCAAGTGTCAACTAAATGTGATTCTCATCACCCAACGGCAGGGTGAGCTTCTTAAGATCTTTTAGTAACTTGGGTATGCTCTCGACACCTTTGCCGCACTCATCATTTATCTTACCCTCGACGATTTTCCGCGTCGCCATCGCCTAGCATGAATTCCTTCTTTTCTAAACCTAATTTCTGGCTCCTGTCATTATGCCTTTCTCTTGCTCTGGCGCAGACTGGCAACGACGGGTACTATGGATATCAGCTTCATAGGCGTGGAGATCCCGAATCGACTCTTTACGAAACTGCTAGTACCCCGGGTGTGGACCTCCCTGTAGAGCCTGACGTCTTCCTCAACGCGTCAGTCTCGGTGGGCGAAATATATATCGAGGTTGATAACATCACGGCGAAGATCAACCTCGATGCCAAGGTTCTGAATCTGCTCAAGTTGCCGGCGTAGATGCGTCGATTGATAGAGTGTCCCTGCGCATCCAGAACGTCAGCGCCAAAGTGCTCCTCGAGGCACGTCTGGGCAATGTCGTTCAGATGATAGACGACGTTCTGAACGTGATTGATCTGAATCCCGTCGTTGCATCACTGGGAAATGGTCTTGGAAACGTCGTCGGTAATCTGACGGACTCAGCTTCTACCAAATCAAGTACGACGACCTCAAATACCAAGCGAGATGTTTTGAACTATAACATACAACACAATATCCTCTATTCCATAAACGATTACTCAGGCCAAACACACACTAATCGCGTTTTGGCGCAGAACGGGACCATATATGATGTGTTTCTCGATAACTACGGCGACGAGCGTGGCCGCCAAGTTGTCGGATCATACCTTCGCGACACTTTTTTACTGGCCACAACCGATCGATAACGGTGGACGGGCAGACGGAATTCGAGTTGGGTTATATGTACACACCGTTTCCCGGTTTGGAGGTAATTTCCAACATCTATACGACTCCTAGTGGTCAGGTGGTAAAGGCGCGAGTAGTTGCCGAGGCAGAAGGCGGAGGGACTAGCACTATCAGTGATGATGACGATCAATGAGAGGTCATCTATACATGAGAATCCAAGGAAGAAAACGAGCATAACATGATAGGATAGCACAGATGGTATTTCCAATTATATGTGCTGCTTGCCATTTGCTAGCCCTTGCATTTCCCTTATCAATCTGTTTAGTGCGCCCTGCAAAGTTATGCCAGTGATATTAGATCAAGTAAGTTGAGCTTCAACTTTAAGCGATGAGCGCATGGCAAAACAACTACTTACCGAGCAGCACCAGATATCCAAAAATTGAACCTGTGCATGCGCTGGGTCACCGATGTACGGAGTACGTAGGTAGGTTCTATGTACCTAAAGTAGAGCAAGGATCCCCGGTCTGCTTGGTCAGGAACAGTGTATGCGGGGAAATGGTTTCCGATCTGCTAAGGACCCACGGAGCAGGGAACTAGGTCGATGAGCGGATGCATATCGAACGGCGGATACTGTTATTGAGAATGGGGATCACTATTTATGTAGGTGCTATACTTCATTTGTTTGGACGATGTAGCGTACTAATTATATTGACGTCTTACAGGACGCGCCCTGGCAATTGTCGAGATCTAACGACCTAAGCGCGTTCTTGACTCGAAAAAGCGGGTGTGTGTCCAGGCCACCAGTTAAAAGGTGCCTGAACCCGGATCTAACTGCAGGTCAATGTATCTACAGCTTATGGTTCGTCAATCATCTGCAGTTCGGTCATCTTGGCGCGTCCAATAGGGCTGAGTTGACGATAAAAACTGCCTAGCAAGGCGCAGCAGAACGAGCAGAAACACGCCAGCCAGTCGGGCTAGATGCATGCCTTTGGTGTTATAACTGGTAGAGAGCTGATCTAGGGTAGCCAGAATGCAACTTCATTATCGCTCAAACCCCATCCTCTTGATTGTTTTGGGTTGATTTCCTTATTGTTCTTCCTTCTCTTGCTCTGGCCTGTTTAATCTTGATCTACGGCGCGTCGCTCGCTTCTAATCAACCCCGTTAATCATGCTACCTTAATTCTGACAAAATTTCCAGTTATGGAAGAAAGTTCTATATCGTGAGATCTAAGGGTCTAGCTAGTTTTCCTGCCCTCTCTTCACAATGGGTCTCTTCAGTAGGAAGAAACCAGCCCAACCTCTTCAAGAAAATGTCAATCCACCATCATCCGGTCGCCATAATGAGAGAAACCAGTATTTCGCGAACACCCAACCGGCTTGGAGTTTTACCACCTCCGCCTCCGCCCAATGATTGGAAGGCCCCGATTCCCCTTCAGTTCCCGTTCATTGTCAACGCCAAGACCAAGGACGCTATGCTCCCATTATCGTGAACCAACATTACTACCTGCATCCACCTCCACATCCAAACCCTCAACCTTACCCCCCAGACGTGTATAAGACCAATCATGGAGGGGTAAGTTTGAGCAACCTAAGATTAGGCTCGACTTCAGAGTTAGTTCATATGCCGACAAATATCATCAATCAATTCGTTGATGATGGACTACCGAGATGTCATGCTTATGGCACCCAACTCATCAATCAAAGCGCCGCTTTATGCGATCGTTTGGCGTCCAAATTCGATGACGTGATGACTCTAATCGACCGAGACAAGTTTGTGGGAGACGAAAATGAGTTATTTATGTATTCATCATCATCAAGCGATGGGACACATCATTCGACTGCCTCCAAAGGCAGTCAGGGAAAGAAGAAGAAGGGCAAAGATGCGCCAAAGGGTCAAACCAGCGCAGTGGCTGCCTCACTTATAACAAGCGGTTATTTCGCAAAGGTAGATCTCTATGCGAATTCAAAGTTGCCCTTGGATTTACCTTCTTTCCGAGTGTAGGTCACACCGATATTTTATTACTAGTATTCCACTAACGAGAATAGACCGATTCCAATCTATCCCCTTCTCTGTCTGGCGGCTCGGTACGCAGAGAGGGTCTATGAGAAACCCCGAGGTGCAGAGCGAGATGCCCACGTTGATGCGGATTGGAAAACTGGCACCAAGGCCATGTATATCAAGTCAGTTCCGATGGATAATATGGGCACCATCGTTTTTGCCATACGTGGGACGGCGACATTCATGGACTGGAGTGTCAATCTCAACACCGCGCCGACCGCGCCCACGGGGTTTCTGGACGACGCGAGGAATTTCTGCCACGCAGGTTTTCTGTCAGTCGCCAGGAAGATGATAGCCCCCGTAGCCTCACGTCTACGCCATCTTCTCGAAGAAGACCCTGGTCGCTGCGCCTATTCGCTTCTCATTACTGGTCACTCTGCCGGGGGAGCGATCGCCTCCCTCCTCTATATGCATATGCTCGCGACATCGAAAAGTTCGTCCTCTGAGCTTAACTTGCTCACAGGATGCTTCAAGCGGATACACTGCATCACATTCGGTGCACCCCCGGTTTCGCTCTCTCCCTTGCAGACGCCCCACAGGCATGAACTCTCGAAGTCAATATTCTATAGCTTCATCAATGAAGGCGATCCCGTAACGAGAGCTGATAAGGCGTACGTGAAGAGTCTGCTGGAACTTTTCGCAGCACCGGCTCCGACCAGCAAAAGTCTCCCCGCAGCAGCCGTAAATACTCCGCCCAAGCCCACTAAATCGCAGGAGAAGAAGCCTGCCGCGTCCAAGACATCGAAGCTTTTGATGAAACCTGGCCAGGCCCTACACTCAAAGCTCCCGTCTAAACGGAGCCAACTACCACCGCCGGGGCCGATATGGCGAGTACCGCCAAGCACACTGAGCAATGCGGGGCGAATTATTGTACTCAGGTCTGGCAACCCACAGGCAAAGGTGAAGCGTACGAAGACAGTCGAGGAGCGCCTCGCAGAGGGAGTCGTCGCGCAGGTCGCGAGCGACGAGAAGCTTCGGGGCGTTATTTGGGGCGACCCAGTCTGTCATGTCATGAAGCTATATTCGGCGCGAATCGAGGCGCTTGCTGTTGGAGCTGTCACTGCTAAGGGTCACTGACGCTCCCGGGACGTATTTCACGGCTGGTAACATTATGATTCACGACTTCATGACCGGCATTATGTGGGCGGTGTTTGCAGCGACTTTCTTTTCATAGTAGGGGTTCAGAATGCGGATCGCGGATAGGAACTTGTCACCAAAGATAGTCGCTAGTGCCTCAAAAATTAAAATCACCATAGTCCATCACTACTCCAAACAATACTACTAATGATATGAGGAATTTCTTTCCTAGCCTTGATTATTGGGAGTAATCTCGTGAACAGAACATGCCTTTGTTTGTGCATAGTTGTGGCGTAATCTTGAAACCCTCAGCCACAAAACATAGCCACAGGTGGGTGTAAAGAGGATCTGTGTTCTCATCTCAAAACCCCCACGCGATCATCTCAACAAACGCCTACTTTCTGATGCTGATTTACGGGCTCAAAAATGGAAACAATTTATTACATTATCTTGGCATTCCTCTCTTTCTCCATAATTAAGGCGGTACGTTTTAATTTAGTCGCTGAAGTGTTCATATGGCCTGAACTGATCACGGCCTCCTGCACCGCTCACTCTCTGTCTTCTTACTGACACGCTGACTCAAAAGATATTCTTTACGGATCGCTCACCCATTCCTGAAACTTCAGGAAATGTCTACAAGATAGCCAACCCCGCCGAACTACGTGCCCTTCTGTCCTCTACGGATTATGTAGTAGTGGACTTCTATGCCGATTGGTGTCCGCCTTGCCGCGCCATCGCGCCGATTTTCTCAAAATTGGCTGATAGCCACTCGTCCAATGGCAAACTTGCCTTCGCTAAGGTCAACGTTGATCATATCAATGACGTCGCCAAGCAGTACAATGTCACTGCTATGCCAACCTTCATGTTTTTTCAGGGTGGTGTGCCCAAGGGTGTCGCTGTCGAAGGCATGAAGGCGCGTCCATCCGTCAGCCTGACAGACGATGGGTTAGTCGACAAAGTTCGGGGGGCGGACAAGCCAGCCCTTGAAGCCGTGGTTCAGGCATTGGCTAGCAAAGTAGGGAGTGATAAGGAATAACAACTGAGCTATACGGGGATAATTAGTGATGATGTTAGGGTCAAAGGAATCACGGACGAACCCCGCAGCCAACGGGTCAAACGCAAGAACCCGACGCGGAACGGGGGATTTGATACCGTAATATTTCCATGTTCGCACAATCTGCCTTCGCCAATGAAATGATTCCGTCGCGTGTATTATTCGGAGTCAATGTCATATCACGGTAGTTACTCGACCCCAGATGTCTGATGTGCCCGCCACGCCTAACTGCGATAGCCCGCGTGACACTCCATGATATCGGAGACGGGTGGGTGCCAATGCCCGTTGCCTCCCGTCCAAGTGTTGCGGCAATCCGCCGGGCGAGTAGTTTAAGCTTGATGACTGATCACAGGTCGCTCGACGCCACGAAACAGGTTACCCGTATAAATAGGGAATCGGGATCGGAACGAAAACCCGCAGTGACGCCGCGAATAAAGTCAACCAAAGCAAGAAGACTAGAATCGGGTGCCCGTTCATGCACAGTAAGACATGCCAGACACTATTGGTGGTTGGGCTAAGCAGCTAGTGAAGCGGCTGAGACAACAGTAGAAGGCATTCTGAGACCGACATATGTGTTTAGCATGGTAGTATACAGAGTACTGAAACTTGCTAGGGTAGCGGTCTCGTGACAGCCTACCACTAGTTCACTGATTGGTTGGTGAAGTGGCTGCTATCTGTCACTTCACCTATCTTCGAGTCAATTATGATGTGAAACTAAAATTGGTAGGCGATGGGTGTCGCTTAAGGGCTGATACTATGTAGTTTTAGTCCGGCGGTGACAGTCCTAGTAGGTAAAAGGCGGCTAGTGCGTGCCGAGACAAGCAATTTTCAAGATCTAGAAGAAGAAAGTTACATGCCAAATTGGCGGGTGATATATTGTGTAAACGAGTGACTAAAGTTAGTTTTATGATAAGTCATACTTCGTGGCCATCTCTAAGAAACCAAGCACCACTCCGACACTTCTGAAGAAAACAATTACATCCTCACATATCCCCAACCCTGAAGATATGTTACCAATGACCCGTAGTATTGATGGGCTATATATGCAGGTCGTATGAGGGAACGACGGTTGCATTTACAGAAGGCCACCGAGAGCGACGCAGGGGAGGCCGACATTGACGAGACCCTCCTAAAGAATGTATTAGTAAAGTCGATGTGATGCATATGGATCATGTGTGTCACTGACCTGGTTGGTGCCAGAGTGCTGGCAGCAGGCAGCAGTCTGCTTGCATTGGGAGTTAAGGAGGTCATCCACGCCAATGACTGTCGCGATGTGTTAGTGTCTATTAATTGAGATGATGAATATTCTTAAGGAGGAACGTACTGGCAGCAACATCCAGCTTAGAGCAGCCAGAGAACAGACCAAGTTCACCGTCAGCGAGAACACCCTGCAGGGCACCCGCAAGAAGACCGCTGGCATCCATGGAGGAGTCACCAGATTGCTCGACGTGGTTGCAGCAGCTCAGCTCCATGTCAGAGCCGCAAGAATCACCAGCCTGGCCAACAGTGACTGAGTTACCGGGCATGGGGTAGGCTGATTGAGGCGCAGGCATGGGGCCGGCCAAGGCACCAATGGCGAAGGTGAAGACAGCGGCGACGGAGAAACGCATTTTGATGGTTGGTTGGTTGGTTGGTTGGGCTTGAAAAAGCTGATTGAAGGGCTGTGAAAGCGAAAATTGCTGAAGATTAAGCGAAGGTGGGAATTGAGTCAGAAAGTGCTCTGGTAGTGGTGTGTTGATGAGTGAGTGTGTGAGAATGGTGAGGAAAGAAGACTGGACTTACGAGCGGTTTCTACCAGACTTATATATTGATCAGAAGCTTGTGTTTTCCTCCTCTTACATTCTAAGTCTTTCTCATGCCTCGAGGGCATCGTGGCTTGAACCACGGCTGACCTAACGGTAGCCTCGCCCCCTTGAGAATGTCTTGTCTCTGTTACGTGTCGATCTACCACGCGGCGGAGATGAGACGCCCCAATATTACTAGGAAAGTGTTGGGAAAAAGAATGTATTTACCAAGTTTTCTTCGCGGATAATGTCAAATCTCCCTCGCTTTGCGATTCCCGAGAGACATGGCAACAAATAATATGACAGCCATTGATGCCAGTGATGTTTATAGGCTACGACATGGAAATGATCAAGATTAATTCGTCTTACAATGCATTCACATTCTCAATAAGAATTCTCACTAGATCGGTTTATCGAAATTATAACTTCAGATCCTATTCTTCCTTTCTTTTGTGGTGGTCTTGATGACCAGCCCCTACTTCCAGTCTCCGGGCGCGCCATACTCTGTCTACATTCTCTTCCTAGCTCGAAATTGCACTCAATAGTCTCAACTAGACTCATGAACAATGTGTATCCCGGCGATGTATGATCAAAGCTTCCACTACAACAATCCAATCGGCTTAAGAGAGATAGAACTCACGAAGAACCCACAAAACATACAGTCCTATCCCATCAACTAGCTGCTGAGCTTCTAGTGTCTGGCTTCGCTCTTATCATTATACTGCCATCAAACTGTTGAGGTTGAGGACCTCACCTGCAAACTTTCCACGGAAGCTCTACGTTGACTTAATATCAATGTCTCAGACCTGCATTCTAGCATGCATCAGTACCTGATGGTGGCTTATTCTGCCCTTGGACCAAAGCAGCGACCGCCCTGTAAATCCTTCCACACTGTGCCATTAATATCATCTCTTAAAATCTACTATGGAACGAGGTCTCAATCTGTCAGATCTTCTCCAATTTTGTAGACCGCTCTAGAGATCTCGGCAAGTAACATGCGGCTGTTGAGGATTGCATGTCGTGACCCGGTAGTAACACGTCGGTCGTGCCGATTCTGATTACATGTGTCGAAATTTCCGTGTCTCTAAACTCGGGTCACCTCGGGAATACTTTTCCGGCCGCAATAACCCATTCTAGTACTGATACTTTGCAGCTACTTTAGAATCACAGCCAACCTATCTGCTGCCTACTATAGTCGGAAGCAAAGTAGTTTTACGGCTTCACCGCGAAAGTGATCCATCATTGACACAGGCTAACAAGAATTTTCAAGTGTTATTCCTCTTATATTTTGTCACGGTAAAGTGGATACTGCCCCCCTGGATGAAGCTATTCCCAAGGGGTATATGAACCCCTACGGAGGATCTTCGGAGGTTAGGTCACGTGATCGCGTACACAGGTCTATATAGGGGCACAGGGCAGTCAGACTGCCCTGCGCCCACACACACAATATATGGCTTTTTGACCCCTGCAGATCTCCGTGACATATTTTGTATGTACGTAACAAAGCAGTTGATTCTGACGTCTCTACTCAGATGGTGCATTTGCTAAATTTCCCGACCGATGTCTTGCAGTATATGCAAAGTGACGGGCAAGGGAATATGGACTGGTTTGATCAGAATCGCTAGGAGAAATCCCGTGATGTGCACCAATTAGATAAATGCTGGTAAATTAAATGTGTAGTCTACGCTACTAGTACTTTATACATGACACCAGCAACCTCGACATTCGGTTACAAGCCGCTGAGCAATCAGTTGTGCATTTCCACGTGGCTTCGGCAGCAGAATGGTTGATCCCGTGGCTGGTTTGACGAGCGGAAAATACCAGCCATGCAAGTGCATGCAAGTGCATGTTACAGCCTGTGGTTATTTGCTTGTATATTTCGATTATTTCCGTCAATTCACGATGCCTCAGATCTATGTGATCACCACAGCATGTTGGGATCGGTGAAACGTTGTAATGCTTCGCTATAAGCGGCTGTCGGCAACCCTACCTTTAGATCCAAATTCAAGATAATTTTGCTGACATCTTCGTATAATTTCTTTCGTGCTACGCTGTGCAACTCGGCTGAACACTTGCGCTGAATGCAGGTACGTCGTTATAGATCTATCTTCCGTGACACGATAATGCCCAGCTTTGATGTATGCAAGATCTATGCGTCTAACCTGGTGCTGCGAAGTGGCGAAGATATCGGGACTTGACATCATCGAAGCCTTAAGCTCTAAGTTTCTGCATGTACATATTCCCAACAATCCACTTTCTGTACGAAGCCTCCCTCTATATCTGGTGATACGGGGCATTACGGATAGCTACATCAAACTTCAAAATATGACTCCGTAACTCCCAATCGAAAGCCAAGGAATCCGTTTGTGCAAACAAAACGATCTACTAATATCCTGAGTTGGGTTTCAGGTCTTGAATTAATCCTTCCTATCAGATCTATCCAGGTAATTATGAGAATGATTCGTTCGTTAAGCACGTTCTTCGCGCAAGCTTCCTAAACTTAGTGTGTGAACGTCCGAAATGGATTTGCAGTGCCTATGACACCGAGGCAGGATTGATATTATGAATGTACCTCTTAACTATCTCCTATTTTCACAGTCTCAAGGAGTGACGTAAACAAACTTATTTTCTTACCTTGAGAAGTCGATGACACCTACTCGGCTCGACCTACCTTACCATTTTTAAATTCAAAACATTAGAAGTCATTCCGTTTTACTGATCAATCAACTATACGTAGTTAAGAGATTACCTGGATGTTTTGCATGATAGTAGCAGGTTAAGCCGGAACTCTGATCTCATCCCGTTCCACGCAGCTTGGATAATTATTCAGTCCAAACCACGATGTTGTCAAGCTGGCCCCGACGGGAACATGCATGCACCCGTTACGACAGGGGTCGAAGTCCGTGTCACTAGCCGGAACGAGTTGGACCTCACCCGGTATAGATACTGTGTGATATTGCAAACATGATTATGTTTGCGGTTGAGTACTACTAAAGCTGAGAAGCGGAAAGATTATAAAATGAACGGAGACGACACAGTAACGCTCTCTCATGGAACTAAACTATCCCCATCTTCCACTCTCGACACTCGTTTTATCCTTCGAATAAGCCGCACCTCAAAAATGAATGCGATGCGTTTCATCACCAGCTTAGCCCTCGTGGGTGTCAGGTAGGCGTCATCGTGATAGCTACTTGTCGTTTGTGTGGCTAATTTCGTACAGCCCTTCACTCGTTCATGCTCGCCCCCAGCAGCTACAACCTGATACTGTCACCACAACTGTGACTACTTGCGGCATCGACTGTGCCACCACTACTGTGACTGTATGGGCGGAATGTTCTGATACCTCAACCCTACCTTGGACAACCACCACACCGTTTGGGACTTCTCTGACCTCGGCAACGGGATTCCCGCCTTCAACGTTCCCTTCTACTCTCACCTCTACCCTTACTCTCACTTATCCCGATGGCACCACCACTCTAACCCTCACCTCTGGTATCACCGCCACGGTGACCGAATCCTCTTCCCAGCCAGTGACTAGTAGCTACTCTACTATCTCAGAGCATTCGACAACTCCATGGTACACCAACACAAGCTCGGCGGTTACTACTGGTTCCGCAGTCTCAACTACATCTATCCCTCAGGTTACGCTTAGTACATCTTCAGTGTACAACTCATCCATGCCAACAAGCAGTGAAACATGGTATGTGTATATAAGTCAAATGACCGCAATACCCGCTGACAATTGACAGTAGCTCAACTTCACCTACTAGCTCACTAGGGTATTCGTCATCAGTGAACGGGACCGGCTACTCATCTACCTACACGGGAAGCCCAACTGCGAGCTCCGGCAGTACGGTGCTTGTCACGAGCAACACCGCTTCACCCAACGGAACAGCAACACAGACATATAGCACCTTGACTTCTACTGTCACACTTCCAATCATTTCAAGCAGCCCTCTAACTTCGTTTACAAGCTCGAATAGCCTGCCGACTCCCAGCAGTTCGAATTCAATTCTCACTTTAACTTCGACAGTGACTCTTAACTTAACTACGTCTTACGCGTCCTCGGATTCTCCTGTAACTGGTTCTTCGAGTTCGACTCCGATAACAACTATTACAGGCAACACCGGAGTCTCTACAATCACCTATGCCACATCTTCGGGTAGTGCTACGGGTTCCGAGACACTGTCGACACCGATTTCTTCAGCGAGCAGCATTCCAAGTGTCACATCTCACCCTTCCACCACATGCGTCACATACCCAGTAGATGGTGGCTCCTATACATCTACCGAGTGCTTGTCTGTTTCGGTAGTAACTCCAACTCTAAGCCCCAGCAGTAGCACTATCATATTTCCGAATTCAACTTATTCTTCTGGTTCTACCAGCAGCGTAGAAACACCAAGTGTTAGCACTAGCACTCTCACTCTTACCCTTACTATATCTAGCAGCACCGGTGCCGTGACAGGATCATTGCCAACATCCACCTCAGCCCCTGGATATCCCACCCTTCCCACAACACCAAGCACGAGTACACTGACAGTGATTCCCATCAACTCGTCCAGTACGATCTACTCGTCAGGAAGCACAGGGCGGTAACAGGATCCTCGTCCGACCAGTCTTCTGGATACTCAACGGGCCTTCCGACAATGAGCTCATCCGCTCTAACCACCCCAGGAAGCTCTTTTACCAGCTCTATCTTTTCGACCGGGAGCACAGGTGCTGTTACTGGATCTTCATCGCTCAGCAGCAGTCTAACAGTAACGTCGAGTCACCCGGGAGTTTCCACTACATGCGTGCCGGGTTATGGTAGTACTAGTTACTGCTTTACGCTCAAGCCCTCTTCTTCCTCCTCCATCATAGGGGCTTCATCAACTGGCGCAGTCACAGGTTCTATTCCTACTACCCTCTCAACTTACTCATGGACCACCAGCGAGATTCCCGAGCCGTCTACTATGCCCTCAAGCATTCCTGGCTCCTATCCAACTTATCCTTCCCACCCCTCACTGGGCAAGGAACATCACCATGGTGGAGGCGAGGATTATCCCGGTCACAAGCACGGAAATAATGGCGGTTGGAAGCGTTTTATGATGATTTAATTGGCCGCAACATTTCCGCAAGGTAGGGAGATACACGGGGAAGGCGGTACGGACATATCTTGCACACTCTTCATTTCTCGTCACTCCTTAGACCCTATTTATTAGTCGATTAGGCATGTTTTTCATAAGTTCATCTATGAATACACGATTCTTCTTTTATTCGAATGATTGACGTATTCCTGGGATGACAAATTGATTGAGCACCGGACCACCCTGATTCGTTCTTGCAGGCTTGAGTAGATGCCTTCAAGACAAATGACATGACTAAGCCCACATAAAACTGTAGCAAAATAATGATTATTGTATATAGATTGAACTATTGCATCTGCAAGCAGAAGTCAAATAGTCACGCGGTGGAGTGTCGGCCAAAACATCACGAGATGTGTGTCTGAGCGGCCTCACTCCGCTGACTAGATGGTCTTGGCTCTGTATAACGCTCGCCAATACTTACCTTGGCTGAAAAGTGATTAACACATAGATTAACATAGACGACGCACAATGCCGAGGGCTTACAAGGTTGCCACTTTGCCTTTTGCGTATTCTGAAATTTTCCGTGAGCGGCGTATCGTCACATTATTTGGGTTGGTCGACGACTTAATCGAACATATAGAACTATTCCACTTTCGGTGAACGTAGTCTAGCAACGGAATTATCCGCTGTGTCTAAAAGCGGCCTATAAGAATAAATATGCGCTAACAAAGCGGCTCTTATGATGCAACCGGCAGGCATGTTGTGACCTGACTCGGAGTAAGCTCCTACATAAGCGATCTGTTTTTTTCTTGAAACTAAGTTGAAAAAAACATCTCGTAAGCCATCATGTGAGGGGCGATGAGAGGCCAGAACTGCAGCAAACGGAACATCTCGTCAGCAAGAAGAATGAGAAACTGGTGAACGGGTAAATAGAGTGTTACGCGCCCACTATCAGACAGCCAAAGCACAGCCCAGCGCATTTTTCAGCTGGAGTCAATACGAGGCGGAATAAGGCGGGATAGTATAGAGACTTCATCATCTACTCTGGGCAGCGCAGCTTGTCTGGAAGCCAACTACCGAAGCGGGTCTCAATCGTGCTTGGCGACACTCTAGTTTTCTCGTATTTCACAGCTTGTGTCGTGGCCAGACAATTGTGGTCAGACTACCAAGATAGATAGGCTATATTATTGCAGTATTGGTAACGCTATCCACTGTCCAACTCCTCCCCCCGGCGCCGGCAACCTGGCACGGCATACTGGTAGAAGCGGTCCGTGATGCTGGTCGAGTCAGTCAATACTGCATAAATATTGCGATCAGCGGCCTCTCCAGTATATATAAGTTGATGAATCCTGCCACAACCACTGCTTTCTCATCTCACAACCAAACTCAAAGCCAAAGTCTCATACTGCTTATAACTCAGTCTCGACGCATACCCCAAACACACCTTCAAGGAACCAAATCAACAGACACAACTCTCAAATCACCGTCAAAATGCTCGTCAACGCTCTTTCGCTTGCTCTCTTCGCCGGCGCTGCCATGGCCTCCCCTTGCAAGCCTTCGACCACAGTTGCTTCATACAGCACTGCGCCTAGCTCAACTTACAGCACACCGAGCCCTTCATCCACCGCCATCACTCCCGGGGACGCGTTTGGCATCATGGCTCTCCGCTCTGCCAGCCCCATTCACTTCGCCCAGGTCGATGCCGCGCTGAACTCCATCTTCCTAAACCTGCCTTCTCAAAACGCCACCTGCGACGACGGCACCAAGCCCACCACCGCAGACTCGGCGACCTTCTCCCTCTCCGAGGACGGCGGGCTCTACCTCTTCCGCAGGAGCGCCACTCCCCAGCAGCTCTTCGTCGACCGCTCCGGCATGGGGCAGGCAAGCTCGGATACACCACCGGCGCCCAGTCCGGCCCGCGCAACGGCGAGCGCACCAAGTTCGCCATCGATGAGTACGGCGACATCAGCTTCAACGGAGCCGGCTTCCTGGCGTGCCCCAACAGCATCGATGGTGCCTGGAGCGTCTGGGTCGATGCTGGTGTCTCTAACCCTGGCGGCAACTCGGACTGCCTGGGTTTCGCTGCTCGTGCCGTCAAGATCGCGGGCACGCCCAACAGCTGCGAATACACCCAATATCAATAAATAGCTAGTGTCGGTACAGTCTGAGTTGGAAGTTATATGACACGGGAACTTATGACAATGTATAATGTTTAAATTTGTATGAATATGATAATATTGAGGATGGCTATAGTTAATAATAAGACATAATTATAATCTGCGCGAACACACAGCCCCTTACATACTTCGGATGATATGCTAACACAATAACGTAGGACTTAGAGCTCGGACCAAAATAATATCAATGTCATAAAAGCAACGTAAGTAGGCGAAGGACTAGGGAAGGAGGTAGGTAGGCTTATAAGAGTAATTTTTGAAGCAGTAGCGGCCGGAGGGCCTGAGCATAAACGCAGTAGCTAAGTACCTACTATAAGTCAACAATTGACCTGACACAAGCTACGTCAATGTCTCTCCTCTCTCAGCCAATCGATTGTCCACAGTCTTTTCAGCTCCTGATGTGTTATTTCTCACTGATGTGACGCATGGTTAAGTACCAGGAAATTCCTAGTGAATCAACAAATAACCTCGTTGGCCTGACTAACGTATCAGGCAGGCACCGCGCCAGCTCTCTCTCGCCGATTTGCTTAGTACGAGTGCCCAGTACTAGTACTATCACGCCCTTTGGCTGTTGATATGTAATGCCAGGAACCTTGCTTAGAAAAGCAACAAAGCTGCCGGCCACCCGAGAAGCTGGGAAGAGACTCATGAACTGTCTCATGCCGAGAATCTGATGTCTCACATAGCAGCAAGGCATGTGGGAGGATGTAGACGCGTAGTATGAAGCTCTCTCCATCAATAGTTAAAGTCGAACGCCGCGGCGCATTTGAACCAATAGATCCTACCTGCCGCAAGGTCGCCCCGAGAAGACTTTTCGCTTCCCTTAAACATCCCGTTGGAGCAGGGTCACCATCACAATGCCTGCTCGCCGTACATAACCGCCCGACACGTTTGTTCTGAAAATTGAACCCCCGACAACGAATAACTGGATAGTTCAGGTGCGTAGGTCTATTCATTCGCCGGGCGGAGGCAAGATATACCTTTATGAGCCGCTAGAAAACGGCTAGAGGGCGTAATATTTTGTCGTTCGGCCTTATGGTTGTCAAAATAAAGCATCGAGGCTCCCAGACACCATTTTGGTTCTGCACTAGAGGAAATTGTCTCCTATGAGAGGATTCATGAAAGCATCGTAAAGGGGCTTGCTGAGTTTTTCTCAGCTTGTGGCTCAGGTTGCTCATTGTGACCTCAACGTTGCTAACGACGAAGATTGTGGACTCACCGGTCTGCCTTTGAGATTCAATTTCTCCATATCCACATCATCGCCATCTACATTGCTACCCAGCATCGAAGTTAGGATTTTTGAACACAGGTCCTTCCATAAAATGGTCATTTACTTTACTTTATCACGGTAAATGAGACGTACGATGTCCTAAGCATCAAGTTGCCTCCCTGCGATCTATCTAGCCCGAACCATATCCCAATGTAGGCTTAACTACGACGATCAATCGGGTCCTCGGAAAACCAGAACTAAAGCCTCATCAAGAGACAAGCAGGCTGACGCCAGGGTAAAACCATCGCATATGCAACCATTGAACCACAGACAACACCGAGGACTCGCTGGCCATCACCAATTCAATGACTGATTTGGCCCTTACTGGTGTATGGAAGGGGCAGCGGATGGGATCACGAGGGTTTTCTGGTGGGTATGGTCGGACGTGGCATTCTTAGGTATTATTCCAGCTTGTAACATGTGCTGGCTCAACGCATGTCGGCAGGCATGGCCTTACAAGGAAGGGTTTGGGAGAAAAGCCTTTCGACAATCATGAACGCCAAGCAATGGGTGTTTCTCTGTGCTTGATGTGGGCACTTAATCAATTCGGACTACTAAATCTCTACGCTCTCTATCACTATTTATCGGCGCAAGAGCTTATCAACGTCTTGCTCGCATTTTGCGAATTAGTAGAGTGCAGCGCATCATACATCATGGTGACCGCATTCTGAAACAGAGACACCTGGCCTTTGGCCCAAGGGCACAACGCGGTGAGCCGATACCGCTGATTCCATACACAGAAACGAAAACAAGCGATGATTGGCCGTCGCGCATTTGGGGTGGCGGGTTCGTGTCCCCATCCCTGAAGGATTGGTGATAGCCCATTGTCTGGACCAACTAGGAAAGGTCGAGTTGATCTCCGTCATGCGGCTGGACCGGATCTTCTTTTCCATCTACGCTAACATTAATCTCTGCCTCTGGACCCCGACCGCGTTGCGGACAAAGCTACGAAGAAACTTTATTAATAACACGAATCCCCTTACGTGTCCTGTGGCCATGTTTGTATTCACCCTCCATTTCCTCTCACATAGCATTGTGATAGCTAACTATGTGATGCATACAAAACAAAGAGGTGGCATAGGTACCTAACGCACGACTTCACATGCTTCCCCACTGTCCCTTTCTGGCTGCTGGTAAACGACGAAGGCAGTCTCATTGGCTACCTCGATGTCGACGGGAGCAGGGGTATAAGAGGTAGGGGTCGCGGAGGCAAGGTCCTGGGAAATAAATTGATTGGTTGTCATGAGCTAATGCAATGGCACCGCGCCTTGTTTCCTGTACATGCTAGGTTCGGTTATTGGTTTAGCACGGATCAATCTCTCTTCCACCTCGTGGCTTTCCAGGGCCCTTTATTTGCCATTTTCTCCATCAGTCATCAGCTCTGTCGCTGCCTCGTCAGTCCTGCAGGCCAACCGATAGTAGGCTGCGTCATCATCACGATCCATCCCACGGGCCACACACACCCCGAAGGAATAAAAATAGGCGCATCTAGCCCATGGGTGGGAAGGACATGTACGGTTAGGTCGTATCTAGTAGCCGCTGGGAAGAGGAGAAGAAGGTAGACGATGCAATACCCAGCAATTAATCAAACATCCAAACCGGGAGCCATTATTGTCAAACTTTTCTCTCTTATGACAAGCTTTCTGTGATTTCATCGCCCCCCTTCTTCCCGATCCTCGTTTCCGCCTACACATCGTGACATGGGAACTCCAGATTCAAGTTCGTCTTTCGCTTACGGCCGCACTCGTTTCGATTTCCCTTCGCTGTAGCGCCGGCTTGTAGAGTAGCCTGGGATTGGCCTAATTTCGATTCAATTGCCCTTTGCTAAGTGATATTGATGGTCCCAGCTTGTCACTTGCTGGCTGTCACGGCTGATCCGATTTGCCCTACCGCTCTGCGATACAGACGCTAGGTAGCCAGATATCTCGCAGAGCCAGTTTCCTAATGTGACGACGAAGCAGCACCTGCGCCGAGCCTACCGACTAACCAGCATTTGCAAGTCACTAACCTGGCAATAGCCACTTGGGCATTATTCAGGCGGTTGCTTGTTGGATCGCACCGTTGATGGTCCGATCTTCGGATTGTTCTTCACTTTGCGCCGGACTTCTTTCGCCTGCGCTGGGCGAGGGCGGCCACTACGGATAGATGGTAAAAACTAACTTTGCGACCGGTGCGGATGAACAATTCCCTGCATATCGCCCTCAGAAAAAGAAGAAGCAGAGTTTACGAATCGCGACGAATAGAGCAACGTGCACCATATTCAAAAGTGGGAAAAAGTAATTGTAAGGGGGAAAAGAGGAGCGGAGTGTGCTGAAGCAGAGTGGAAGTATAGCTGTTATACCTGTTATACCTGTTAGAGGTGGGGTGAGAGGAAGCGCGAGTTGGTGCTGTGCAAGATCATGGATCCTAACAATTATCGTGCACCTGTGTTGCGCAGACATGGAAATGCAAAAGGTGACTATTATAGAAGACACGACGCTAGCCAGGATGCCGTGAACAGTAAAAGGAGAACAACGACGACTACGAGGACACCACCTGCACCATCACTATCGCCGTCACCGTCATCATTATATTCACCATGGTCGCAGCAGCAACCAGCCATCGCGACACTAGCATCATCTCCACTTACACTTACAACGTTTGCCAGCATTGGCCGAGATGGGAGTGGGAGCATGACCTCGCTGGGACCACCGCGACCATTACTATTACCAGAATCCTCAAATCCCTCGCCCGCGCCCGAGTCCTCGTCACTTTTTCAAACCACCACCACCAGCACTACCACCACCACCACTCCCGTCAACCACCCGAGTGCTGATGCCCCATTCCCGCTACCCACCACGACCATCACCAGCACCAGCATCGCGCAGCCTAATCAAACTCAATCCTCGCACGAGCCCTCGCACTCCCACCCCCATCTTTATCACCATCCCCATGCTCGCGCTTCGGCCCAGATCATCGCCAGCGCCAATTCTCAAACCCAACCAACCCAGCTGCAGCTCCAGCTTCAGACTAGTATGACATCTCCGACCATCGCCGCCTCGAAGCATTTAGATTTTCGTAAGCCCACGGCTGGCGAACGTACCACCACCACAGCTGCACCATCGTCGGCATCATCTTCACATTCACACGCCCACGCCCACAACCACGCCCGACCACCGCTCTCGTCGCCACTCAGCCATCCCTTCAACCACGCAGCACCGCATCACCACTCGTCCATCCTGTCGCCGCCGTCGCTGGCCCCTCCGCAAGGGGCCTTGAGCTCCATCATGGCATCGTCGTCCGCCCTATCCGCGACGAACGGCAACGGCCCCTCGAGCGCATCGCCTCTGCAGCCGCCCAAGGCTGACTTCCCGCGGCCCATGCACGAGAAGTCGCCCGGCAGCTTCTACGACCCTCTAACCGACACAACCAAGGAGAGGCGGCCATCTGATAACTGGCAGAAACAGGTAAGTTTAACATAAACGCGAACATAGACATCGACACGCCAAATGTGTTGATCCCTTGATGCCCTGTCTATCTCTGCATACTTTGCCATTTATATCCATCCTATTTTATCTATTCATCTGTCTATCTGCCCATCTATCTGTATATCTATTCATGTGCCCATCATATGCCGTATCGACCGGCCGTGCTCTGTGTGCTGGTTGCATCGCGAAGTCGGTGATTATCCAGACAATGAGCCGGTCGGGTTGACGCGGACAAAGACGGGCTTTTCGCTTCAATTCGATGGGTGTGGCTGTCGACTACGACCAAAGAGAAAAAAAAAGGAAGAGCAAGAACTAAATGCCCCCCGTTGATGCTTCCGCGAGTGCCACAGTGACAGCAGCGTATGGGGCAGGTTTGGGCAGGTTTGTCTGACTGGCGGGCAAACTTTTGGGAGCAGGCACCCTGTCTCATCCAACCGAGAATTTGATGACCATAGCGCCCATCTGCCATCTGCCATCTCTCATCTCCCATACCATTCATTCACTGTTCATTGTCCATCGGCTACTTACCCACAACCCCATCCCCATTCCCATTCACTGTGCACAACGAAGTGAAGCAAAGCAAAGCAAGGCGCAGCAAAATGGCAATGCCCATCACTACACCAAGAAGCTAACCAATATATCCCTTACCTACAGTCGCGGTCGGATGCATACGACTACCCACCATCAAAAACCGAGTCTTCGCACTACTACGCCAATAGTAGTAACGCGACCAAGAACAACGGGTATGGGTCTTCGTCGCCTGCCACGAACTCAAAGTTTGCTCGCAGCCCGCATCTTCATTCTCACACCAAGAACGGCACCGACCCTGCCACCACTACCAACCATCTCCGCATGAGTTCTCCTTCCTCTCGTCACCGAAATCCATCCGATTCTGTTCCATCCGCAAGCCGCCAGACGTCCACCCCAGCGCCGTCGATGCCTTCCATATTGAACCCCGAGCCTGCATCGGCCACGCCCGTCGCCTCATCAAGTGTAAGTATTCGCCGTGTCTGCCCGACCCCATCATGCAATCTTTTCATCTTGACCTATCATGTCATGCTAACACGCGTCCGACAGACTCCCAGTCGCGCCGCCGAGCTCATGTCCTTCTCGAATATCCTTTCGAGTGCGGAGCCCCTCCCGAAGCCAAAAGCGCCCTCATGGCCGAGCCAAAGAAGGAGAAGGCTCCTCGCAAGAGTAAGAGTAAGACCAGAGAGTCACTGCTGAGGGACTCGGAAAGCAGCTCCAAGAAGGAGTCGCGTCGATCCTCAAATACTCAGCCGAAAGAGGCACCCGCCAAGCCCCCAAGAGGCAACTCAACGGCCAACCCAAGCCGAAGCCCGTGTCTGCGGATAAAGAAAGGAAGATTCAAAATCTCCTTGAGCAGCTGGAGCTTAGGGCCGACGATGTCGATTTGTCCGAACTTGACATAGAAGAGCAGTTCTTCACGACTCGAATTAAGAGACGCAAGCTGAACCAGGAACAAGCGGAACACCAGGATCACATCATTCGGCGTGGTGATCTGTCCAACTTCTTATCACGAAAGCTAGCAGACCATGTGACTCTCGCAAAGCACCGCTATAACGAGCTGCACTACGAAGAGGCGTTGCACGAAGTCCGCGAACGAGAGATTTATGCCGAGAAGGAGCGGAAGAAGGATATGCAGCGAAAACGAAGACGCGAAAAATCAATGCAAGTCACCATTGAGCAGAAAGAAGCTGCCTTGGCCAGAGCCCTTGCCGCCGAAGACGAAGCCGAACGGGCCAAGCACCTTCGCGAGGCGGAGCGTGCCAACAAGAAGGCACAACAGACCAGACTAATCCTCCGAAAGGGATCAAGGGCCCAGCTCGTGGCCTCCAAGCCCTTGAGCTCAACTTAGAAGGAGCACGATGTCTTCGTTCCATGCTACAGACCAGGAGAGCAACGGCAAAGTGAAGTCGAAAGGCCGGTCCGGTACGCGTCCCAAGAAATCGAAAGAACAGAAACAGGCCGAGAAAGACGCTGCTGAAGCCGCCCAAGCTGCGCTGGATGCCGGCGAGGAACTTCCGGCGAGGGAGGAAACCAAGATCCGCATCAAACTCAGCAAGGCCAAAGATAAGGAACCCAAAGACAAGGACAAGGAAAAGGAGCCGAAGGAGAGCATGAAGGAGCCAAAGGAGAGGAAGGAAGTCATCGAGGAGAACCCCGCTAATCCTTTGGAGACAAAATTCCAGTCGAAGGCTACAACCAGATCTACGATCAGATTTGGCGTGATCTGGCACGCAAAGACGTGGTCAAGACCTTCAAGTTGGCGACTGATTCATATGCCACCAAGGCTTCCAACCTTAAAAGACAGCTATCCTCGCTTCCAAAGAAGCCAAACGTTGGCAACTACGAACGAACAAGGGTACTAAGGACTTGCAGGCACGTGCTAAACGCTGCATGCGTGACATGATGGGCTTCTGGAAACGGAACGAGCGAGAAGAGAGGGATATGCGCAAAGCGGCCGAGCGTCAAGAACTAGAGAATGCCCGGAAGGAAGAAGCTGACCGTGAAGCTGCACGCCAGAAGAGGAAGCTCAACTTCCTGATCTCACAGACTGAGCTCTACTCTCACTTTATTGGCAAGAAGATCAAGACCGACGAAGTGGAACGGAGTACAGACAATCCAGAGATCGCGCCGCTGCCGACATTCCTTCTGCCTCGAGCAAGGTTGATGTCGCCGAACCTACTGGCCCTATTGGCTCCAAGGTAACAGACTTCAACCAGCTCGACTTCGATGCTGAGGATGAGGAGACGTTACGAGCTGCTGCTGTGGCCAATGCGCAGAATGCTATTGCCGAAGCTCAACAGAAAGCGCGCGCCTTTAACAAGACAGACGACGATATGGATGAGGATGGCGAGATGAACTTCCAGAACCCCACAGGTCTCGGTGACGTGACTGTCGAGCAGCCCAAGCTTTTGAATTGCCAACTCAAGGAATATCAGATCAAAGGCCTTAATTGGCTCGCCAATCTTTACGAGCAAGGCATCAATGGTATATTGGCCGATGAAATGGGTCTCGGAAAAACTGTACAGTCTATTTCCGTCATGGCTTACCTCGCTGAAGTTCACGACATTTGGGTCCTTATTTAGTTGTTGCACCAGCTTCTACGCTTCACAATTGGCAACAAGAGATCGCGAAGTTCGTTCCTGAGTTTAAGGTACTTCCGTACTGGGGTACGGCTGGGGATCGAAAAGTGTTGCGTAAATTCTGGGACCGAAAGCATAATACTTATCGCAAAGACGCCCCGTTTCACATACTCGTCACCTCGTACCAGCTAGTCGTCTCTGATGTTGCCTATTTTCAGAAGATGCGATGGCAATATATGATTCTGGATGAAGCACAAGCAATCAAGAGCTCTCAAAGTTCTCGATGGAAGTGTCTACTTGGCTTTCACTGTCGCAATCGCCTGTTACTTACGGGTACTCCCATCCAGAATAACATGCAAGAGCTGTGGGCTCTTCTGCATTTCATCATGCCGTCTCTGTTCGATTCACACGATGAATTCAGTGAGTGGTTCTCCAAAGATATCGAATCGCACGCCCAAAGCAACACGACGTTAAACGAGGACCAGCTTAGGCGGTTGCATTTGATCCTCAAGCCTTTCATGTTGCGTCGCGTGAAAAAGCACGTACAGAAGGAGCTGGGAGACAAGATCGAGCTCGATGTTTTTTGTGAACTTACCTACAGGCAGCGCGCGTACTACCGGAATCTGAGGAATCAGATCAGCTTCATGGATTTGATTGAAAAGGCGACTCTAGGAGATGATCAGGATTCTGGTACACTTATGAACTTGGTCATGCAGTTCCGGAAGGTGTGCAATCACCCTGATCTTTTCCAACGCGCGGATACTACAAGCCCTTTCTCCTCTGGTTATTTTGCAGAAACTGCGTCGTTTGTTCGTGAGGGAAACAATATCCCAGTGGGCTATTCAACGCGGAGCTTGATTGAATACAAACTACCACGCCTTGTATGGACAGAAGGTGGAAGATTGTACAAAGCCAGCAAAGACAACGAGCATGCCGGTTTCCGAAACAAATATTTGAACCATCTCATGAATATCTGGGACCCCGCAAATATCCAGACAGGCACCTCGGGCAACGATACATTCGCCTTCTTACGGTTCGCCGATACAAGTCCACAGGAGGCGTATGAAGCTAGTCGCCAAGATATCTTTTCCCGAGCTCGTGACTTGGCGAAGAAGAGTGATCGGCTTGGCCATATGCAAATTATCTACGATGAGCCAGGCGAGGAAAACTATACGCCAGCGCACGCTTTATTCCAAATCCAGGCGCGGACGGTAGGAGATCGCTAGCAGATGTCACTCATTCAGGTGTGCTAAGCAATCTCATGAATATCTGCCAATCACAATGGCACGACTCAGGCCTGAGTCGATTGGAACAGGCTGCTTTGCCAGGAGCTTCTGCTCCGCCAGTTGATGTCTTCTGTGAAGGCGCACGAGCCCCAATCACAGAACGCGAAGACACCCTATTCAATACATCCATGCGAAAGACACTGTACGGGCCTAACTCCATCGAGGAGAAAGCCTTGGTAGAACGCCACGTCTCTCTAGAGCGATACCCCCAACAGGCACTCTTGCCTACACCAGACAACGAGAAACGTCGCTTTACCAATATCACAGTTCCCAGCATGCGTCGCTTTGTCACCGACAGCGGCAAGCTTGCGAAGCTCGACCAGCTTCTCTTCAAGCTCAAAGAAGAAGGCCATCGTGTACTACTGTACTTTCAGATGACCAGAATGATTGATCTCATGGAAGAATATTTGACATATCGCAATTACAAGTATTGCCGGCTTGATGGTTCTACAAAGCTCGAGGATCGTCGAGATACGGTTCACGATTTCCAAACACGCCCGAAATTTTCGTTTTCCTACTATCTACGCGTGCTGGTGGTCTCGGTATCAATCTAACATCGGCCGATACGGTGATCTTTTACGATAGTGATTGGAATCCTACGATCGACTCGCAAGCCATGGACCGTGCCCATCGTCTCGGTCAAACGAAGCAAGTGACGGTGTATCGACTCATCACACGAGGAACGATCGAAGAGCGTATACGCAAGAGAGCGATGCAGAAAGAAGAAGTGCAACGTGTGGTTATTCAAGGCGGCGGTGCTCGGGTGTCGACTTTAGCGGCCGCCGACCCCTAGAACCGTAATCGTGATATTGCCATGTGGCTTGCCGATGATGAGCAAGCGGAGCTCATCGAACAACGCGAGAAAGAAATGCTCGAGAGTGGTGAACTGGACAAGGCAACTAAAAAGCGCGGCGGCAACAAGAGGAAGCGTGAAGCCGTCAGCCTCGACGACATGTACCATGAAGGTGAGTTACTGTTACTGGGAGATGCATTTCGTACTTCAGAGTGCCGTACTAACACGAGACAAAGGCGAGGGCCACTTTAATGACGAAAACAAACCATCGGGCACCGCGACCCCTGTCGAACCGGAGACGAAAGCTTCGAAGAAACGAAAAGGAGGCAGTAAAGAAGGCCAAAACGACGAAGCAGCGCCTTGCCATCGCGATGGACAGATGGATATTTGATTCGCGATGTACATTCATTTGTTTGAGACTCGGACCGAGGCGTTTTTGACTGGGGGGTCTAAAGGCAAGACTTCTTCATTGTGTGTACTAAAAGTCAGACATCAGAGGGCGTTTACTTTTGTGTTTTTTTCCATCACCCGGGGATGGGTAACTACTATTACTATCTTGTTTTTCTTTTTTAGTATTCACATCGACCATCATAAGTCTGGTTCGATGCAGTGATCAGGCAGGGGATGGCAAGCCGAAGGCGGCTGAGTGTAATTATGTAGGTGAACCTACTTAGATACGAGGATGATGAGGTTGAGATGTTGTTGAATGGACACTTCCTTCGCTCTGTCGCTTTCCTTTTTGTTCTTATCTTGCCTCGTCCGCTTCTCTTGTGTCTGTTGCTCGTGCCGAGGTCTAGGCGGGAACTAAGTGCGTATGACCAGCGTAAACTTGCATAAAGAATTGTCTACTTCGACAACTATTAGTAATGCGCTTACTTACTGATTTAAAAGTAGAGGTATGGCATGTTCGGTACCTAACCTCGTACGTGTGGGGTATGGTCCAAATTTACTACCTACGTATCTTACAGGATGCCGCGAAAATCGACTTCGCGGAGCGATATCTCACGTTAGTTAAGTAGGTAAACACTTTGTTAGTTAGAGAGGGGCCGCTACGTTTTGTCGTTAGGTCACCACCATCCACCCATTCATTCATTGGGGCTGGCGCGTTTATATGTATGTACCTACCTTGGAAAGAGGTGTCCGCTCGTGTGTACAGGCAGGTAGTTAAGGTATGGTATGGTATAAAGCCAGAAACCTGTGGGACGACCCATAGATCGATAGATAACTCCTAGAACATCTGACATGGGAGTGTACTGAGTAGTAGAAGTGAATTCTATTTTGCGTAGCGAATCCATCCATACATTGATGTCATGAGAAAGACAAACCACCAGCAGCAAGATTGAATACCGAGAATAGAAAATAGTCTGCGCTGATGCAAAATTCTTAATACCTCAGAATCTGCTCATCTGCCATGTATGGCATGTTATAATTGGCCATGATTTCCATTTCCATCAATCAGGATCTAACCCAACCAACCACCCAACCAGCCGATTCCGCCCAGAGCATGATCCGATGGCGACAATATCCGGCATTAAACCCCATCCATCCCAGCGCAGATTTTGGCGCTTTTTGTTTCTACAAATGAAGAAACACCCCCTGATGCGGCTCTATTGTATGAAGGTCGACAATGCCCGATCTATTGCTTACCCTGTATTTTGAGCCGCGGGTCCTACCGCGCAGATAGATACCTTTCAAGTGTTCATCTGCTCAGACCCTTGTGACGAGTCGCCAGGCCACAGCCTAGAAGGCGAGGCGTCCCATGAATGCATCTTCTAAAGTCCGACTACCAAACACACTTTTAGACAGCACCGGCTGCCACCATCTTCTTCCGCAAGTAAGTCTTGTACTCGGCTATTGAGCCGTCCCAAGGCTTAATGGTCTTATTCTCGCAGACAAGAATCTGCTTCGCGATCCTGTCGAGTAGTCTGTGAACCTGTTAGTATACTCTTCGTTACATTTGAAATTAACAGGAGGCTTACCTGAAGTCGTGAGACACGACGATGACACCACCAGTGAAGTGTTCGATGGCATTGGCCAAAGCGTCGATTGTTGGGATATCTAAACCGTTGGTAGGCTCGTCGAGTAGAAGCATGTTGGGGGATTCAATGGCGAGCAGGGCGAAGACAATACGACTCTTCTGGCCCTCGGAGAGAGTGCCCATGATGGACGTCTGAACGGTACCAGAAACACCGTATCTTCCGAGGCACTGTCTCCAATACTGGTAATCCTGCGACTTCTCGTGGAACTTGTCACGTACGAAATCCAAAGCGCTCTTGGTCAAGTCAAGCTGTTCGGCGCTGTGCTGCGAGTACATTCCAAGCTTAAGATGGGTATGGCGCTTCACGGCGCCATCCGTGGGCGAAAGCTTTCCTGTCATGAGACGTAGAAGCGTACTCTTACCGACACCATTGGGCCCCACGAGAGCCGTTCGGGAGTCCATATCAAAACCAAGATCGATGTTGCGATAGAGGTCATCCTTGGCGTTGCCGGAATAGGAGAATGTGACGTTGTCGAAAGCCAGCACAGGGGGAGGCAGCTTATCCACATCAGTGAATCTAAATGTGAAGGCCCGGTCTTCCTTGATCTCCTCGATCAGGCCGTCTGCAATCATCTTGTCGAGGATCTTCTGGCGAGACTTGGCCTGGCGCACCAGGTTGGCGTAGGTACCCGCGCTAGCAATGAATTCTTTAATGTGCTTGATCTCTTCTTGCTGCTTCTTGTAGGCCGTCATCTGGTTGATTTCCTGTTCCTTGCGAGTCTTGACATAAGAGTCGAAGTTACCGCCATAGTAGAAGAGCTGCTGCTTTCGCATGTCGATCATGGTGGTGCACACTCCGTTCAAGAAATCCTGTGAATGGGAAATGAGCACCAGGGTGCGTTCCCACTTCTTGAGGTACTCCTCCAACCACACGCAGGCCTCGAGATCCAGATGGGCTGTGTGGGATCGTCGAGCAATAGTAGAGTGGGCTTGACGAACAGGGCCTTGGCGAGGGCGACACGCATACGCCAACCACCAGACATGTCCTTAGTCTCTTGTGGATGGTGGTCTTGTTGAAGCCAAGACCAGTCAGGATGAGCGAGGCTCGAGTAGAAAACGTGGAGGGGTCCATCTTGTCCATGTGCTTTGGCGGGAGAGTCAGCAGCTGTCTCAATTTTGTTTGCAACGAATACGTACCTCGTAAAGATCCATGAGAACCGGGTCATCGGGCCGTTCTCCTCTAGGATCTGTTCGGCCAGCTTGTCCAGACGTTCCATCTCCTTCTCGGCCTCCTTGACGACCCATTCAAGAGCACCAAGGTCCGAGGGCGGGCGCCCTGGTTCAATAGGTAGATGTCGACGTGATCTGGGATGGGATATTCACGCTCAGAGATGGCCTTGAGCAGCGTACTCTTGCCGCATCCGTTTTCGCCCAACAGGCCATAACGACGGCCGAAAGTTAACTCAAGGTCAGTTTCACTGAGGAGCACACGGCCGTGGAAGGTCAAGCTGGCGCTGATGATCTTGACGTCTCGGCTGCTCGGGATGGAGGCAAGGACACCGGTGGTGATGCGGTCGGACAGACCCTGGGAATCTTTCTGGTCGGCAAGTCGCTTCACCTTGTCGGAATCCTTCTCACTGGTGCCGGGAGATCGGGATCGCGCCGCGCAGCAGCAGAGCCGAGCGCTGACGTTCTTGGATGCCGCCTTGGAGCCAGCCTTAGACCGAGAGACGAGAGTCTTCTTCTCGCCCTTGCCCTCGGCGGCCTTCTTGGCAAGTCTCTTCTCTTTGGATGCAGAAACCATCTTGAAAACGTCGACAATGTATTGTAATCGTCAAACGGAGATGGTGTTAGTGATGGCGAACGACGACGATAAAAAAAAAGTCGTCACAAATCTACCCCGCCTGCGACGTGGGAACCGAACTCGAGCGCGGGGTCCGGTTTATTATGACAAGAACGATCACAAGTGAATGTGACGAATTATAATCTTGCTCGAAAAAAAATGAATAAAGTTTTCCTGTGTCAAGATTAGACAAAGAACCTAAGCTTCACTTTTCTGTCTTGAGCTGTCGCCAACAAGACCAGCTCAACTTAGTGATGGGGTTAGGTTGAGAGAGAAATAAGAGCGAAAGCGTCGAGAGATTTTGGTGGTGTCTACTATGTAGGGAGGGGCAATGCGGTACGGTACAATACCAGGGCCCTGGCTGTGCTGTGCTGCGGTATGCGCTGGACTCACTGAAGTGTGTGTTGAGCCTTGTCGCCAATTGCCGTCGCAGGAGGGTCGTAGTGGGGCTTGCTAAGGCGCTCGGGGCTTATTTTGCGCTGCAAGTGGTTGGCCCATCAAGCATGTGTTCGTGTGTCAGGTCGGTAGTGGGGCATCAAAATTTTTTGACTTTTCCAAGATAAATTTTTTGCATTGAGACCCGATAAGCGATAAGAGAAAGAAAGCCTAATCCATAAGGTTGTAACAAGGGATGTTGATGACGTCACTATATAGCAGGTACAACATCAACAACTACATTCCCGCTTGCATGTTCTGAGTTGATGCAGAAAGGTTTTCGTTAGCGATGTGTCTGGCTTTACTGACTATCTTAGGTGCTTCCGACCCTAGATCTGCCAACGTTGGCATCAATTACCTAATTATGTGCTTGTTCACAAACAAAGGTTACCTACTATCTCGAACATGCCCAAGATGGGTTTGACGTATAGGTATTACATTAGTATATATTTATTTCGGCCTACCTAGGTAGAACTAAATACCGCCTCAGTGGCTTACTAGGCAGGCATTGACATGGAACCTCGACTTTAGGGAATGGGACGACCCATCATGACCTAAACTCCATGTTTACCATAATTGTTACATGTTCTGGATCCTTCCCACGATCCGATAATAGTGTCATAGTGAGTAGGTTCGCCTGTTCTTTTTTTTTCTTTTTCCAAAGACGCCCTAGTCCCGTGGTGGCACATAGCTTATAATCACTACTAGAACACTCCACGAATCGTGCTCTATACCTGTTCACCCCGCCTCGCAGCCTCGAACCGCAAGGTCGCTCAATGGGTTTCTTCCCCGTGTGTCATGCCGTCATTCTTCGGTGTTGAATAGGCAGGCGCTATTCCTTGAGGCTGCAAGTCGCCTGTCTCAGCGAGAGAGGGATTCTGATCCTCCCCTGGCTGAGGCTCGTGACAGGTTGTATACGTGGGCATATACTGCACCACGATTGGTGGAAGCGGCTGCGGCGCCGGAAAGTATTCGTATGCCGGTTTGGTGCACTTTTCCACTATGGTGATGATAAGTAGGATAAAATGCAAAACACTATGCGAAAAGGCAAACACCGTTAGCCAAGTGGTCTCCCGTCTGTACCTTGAGCGAGGCCGACTTACGACCAGATAAGAAAAACGATGGATGTGGCTAAACCTCGCCAGAAAACATCGTATTGATAATCATATTCATCGATAGAGTCAAAGAATCGATTCACTGTCCAGATGATGACCAATGCAGTGAGGGCGATGGTGGTGGAGAGGAAGATGACATCGAACGCGATGTGCCAGCCTGATATTGTTTCTCGGTCGAACTTCTGCCTGAGGCGGAAGAGCCGCCAGCCGTTCCACAAGACAAGCAAGGGCCCCTATTTTCACATCACGATATCAGACACGATTCCCTGAACTGGTGTGTTCCAGATTGGCGAGCCATTGTACTCACCCAAACGAAAGCAAATATTGCGTCCAAGTCTATCTGGAAGCCGAGAACCGCACTTGATGCGATCACACCGATAACGAGGACAACGCTCAGCGATATCGAGAACCATCGCAGGGCCTTTCTCCACGGGATACTTCTCCGTCCCTTCGGGGGTCCGCGTTGATCAGTTGATGGCATGGAGGCGAGGACAGCCGCTCTGATGTCCTCTTCTACCTGCAGAGGAAGCATGGATTGACGCGACTGGTAATCTGGGTCCATTTTGATGGGGTTTAGAGAATGTTGTTGCGGATAATGAGCGTAGTGGTCCTGCTCATATTCACGATTTATACGAGCAGGAAGAGGCTGGTTAGGGTTGGTCGCTACTAGCGGGATGGGGCCTCGAAACCTCTGTTGTCCACGAACGACTATACGAGCTTGTGTCCGTGGTAGACTTGACGACGAAGACGTCTGTGTTATGACCGGCGTTGAGGTTGCCATGGTCGCCACTCATGTGCGTCTCTGGCGGCCGGGTTCTACCGTATGGCAGGGAACCGAAGTCCCCAGTGCCGAAGCTGATTTCAGGCAGCCGTTTAAACACCACGGGGAGAGGTGGAAGCTGTGTCTGAGGTTGAGGCAGATCCTCACACGGGCGGACTAGCGGGCTGCAGAAGCAAGATGAGATCGCGTCGACTCCGCCCTAAGGTGACCTCACCGACACCTCCAGCCGTCGACTACTGCGCAATGTCAGAAAGTTTGACAAATTGGTGATGCTAGCCAACTCCTCATTTACCTTTCACTCGATCCAAGTCGTTCAAGTTGTCGTCGTTCTTAATGAGCAGACGCTGTAAACACCAATTCGAGACTGACAACTAACTCGATTGCTTCTGATTCGCTGAAAACTAGAGAGGTTGGCAAACATCGAACTGCATGGGTCCAATTGTACGTACCTGGTCTGTCGTTTATGCTGTGAATCCCATCGGAAAACATAATTTTCATAAGACTAACTTTGAAACGATGTTGCAACTCAGAAGTCGCGTCTCCAGGCAGCAAAATTGTCCCAGCTCTAACTCGCTGCCAACACCCCGGCTTGCTAGAAACCGGCACCTTTTTGGGCAGCCGCAGGTACCGTAAGCCGAATTTGGAAGCTCTCCAACCCCTAAACAAATAACTGGGACGCGCTTCTATATTTACGAAGAGCTTAGCCTCACAATACAGGGGTCGGATCACTCCTTCTAGTTAGCTTCGCGGTCAGTGCCCCATCTTACCTTGATAGTAGTTATATCTGAAGGCAAGAAAGATTGATACATTGCACTTAGAAGAATTCATTGGATCGAAGTATTTAGCGTCACGTACTTTCTGTTCATACTGCCCACCCGTGCTGAGTTTTAGTATCACAGACAGAATCTATAGCGCTCCTAGTTATAGATGATATTGAAAAGTGTTCCAACTAGTTTCGTTTTCGCTAGATAAACTCAACTATTGAAACTAAGTGCAACATTGCGAATAAGCTAATAAGCGTTGTGATGGGCATGTTATGATATAACCATAGACTAGCTTATAAAGCTTAGCTATTTAGATGCTCGATACAACAACAAGTGACCCATGAAATCATGACAATAAGGTGGAGTCATTCTAATACCGCTCCAAATCGGAGAAACTTTAAGAGGGTGCCTAATGTTTTTATCGCCCACCGCTTCAGTTATTTCCTATATCTGGTGTACTCTAAGCGTTTGTCACTAATACCAAGTTCCACTAACTTACAGAGAGACAAGGTAAATATATAGTGGTATAGGCAAAGTACTGTGCGTTGGGGCGAGGCAAGATGGACGGTACGTTTCCAGTCACACGAGGTTATATCCGGTGCCTAGGTTGCTTTCCATACCCATTCACTAAATTCACTAGGACCGTGTTCACGGTTTGATTCTTGAGACATCGAACTAGTCCTTGATCTTTAATGTCTAAAATGATGTCTGAGTCACAATACTACATAACAGTAGTACAGGCCTTGCATCAGTCATTCTTGTCCAAAAGATTTCTACTTTGTATATACTGGACAACTCCCCATCTTAGTCATTTCGTCTAGTCAGTCTTGGGACCTACATCACTTTAAATAAACAAGCAGCGCCTCACTTGCTTTCAAAGAGGCGGTAGCTTGCCCACCGCTCACCGTGAGAGTCTCGAATGTCTCGCTACCACTGACATCACAGTCCCCATTCGTAAACGTCTGGCCGCCGAAAGTCATCTTGCCGCCCTGGTCAACTCTGGCGACGGCGCTGTCTCCCACGAGTCTCTTCGCCTTCACCGAAGTCCCCGACAATCCCTTGAGTTCGAAGGACTGGCTTGACCGAGTGCCGCTGCCGCTGAAATAGTCGGAGTTATACAGCAATGCCCGCAACGGAGCGCCTGCCGAATCAAATGCTACGTACGCCGCGTAATTCGAAGTGCCATCGTCGAGCGCCGTGAGAGAGGCGGCGTTGGCCAGGAACGCGGTGGCGGCATACGCCCCGTAGTATGGAGCTCCCATGCTATACCGGCCCCAGAAGCAGTATTGGCAATTCCCTACCGTCCCATGGTGGAAGTAGGTGCGCGAGATGTTGCTGTAAGTCGCTCTAACCACATAGTCCATCGTCCAGAGTGCCGCGCCGAAGGTTGGTGAGACACCTGCTGCTCCGCCTCCAGATACTTCACATCGTTGTCAGTTTTCAGTTATTAATCGATTGGATATAGCGCCAGACTACAAGTTATCAAACAGGGAAAAAACTTACCAGAGTTGGTTTCTCCAAAGATGTACTGCTTACCCTCTTTGAGAGTAGCAGCGACATCCGCATCGAAGACGTGTAGGTTGCTCGAGATCCCACGATGGCTCATCAGCGACGTTATCGTCCCGCCAGGGTAGTTGTGATGCGCGTAGTTATGCACGTATTGTTTCACGGTCGCATTCTGCGTTGCTATCAGCTCTGCTGCGCCCCATTTAGGCGGGGAGTCGTTTGAGTTGCCCGCTTGGATGATATTCTGCTTATTCAGGGCAGATCCCACCGAGATGGCCCAGTTGTTCTGCGATGCTGCATCTGCGGCGGGACTCCAGGAACCGCCGGCTATCGGTTGGCCATTATTGGGATAATCTATATCGCCAGTTAGCCCTCTATCTCAAACCACAAGTAGTTTTGATTTACGAGGAGGCTCGGTGGCTTACATTCAGGCTCATTCCCCAGCTCGATTGCCAGCAAGTTGCTCATCCCGCTTACTGCAGATTTGGCCGCATCAATGGTGTTCTGAATGTTATTTTTCCCTCTATTCAAACCCACGACTACGCTCCCGCCATATTTGCTCGCCAACGCCATGAAACTCGACCCGAATGTCAGGCTTGCTGGGGCATCCGCGGGATTCGAGACGGAGTACACTACGTAAGCTGATGTCTTCGCATCATATTGTGCGCGGTCTTGCGTGGTGCCGCCAATACGGATGGGTGGCCAAACCCCCGTCAAATCTCTCCAGTTGGACAGGCATTGCGTCGTGCCGGTCACGTTCGTGAAGTAGGACGGGAAGCGAAGAACTCGAATGAAATGCCAACGGGCGCTGGGTCGACTGGCGCATACTTGTAGTTTCCCGTGTGTGCCTGGGATGGGATCGTGAACGTCACGGCCGAAGCCGTAGACGCTGCGCCGCCCAATACGGCTACTACGTGTGTTAAAAAAGGAGCCATGGTCTTTACGCTCACTCTCAAGATACTTACTAGCAGTACATATAGTCGAGGGCACTGCTGTCGGAATGTATAGACTCCGCAGCCTATAATGGTACTCCAAGCGCCGCCTGGCACTCGGGTAAATATCCCCGAACATGCAACTTTCAGTCTAACGGCGCTCAGGAAGTAGATGAGAACTTGGCATTCAGGTTCTAGAGCGCACTTCAGCGTGGAATCATGACCCGTCTTCTACAAATTATATGCTAAGGTAGCCATGTTTATTATCATTTAGGCTGCTTCGTATATAGTCACATTAGCGGAATGATTCCACATCGCGGCGGATATCAACTTTTCGCGACTTTGACACTAGGCTCGGCTCTGTGCGCCGTCTTTATGTAGATGATCTCCATCTTAACGTGGCTGAGGTCATCATCTTATTGATAGTGGTGAGAGTATCTCACTTTACACGATGTCACGAGGCATAGATGCACAGACGTAGACAAGGAGACTCCCGTATATATTCAAATTCAAGGTTGCTGGATAGCCTCCACAACGGTAGTTTCAGAGACCTTGGTGTAAGAGAAAATGTCCGTTGCGTACCGCAAGTACGGGGTTCTTGACACATAGGTAGACCGTCGCGAAATACACTACCTATCTCAGTATGGCTTATGCTGAATCCCGAGATCTTCTGGATTATGAATTAATAATACATAACGTCAAGTTTGATCAATGTGTCGCAAGGGCTCAGATAGAGGGTTTGGAATTGGTTCAAATTGAGTAATAAGCAACTATGGTCCCAGAGGGGCCATATAGATATAAGTTTCCTATTCTATAGGAAGGAGGATTCGTGCCCTTTTATGCCTCGAATTCTCCTCTCCTTTCCTACAGCTCGCGGGACCGGAATAGAGACCTGTGTAGCCGGAGACTGAATGTCTCGGTGTTCGAGTTCAGCTTTGGTATCTGCTTGAGACTCACGATAACCTCGTACGACTGCCTTCAGTCTCGTAGGGTATTATTTCGCGAACTCCGTGTGGGATCCGTGTGGCATTGTATTGCGCACTCAGCCAGATCCGTGTGGCGCCATGGTCTTGACCATTAGCATATATGGCGTGGACTCTAGGGGTCAGTAGCTCTTATAGAAGCCTCATTTGCTCGTATTCCGCCTTCCTTGCTGCTCGTTCTGCACGAAGCTGATTTTGTTTCTCGAGAGTGTTATATTTGGCTTGATGTGCCCGTATTTTCTCTCTCTTCTTTTCGGTCTTAGTAGGCCGTTTTACTCTAGGATCTGCCAAAAGAGGAATAGGGCTTTTTAATATTCGCTGTAAGTAAACCCAAGCAACCGTGTCGATGTTTTCGAACTCCTTGTTAGCCATGATCAGCGAGGCTCGTAGAGTAAAGTGTGCATCGTTTCCGCCTGTGTGTAAATAACGAAAGGGACAGTGAACGCGGCGTAGTAGGTCATTAAGTGAACCGCGCCAGCATCCGAAAAATTCATGTGCAACACGACGGGTATCAACAATGGCAAATGTAGATACTGAGAAGTTGAAGCCAAGAGTCCTTAGGGTTTGGAGTTCGTGTATGACATCATGGCCAATGAGGATAACGTGACGGTCCTGAGGGATAATGGACTGAATACTCATCAGGAGATCGGCCGCCTTTATATGCGATGAATCTCCAAAAAGGAATCTCCGCGAAACTTTCTCGAAATAAGATGGGGACCCCGTCACGAAATTGTATGTTTTAATGACATATGGGGTGAAATGGGATCTATAAAAAGGTCTCTCGAATCAAGTGTTGCAAAGCCAACTTGGCAGTCCTCTCCCGTAACAAACCCGCTCTTAATATTGCGGGTGTTTTCGAAATCGATAGATACAAGGATAGGGTCAGGGCAACAAGTAGAAGCCGGCGAACGTTTGATCAGACGAAGAGCTTCGCGCAAGGTCTGTAGCCCATTTTTCGATACGCTTGGCGGATTGTTTTCAGGGAGGTTGTTAACAACCATGCTGTCTAATCCTATGTTCGGCGGCGTCTGCGCTCATCGTTTAGTGAAAGGGTAGTAATAAGGTGAAGTAGAAGCAACTTGAAAAATAAGGGCCCTTTTGTCAGGTAATGCCATTGTGTCTGTGTATTGTTGTTGTAGAGATGATGGAGGGACCTAGTGCCCCAGCATTGTGAGTACTCTCTATATAGATGGTGTAGGCCGGACCTGCCTACGCCTTTAATCTAGTAAACATATTGTCGATGTGTCCTGTTGTACGCAGTATGCTCCAGTACCCAGATTATAGAAACCTTAAATTTGACTTCTACAGCGAAGCTTGTGTGTACCTTAATGCGCTGATTAAAACCAAGATAAGACACTGCTGGCGTCACCCTCTTTCTTATCTCAGTTGGTGCGTAAAAGGATGCAGGAGAACACGGGGGAACATGAAAATAGAGAAAGCTGCAATATTGAAATCGTCATAGGTCGTCAAGCTAACCTCGAGTCGATGGTTGTACATAAAAATGATGCTTATATGTCCAACCACATAAGCCTTCAGCATAATGGAGCAGAAGCAAATGTTCGTGAGTAAATCAGGCCGAGCAATTACCTATTCCGCAACCTTTACCGGAACCGATGCGAATCCCGATGGCATCTGTGTGTGGTCCAGGATCCGGAACGACCTCCACAATTGACGACTACCTTCGGGAAGGATTCCGGCCGGCCGGGCGACGGAGATGAGAAATGATGTCCTTGAGGCCGCCTTTGATAGACGAAATTGATCAGGCTTGTGTACCTTGGACCTGCGGATAGTCTTGGCAGCGTACATGAAGAGTAAAGTAAATCTCGATATATTCATATTTGCAAAGAATTGACTGGGCTATGTGAACATATATTGAATTAGGACTGTACTGTCATGCGTGAGCAGGTAGGGCGGAAGACATTGGCGGGTTTGACTAATGAATAGTATAGTTAATTAAGTTCTAGACCACCGTGGATGTTGGTATACCTCGTTGGTAGCGAACAGTCTTTTTGCTTGACTCGGATGACGTATACTATGTTTAACTGTACCCCTGTGCTGGTTTTGTCTTCGGTTAGCTGGCACAAAACATGACGGCCCGATGAGTGTAGTATAGTGGCCTGTAATTTAGAATCGCATGTTCCTCTGATATCGCTTATCAAATACTATCGGATTATATACCGTTTCGATCCTTTCCGTGTATGCCGTGGGCAGACTGTGGGCGAGTGAGCAAACCGTGATCCGGGAATTTGGGATACCCCTGGCCAGAATGCAGCATTGGCTCATTCCGCTAGGAGACATGTCCCACCGAGCTACAGCAAATTGGGCGGTAGCTAGGTTTGAGATGTAAGCCGACGGGGCAACCGAACAGGGTAATATCGCGCGCTAGACGACCCTAATGCCGCCCAGATTATGTCAAGTGGGCTCCCTGCAGGGTCTAAGTACAAGGAGAAATGTTCTTGAAGAGGAGAGTACGACATGTCAGCCTCCTGAATGTTCTTTTTTAATTGCCACGTTGCGCTGGCATTGTAACCTTCTGGCTTCAATGTTGACGACACCGTGGTGATCACTTCGTGGGAGAGATTGCGAATTGATAACCAGCGTCAGCATATGACCAGGATGTCGCTTTCTCGGGAGCCAAGCCAGAGGCGTTGAACTGGGTGAAGTGGAATTCGAGCAAAACGCGCCCCAGGTATGCGATTGACCTTTTCCCTTTTGAATCAACGCCATTCCTATTGCAAACTAACGCGTGGTTCTTGAACCAGTTCCAACGGCAGCTCCAAGCGTGCCAATGAGCCTGAGATTGTCCATCTCGGTGGTCAACGCGTCGGCACGGCTTTCGAGGTATTAGAGCTTCCCGCACCAGACCGATCAAGGCCGGGGGAGCGGCCTCTGACACAATGGGCTTTTCATCCACCACCGCCGAACCCGCCTGGAATAGGCATCGCTATTGCAAGTCCGGACGATACGCCGAGGGAATCACTCAATGCTCCAGGTCTCCATGGTGAAAGACCTGTGACACAATGGTTCCCGGAACTGCAACCAGAATCGGCGAAAAGGAAGAATGAGCCGGAACAGCTAGGTTTACGAACAGCCTATCCATATGTGAGCTCGAGGCCAGACACTGCTGAAGGGGACCTGCCTTCTCCATTGTCACCCAGCTCATCGAGCAACGCGACCCCCAGCAGCCCCCCGAGAACTGTCTCGCCAGTGTGGTCTCCGATTTCTTCCCCCGTAGATCTACCGGAGACGAATGCCTCTCAACCCGTCCAGTTTCCAAAGAGGTCTACCTCGTTATCCAAAGCGTCACGCTACGCCCCTCTACGATTAGCGAAGCGAGCCACTGGAAACGAAGGCGCGTTGAGAGCAACAGAAGTTCAACTTCGACGGACTCAGTCAAATGCTGAGGTCGCGAGACCAGTAGAACGGAGGCTTTCCCCACCACATCCTGTTTCTCAGGACCGCAGAGACAGTCCACAAAAATACGAGGCGCCAACATATGACCTCAGAATTCAGGAATCTCAACGGAGTACAAGACGTTCGCCGAAACCTGTAGAGATACCTCAGGGTTCTCACGTGTTGCCGCCGCTTACGACGCGCTCCGCCCAACGGGCCTTTACCACCAATCTCAGCGACAAAACTCGCTGGCCACGGCAAGGCGCGTGATCAATTGCATAGCAGAGGACGGTCTAGCTCTGGCGATCGTGATATTGAGAGAAGCCCGCCTAGAGAGCACCAAGAGCCGGAGCTGGAGCAGGCAGACGGGCAACAACTCGGACAGAGCAAAAGCTGACATCCAAAGAGAGGTTCTGGCTACATCGGCATTACCGGGGCGAGGCAGCGTTTCTGAAGGCCTGGGGGCTGGAGATCATGAACGAGGAAGACCGGGAAGAAGGCCGCAGAATTCTACGTGAGCTCCTCGAGGGAGAGGCCCAGGAAGAGAGAGAAAGCCAGGAAAGGCAACGAATGCACCACCGGTCCGGATCGCAGTCGCGTTCCAGTACGGCCACGACCTCATCTGGTCGTGATGGCGCCGGGCTAGATGTTATTGCGGAGGAGAGGCTCAGTCGAGAATTTAACTTTCACCCGAAGGGGCAAAGCCCCGGCTATAGGGATGGAGCCGAAGATAAGTTCTGGCGGACCGAACAAGAAACGAGGGACCAGAGAGTAAGAAACCGCACCGGGTCGGGAAAGCACTCGAGAAATGAAAGTACCGATTCAGTGCTTGGACAATACCTCGACCTACGCATGAGTCACAATGGTTAGGTCGCGGTCTTGGTTGATGGATTGAGATACTGTATATGTATAAATAACTAGTAGAATTGTATAGCTCGTGCTGATATACTGATTGTAATGCAATATAAGAGTTTTTTTGTCAGTACACCGCTGGAAATAGCGCGAAACTCATGTATCGTCGTACTTTCACTAACATGTGCTCAGACAACATTTTGCTTGCCACCTAGTCAACTCATAACAATTCACTCCTCCTTGCATTGCCATAGATGGAGCTATGATACATGTAATACAAGTCGCGCGCCGAAGCTCCAACCCGAGAACGAGCCACTTGTGTGCATTCATCGACACGAGCTTGACGTTTCTCCAAGTCGATCAATTGATACAGACAAGAAGAAATCTCGGTTTCAATAGAGTTAAAGACGAACGGAAAGTCATATAGATATCTTGGCACGCTATGTATGTAGGCTCGGAAATACGGCGCACATAAATGACGAGTATGACGCCAAGATGCAACTTAGGTGGGAGGCTGCGTACATAATTCCGCGCAATCTGGATGTTGGCGTTTCTTCGGGCTCCGATGAAGGGAAGTTTTTGAGGGATGATCTCTCGCGATCGGCCATCGTTGACGGTAGACCCTTCTTTCTCGGTTGCTTTAATTACCGAATCAAGAAAGTTTATACCATGAACTAGAGCTATGGAGATTCTCTTGTGTGGAGTGAGAGAACACGGCTTTTGAAAGTTCCGACTTGGCTATTAGCAAGCATACACTACTGACTCAGTCTCATATTAAAGTGATGCATAACGACATGCTATGCCGGAAGCCGTGCTCGCCTGATAGCATTTCTGACAACACTGGGATGCCGTGTGTTAGATAGTCTCTATAGGCACTCCCGAATATCCCCTGAGTACGCCGTACCCTGAAACAAAAATGCTACACTAGTAGAAGATTTCCTTAGTTTCGAGAATACCACTCAAATAAAGGGCGCCATCAAGGCTGACGAGAGATTACGTGACTTATATCGCCAGCAACAGACTCGCCTAGATAATTCTTCTTGCTCAACATTCATGGCCCTGTTTACTACGAGCCGGCGTGGCTCGGACGTCGAGGCCGGCATGGACCCATGAGAGCGCAAAGACCAAAGAGCATTTCTACCGATTATGTTATCCGACGCCCCTCACAGGCTAGAGTGTTGACGTACTCAACGAATATTGATGTGCGCCCTCTTGCTACTTTTTATGGCTCTTTACGCCACCTACTCCACTTGAATTGAGGTTCTCCTCGGATACCCAACACATATATGCCTAAAATAAACCTTTATAGACTCACCCAGTACACGTTTTTATTTTTATATCACTCTCGCAGCCAAATTGCAAATATAAGGAGGTGTAGTAGCCTTCAACCCGTGCTGAGGCCAATGTTCCTATATCATTATATCTATATCATTATTCCGCAAACTGTAACAGCTTATACGAAATGCCCTTGGAGGAAATGCACGTGCTATCAACACTAAAGTAATTAAGAAGTTTGTCGCAGGCGGAATAGTTTCCGCACTTGGCTTCTCAGATTTGCGGATATCCCCATTCGGCAATTTGTAGCTTGACCACATCCGCTTATGATTGGGTCACTGTTTCTCATCGTGACTTTGCTTGTCTCAAAACAGAAAGTCGACACACTACATTTCCCACCTCGCCCTGTGATTGAGCATGTGTCACGGGTGATGGGCGTGGGGCGCCTCGGCATTGCTTGGAGGCGTTCTATAACAAAGAGCTATTATCGGGAATAGGCTATTACATCAGCTCGGGAGCGCGCCTACACATTAAAGGCTTGTGCCATTCCCACCATATGTGTGAGAGAGATGTCTTTCCACGAATATGGAGCCTGCAAGTGCTAATACGGGCTTCTTCCAGCTCCTCCCGACCCTGGGGAACCAGTTCCTTCACGATCCGAGTATAAAACGGGTCTTTAGATGTAAGTAGGCGAAACGCTGAAGTATTCCTTGCCACATGTGCTGAGGCGAATGAGTAGTATTCTTACCCGCGGACGTCGCTCAGGCCGTCGCGCCGGAAATCACGAGCTTAGGAGATGAGGTTTTGCAGCAGCACGTTCTTGATTGGGTCACAGATGCTGAGAAGAACCAGCCTTACGTCACGGGTGGTGGCAGAAATGCCTTTGGCCAGCCTGTGAGCACGAGATTGGTCGTGTCGGAGGGTTGGAGGAAACTGCAGAGTTTCAGTATTGAAAAGGGGTAAGTATCTTTTATCAACACAAGCGCTATCGAGGGGTTGGGTGGACTAAGTCGAGCAGTTTTGTTAGTCAAGGCTATGAGGCTGGGTTGGATCAGTACACCCGAGTCGTGCAATACCTCCGCGAACTCATCTTTGAATCTTCGTCCGCGAATGTGGGATGTCCGGGGGCGATGACCGACGGTGCCGCTCGGGTCCTGCGGCACTCTCTACTCAATTCGAATCTCGGCCCCGAGGAACGTAAAGTCTTCGGAAATGCTTACGACCACCTCGTGTCCCGGGATCCTACCAAGGCCTGGACCAGTGGACAGTGGATGACTGAGCGCATAGGTGGAAGCGACGTGTCACGGTCCGAGACTGTCGCTACATACTCGCCTCTTTCAAACGACACTCCTCTGTGCGACCCGGAAGAGGGCATTCCTCTCGGCCCCTGGAGCATCGACGGATTCAAGTGGTTTTCGAGCGCAACAGACAGCAACATGACGATACTGCTTGCTCAAACCCCGAAAGGCTTGTCCGCCTTCTACGCGCCGATGAGGCGGTACAACCCGTCCATCATCGTTTCTGCGACGGGAGCCATGGGTGGCACGGAGCTCAACGGCGTCACGATCTCGAGATTAAAGAACAAGATGGGCACGAAATCACTCCCAACCGCCGAGCTACAGCTCCGGGGTATGAGGGGGTGGCTAATTGGGGGAGAGGGACAGGGGATTAAGGAGATATCGACGATCTTGACGATCACCCGAATCCGATCCGCAATCAGTGCTCTGGGATACCTTAGCCGCGGGTTGACGATCGCACGGGCGTTTGCCGAGGTGCGGGAAGTCGGCGCCGGTCGCGGAAAGCGCATGAGGCTCGTCGATAGTGCGCTACATATGCGCACACTTGCCGATGTGACCGTGGAGCACCATGCCATGATGCTTCTCACGTTCTTCAGTAGCTATGTGTTAGGGATGGAGGAGAACACAACCTCAGCGCGGCCGCCTGCGGCCGGTATTGTAGCTATAACACCTCCCTCCGAGCTCGTCACACCGCTTCTACGCGTAATTACCCCGTACTAAAGGCATACGTTACCAAACAGGCTATTCCGCTCATATACGCATGTATGGAATCACTTGGTGGCGTAGGCTACCTTGAGAATGTTGAGTCCGAGTATATGAACGTTGCAAGGCTATTTCGAGATGCGTGTGTGCTTAATATCTGGGAGGGTACAACGGATGTTCTAGGCACAGATCTTATCCGAGCGCTAAAGCACCCTAAAGGAGGGCCCGATAGCATCAAGGCTCTCGAATTCATCATAACAAGCGGAGAAAGGGACGAAAAGAGCGATTCTATTACGACACAGTGGGAGGCGTTAAGAGCCCAGTTAGAGGCAAATACACAAGAGAACCTGTTACAAGATGCCAGGGGTATTCTCTGGAAACTGGCAGAGATCTTGATGGCCGTTCTCTTCTTGGTGGATGTGAAGCACAACGACGAGCCGGTGATACAAGAGATGTGTCGGCGTTATTTGGCTAGTAGGGGCATGCGGACAACGAGTCAAGCTATGAGTTCGGGCAGAAACCAGGCTACCCTTGAGTTGGACCGAGCCATCGTTTTCGGTGTCGAGCATACGGCGGCGGCGGCGCCGAAGCTCTGAATTCCGATTTTAATGTAATGTAATGTGCTGAAGTAGTGTACTGTAAAAATCGTGGAGATTAGACTCATGAAGCGGCACTGCTCGTTGTTCTCGCGCTAGAGGCAAGAATCAAGTTAATGGCGGCCTAGCTAAAAGTTTAATCTCCGATTCTCACTAGATTAGTAATTACATGACTACATATGCATCTTTCGAAATAGAAAAAAAAGCATTGTTATGGGTACATTATCGTTTACATAGTAAACGAAGCTAATATACTGTCCGGATCAGAGCTCGGCCGGCTCGTTTACGGTATCTACAAATGCTATCAGTAACTCGCTACAACTTAGGCTGACTAATCTTTTTTACACTGGCTATTCTGTTCCTGAAATTCCTCCACCCACTTCTTCACAAAGACGGCCTCCTGCTTCTGGGCATCGGCGACCGGGGCCGGAGGGAGCTGGGCGGTTGTCTCGTTCGGGAAGAGACCGTTCTCATCCCAGTGATGGACGGCCTTGGCGATCAGGATATACGGCTTCTCGGTGGTAGACGTGCGTCCGGGAAGACCGATCGCGTGCACGCCGGCCGCGCGCCAGGGGTCCCATTCACCGTCAACGAAAGCAAGGCGAGGGTAGCTGATGTGGAAGCCGCCGTATTTGTTGATGGCGTCCACGTTGGCAGGCTTCGTCAAGTTGAAGGCGTCGCGGCAGATCACCGAGGAGTAGTCCAGATCGATGGTGCGTGAGATCAAAGGCAGTTGGTTCTTGGGAACTCCGCTGCCAGTCTGGAGATAACCCCACCTACATATATGTGTTAGAACCTATGATTCACCCGTGGAACACTTGACTCACTGTGTGCAGTATTGATAGGGCCATAGCCGCCATGATTGGGAGATCGAATCCTGGCTGTAGAACGTCGTGTCGTAGGTGCTGAAGCAATCATCCTGATTTTGGCTTTTACAGCTGGCCGCAGCAGGGGCGTAGTAGCCGACGTAGTTCAGCACATGGTTTGACAAGGTGTTCACTTCCTTTCCATAACCAGCGACCTTGATCAGCTCGTTGACCGAGGTCCGGAGTGACTCGGTGCTATTGTACTTCAGCTCGTTCGACGAGACGATGGCACAGTAGTCGAAAAACTCATTAGAGCTTTGTGTGGGGTCCCAGTTCAGGCTCTGAAGGCCGTAGATACCACTATTGATGGCGGTTGCGAAATCGCCGTCGTGGGTAACATTGGGGAGTCCGAATACGCTCTTAAGCTGACCGACGTACTTGCTGCCCTTCTTTCCGATGAGGATCTTGTCAATGATGTCGGTGATTTTTCGGGTCTTATCGACACAGTCGGCAGGTCCGTAAACAGCAGCGGCCTCAAAATACTTGTAGTAGTCCCAGATGGCCTCTGGCACGCCCGAGGACGAGATCGCTCCCCAGTACGCGTCTGGGTATAGCTTCCGTAGAAGTGCGACGAATGCACCCGCATAGGAACCACCGTACGCGATCCACGGCGTATTCTCGGGGCTGAAGTCTACGTCTTCAAGGCCGGCAAATTTAACATTGTTGGCGAAGTAGGCGGTGTCGGCGAGGGCCTGGTCGGTAGTGAGGAATCGGAGGTTCTCTGTGCTGAGATCCTTGGTCGGAATGCTCGAACCGTAGTATCGGTGCTCTAAAATAACGCCCAAGCCGTTGGTTGCCTTCGCAAGCTGGTAGACGATCCCCTTTTGCAAGAAGGGAAGTCGGCCAGCTCCGTCGGTCTCTCCGCCACAAAGAACGATTACCGGGCCTCCCGGTTTGTAATATTGAGCATCAAACCAGTAACGTAGGTTAAACTTGTCGTCGGAGTGCGGCGCGTAGAGAGAATCATTGTGAAAGTGATCAATCGGCGTCGAGAGGTTGTACTCGGGGTAGAGAGCCTGAAGGTCAACATCTCGGGCGCTCAGCTGGTTAACGCCTCGGACCTGTTTCTTGAGCTCGCTGATAGGAAGCGATGATTTTTGGAGTGCTTGAGCCGTCGAAGCAAGGGCGAATAAGCCCAGAATCCGGCTATATCCGACCATTGTTACGATATTGATGGTCAGTACGGATACTCTCCTAAAGAACAAGGACAGCTAAGAAACAGGAGCAAGAGAGAAGCTCATAATCGAGCTACGAGATCTTTTTATTCTATAATGGCGTGAGAGGGGGGCTGGGGTGGAACGGACAATATTCTAGATCGATGAGCGAAGCGAGCTTCGATCGCATCAGGCAGGTGCAGCTAGCTACTCTAGTCTAGGACGATGATAATATGATATCAGCATTGATAACGTATAGGTACTAGGTTGGTACGGTAAGCTGCATTTGGCTGGGTATGGCATCAACAAACCAGTCTCCAAGACGATGGCGTTTGGTCGTGATCGGCGTCCACATCGGCCTGTGGAGCTAGGTAGAAGATGGAAGGTCCACAGCCATTGCCCAGCCCTGCTAGGGTCTTGGGCCGGGGAAGCTCGATAAAGACGCGCAGGGGTCCTTGCTACCGAAGTCAGCCAAGCAGGAGCATTTCCGTTCTCGGTAGCTCGGACTGAGCTGCGCTCGAAAGCGAAGGCTTCTCCATGCTTGGCGTACAGCTTGTGTCTTCTCGGGCGTGGAGGGTTTTGCGGACGTAGTTGTAGCAGAATATTGTACACTTACATTTCCGAAACTTTCTATGAAGCTTTCTAGGTTGAAGATGGGGAAGAAATATGAATATGAAATTGCGGTCACATAGAAAAATTCCTTAAGAGATGAGATCACGAGTCTGAGTCACATGAGAAGAGCTCGCCAATCCACGTTGAGCTATCTCGATGAACGTGAATCAATCTTGTTCAGAGATACAGTGAAGTGAGACATCGAACAATATCGCTGTAGCACTCAGGGTGATACGGGTTGAATGCTCCCGGATTAGTCAAAAGTTCAGTCTCCTCATTTGTCTAGACATCTTTGTTGCGAATCTTGAAGTTCCATATAAGATTCGGGCTCACTAGTAAATATCATGCGTGATTCAAGCTGACTTCGTTCGTTCCATTTATTGAGATTCGGGAATCCACGCGCTGTGCCACAGTTAGCAGCCGTTGCAAGCGAGGCGATATAGCGATTAACTAGATCCAAGACAAGATAACTTAACCTCGAAGATCAGAACGGGACGAATGTTACTCGTCTCAATACGTACTTTTCTGCTGCCCACGGCGAAATTGCTATATAGAAGTGCCCCATTCTCTAGCGCTATCGAAGAAGAGACCACAACCAACAGATAGTCATCGTGTATATCCGGGGGCCATGTTGTACATGGCCGCGGCAGTGCCCATATTTTACGGCACAGAGGCCCCCCACTTCTAGACTCTTGATCTGCCGAGACAAGCTGAAGTTCTAGGGTCTCTTAGTGTGAAGCTCGGATTTGCCAAGCCGCGGGTAATGGAGGCACAGACATTGTCTTTGAATCGAAGTCGTTGGAAATGTAGGTTATCGGCAGCCCAAGCATCTAACCAATTTGTTGATCTTTACATAGGACAAAGTCAATGTCTCTGGTTAGACAGACATAAGTTAGCTGATAAGGCTACCGGGCAACCTATCATTACCATAACTAGTTCGTGAAGTTCGTGAGTGTCCCATCGCAATGCACCTGGTTTCTGTTGGTACATGGTATCCGGGTTTTGGATAATGATGTCGTTGGGATTTGTAAGAAGAGAAATAGGGGCAGAATAGATCGACGGGATTACACTATCTCTCTATTTAGGGTCGTTTGATGAAGACTAAAAAGCCTACATAAGTATTCTCCATGCGATATAATAATTACTGGTAACCAGTTACTGGCCAGTTACCTAAGCTAATAGCGCCTGTTAGTAAGTACCGAGTACGCTACGCTAAGGTAAGTCGTGCAGATAACTAGCTGACGTAGCCCATCTGGATTAGTTCAGGTACCTACATAGTATTAGCCAGCGGAACGCTCGGTCCAGCGTCCGAGCTAACGGCCTGCCAAATCTCTCAGCCGGCATTATCTCTCAACTCGACCTTGCTTTTTTTCCGTGTTTGGACTGACGAGTACGGCTTCATCTCACCCAAGGCAGAGATACTGTCGCCATACGTTTGGCTCTCGCTTTTGTGCATGGAATAGCCCTCCGAGACTACCGGACGATAAACCTCTCTATCCCCGGTCTTGCGACGCCTATTTCCGGGGTCGATTCTTGGCCCTGGTGCGCGCCGCGCAGTCCACTCACTCTCGAATGACGTGCACTTGAAACGACCTTCGTCTCCATACCATGTCGAATACTTTTCCAAGGGGAGCCACGATGGCTCCCCGTTCTTCTCTGACAATATTTACTCTCTTGTTGGCCTCTGCTACCTTGCCAATGGCTCTCGGACACGATCACGACTCGTCGCACATCGAGGATGGAAAGACCATTTCCGTTGACCCCATCGTATGTGCAACCCTCTCTCAAACGCTGGCTGAGAGCTTTCGACTAGGCGCCGATAGAGAATACGGTTCTGACCATGTTATGTTGTAGGACACGATACTATGGATACACATCTTCATCCAAATGGCCGCTTGGGGCGTCATCTTCCCTCTGGGCATGGTTCTTGGGGTAAGGAAACCTACATGCTTCTCTCCATTCCTCGTCTTGTCCCTGATTTAACATGTATGCGCAAATAGATGGTGAAATCCCGTTGGCACGTCCCTGTGCAAGTTGCCGGCACTGCTCTCGCGATAGTCGGATACGCCCTTGGCCATAGGCACGGAGGCCGCGAATTCCGACATGACAACGTCCATTCTAAATTCGCCACCCCTATATCTATCATGCTGTTTGCTCAGGTCCTTTTCGGCATATACCTGAAATTACACATCGAAAGGGGGATTTACGGTAAAATCAGGCGTGTAGTGAAACTTGGCCATGGAATTCTTGGTAAAGCCCTGCCGATATTTGCCTGGACACAGATGCTCTTCGGTGGAATTACTGCCCTGGGGTTTTGCCAAGGCGAGCATATTGGCCAATGTTTGGCGCATTTCATCATGGGCAGCGCATTCATTGCCTATGGATTCTATTGACCATACTTCTTCTTGTTGGACAGTTATGGCTCAAGCGTACCGGCCGATCTCAGGAGTTCTTTGACAGCGCTGTTATCACTGCTTGGGGTATCGTCAATACTTTCACCGAGCATCGCTGGGGCAGCGCCTGGGTTGAGAATGATTGGCAGCATACTACGATGGGTATAATCTGGTGGTGTGCTGGATTGGTGGGAATTTGGCTCAGCAGGGACCGTGACGGCCGCCCCCAGCGAAACTTCATCCCCGGATTCATCATCTTGATTACAGGCTGGGCCTTTGGTGGCCACCCCCAGCATATGGCAGTCAGTGCCGAGGTCCACAAGGTGTATGGATACACCTTGATGGCAGCCGGCGCCACCCGCATTATCGAGGTATCCTTTGTCCTTCGAGACCGTCCTAGCATCTCTGCGGATGGCCGGGAGACCAACAGCTTCCAGTATATCCCTGTTTTTGTGAGTACCCAGTTTCTTGTGTGGTAATTCTATCTATCTAACCTTATTATGATAGCTGCTGTATGCCTCCGGCTTCATGTTCATGGGCGCTACAGAGGAGCAAATGGAACTTATTGCTGGCTCCGGAATGGACCACGTTGCCTATATACTAATACTGTTCTCACTGGCTGCTCTACTTTTCCTCTTCACCCTGATGCTTATCCACGTCTATGACCGTGGTGCAAACCCGGCTGTTTTCCAGAAACAATCGGATGCTGGGCGCCTCGGACCCCGATTAAATGGCAACGTTCCGGTTCGAGATGCGGAAGAATTCGAGCTAGAAGGATTGATGAGCGACGACGAAGAAGGTAGTCCTATAAAACACACAGAAGGTGATGATGAGAGTCTGAATAGTACGCTTGGGAAGAATAACGATGGCTTGGCCCACTAAGATAAGATGCCGGGCGGCTACAAGCGCTAATAGCCTTAGAAATGAGATATAGGAAAATATCTCACGCATGAAGCTCTACTTGAACTGTACGATCTCGTTGATCAACTTGCTTATCATATATAACCATTGGCTATAGCTGCATTACGGAAGGCGTTGGGGCCATGGTTGTCGGAAATGAGGGATGATTCTTATAGTTAACGTGTCACTGATATAGCTAAATGGAGAAAGGAGTACAATTTTACAGATCCGGTCGTTTCGCGAGGTAACTCGCCTCGATCTCATACATGTTTGTCTCAATTAGGCATTCAGACATCAAGGGAGCCTGTGCATTGGGAGGAAATGACTTTTAGTTCCCAAGTCTCAAGCTTACTCTCAATTCAAGTCGTCTATCTACCTTTCTCCTATTTCTTATGGTCCATTCTTGACTGTCTGCGGGGGCAGCGTTAGGTCTCGTTCGTTCCACGCCAAAAACCTGTGTCTGACTACGGGCCCGAATATGTCTCAGTCCTGTCCGTAGGTATGTGCAGACGTAATAGGCTCGCCGTGATTCTCGTACACCAAACTCCATCTGCCGCGATATCAGATATCATAGCTTGAAGCCTGGGTCAGATGATGTACTACTCGAAGGTCGTCTAAGTGTCTATTTTGGCTACATATGCCATTCCCCGACGACACTTCTTGCATTGTCGAACTACGTATACTCCGCAGTCTCCGATATTTCATGCAATATCAATGTCAAGCGTCAATACGCCAATGATCTAGGTCACGTCCTGTCTCATCTGCGGTTACTGAACGTCGTACGTTATATAATATTTCAATATAGAGAGAGTGAACATGTGTCAGAGTCCAGGGCGACGTAAGGTTGCTTGTTCATATTGTTTCTTGGCGGCGAATATGTTAGTTAAGTTTTGTACCTCGACGACATTTCCCATACAGACAGCATGTGATCGTGAAGCCTACTCTTGATAACACAACATTGTCGCAGCTCCCTGCCCCGGCGCTCCCGAAAAGAGTCTACCATTAGCCTCGAGAGATCATCAGTCCATCTGAATCCCCGTAATCGCCGAGCACCATCACACAAGCTACACAAATCTATCGGGGTATAACACAGTATTGATATTGTGAAAAAGATGGGATTATAAACAGAATATCATTGGTGAATCATAATGTTCTAGAAAACGGACGCGCAATCATGGCCCTTCTTTCAGGCTTCACAGACGAGCACAGGCTCTGTGACCGAGATCTTTTTCTAGATGTTGCGATACACCGCATTACGATTTCATTGAATGATCTTGCGATCGCCGTGAGATACAGAGATATGGACCGAATACGGCGCATATAACTGTCTCGATGCTCTGCTGGCGTCATGTTTTCCTTTCCTGTGACCACAGGCCCCTCTAATCTCATTCTCGGAAGAGCAGAGTCATACCAGTCACTCAAGTATGAGGCTCCCACTGTTCATGACCGCTGCCGTCGCCCTGGCCACGGGCGCGGCCGCTGAAAATAACGTCGTTGGTCCCTTCGCGCTCCGCATCACTGGCAAGACAGACGCGAGCATCGACGGTGCGTATCCTACCCCAGTCACGATGAACAAGAAGAACACTCGATGCCTCCGGAGTTCAATATACGCTGACCAAGTCGCCAGGCTATGCGTGGGCATGTCACGCAGGCGCAGCCACGGAGGGCCTTTGCTTCGCCTCCGGCTCGGCGCCTGTTAGCGGTGCCGTGTACGAGTTCTACTACAACTACTCCTCCTCGCAGACCTACAGCTACCCGGGATATATCAGCTACATCTTCTCCTACGCGGCCGGCGACGGGGACCAGGTGAAGGTTCCTTCGTTTGCGCACATTTACCCCAGCTGGGCGAGCAATGTGAGTCGAGCGCTGTGCTTCTTTTATTTCATCATCGAGGACAATTGAGATCAGAGTGTTCGTAGCAGTATGATCCACATATCAGAACTCTCAGACCAGCGATCTAAATACCTTTCTCTAAAAGTGAATTTACTGACGCGCGGCTTTGAAAGGTGCACCCACTGCTCATCCCGCCCGGGATCGACGACGGGACCCCCATCTCATTGGACTTCGATACCAGCTTTTCTTCATGGGGTCGCTGTATGACGATACCCACTGGAACGGAACGGCGCCCAGTGGCGAAGGCACGGAAAGTATCGCGAACTTCCACCTCTGCTATCAGTGGACTGGCGGGTACTGGTATCGCTCTCTCGCGTGGGTATCGGGTTATGAAGGTGTCGTACCCCAGAACCCGTCTTGTGAGCCGGTGAACTTGGGCGTCGAGTCTCTCGCCTTGACGTAGGTTCTGACTAGTCACTACGAAAATAGAGAAAGAAGGAGGTAGAATAAGAGCGGGAGCGGGGATGCTGGTGAAAAAGAATGAGAACCAGTGGCGTAAGTAGTGAACGAAGAAATGATAATGGAGGGTCTTGCAGTCTTGGGGAGTCGCAAGGTGAGAAAAGGAGAAGAATAGCTTATGGATTAGATAGAAATTTATCAACACTGAGCTCTAACCTACAAGTAGAACTAAAATGACAAGGGAGATTTGTTGTATGTGAATGTCGAGCAGTAGTTACAGGGACGTCCAAGACTTGAATAAGACCATTAGGAGGTATCGCCCACTGGCTTACTTGGAAGAATAGGTTCACTTGTTGTGGAATGATTATGTGAAAGCTCCCTAAAGAATCGGGTTGAACCCTACCTAGGTCAGGTCTACTAATTGTGATATCGGCTCTATATTTATTGAAATGCGGCCTTACAAGTGATAGTTTGAAGAGGTTACCATTATTCAATTAGTCGATAAAGACTCTGTTTTGAACTTGAAGTCACAGCATGAAAGACAACATTCCATCGTCCAACGACCAGATCGACAGATGGAGTAGAATTCAAATACGCGCAAGGACTATGTACAATATACGCGTATGAGAACGTAGCCATCAACTCCCATTGACTGTCCCTCAGCTGGTTTTTGAGCAATCCTCCGAGCCCCTTAACCCGTGACATTGAAGTAGTTGGCCGCGATGGGGTCGCTGAGTCCAGCAGCCGTAATGAAGCTCGCGACATTGAATCCGAGTCTCTGGTTCTGCAACATCGTATTCGCTGCCGCAGGGATCTGCCAGTTGGCGGGTTGTTCCCACAGCAAGTTCGTGTAGCGATGGGGATGAGGCGGGTTCTCGGCCGGGGCTGGGGCGCGAACCATGCCACAGGTCCTATCGCCGTCGTTATTAGCAATTGCTCGATAAATGGGGAAGTTTGCATTTCTTGTCATGAACCGCACTTACCGGTCGCCGTCGTAGTTAGAGTCGTCACACCCTCGCCAGACGCAGCACCACTGGCCTTGAAGTCGCGGAGCACCGTGTGCAGATAGTTGGCTGGCTGCCCAGCCCCGGGGTTCACGAAGTTGGTGGATCTGTAACCGTTAGAACCGTTTCACCTTCAAGTCTATGCTATAACGTTAAGACGTATCGAGAAGGATATGGGCGCTTACGCATCAAGGTCTATCACAGCGATATTAGCATGATCTCAGGAGAACGGGGTGCTTGACACGCGCGAATCACACTTACCAACCAACATCCAGACGTATGATTTGTCCGCAGTCCCCGAAATGCCAATAGTAGGTTGTCGGAGGTTTCCGCCTTGGTCATTGCCTGACCGCCCGTCGCGATACTCTTGGTGCCAAACGTAACTTCAAGCTTGTCGGCGACAGCTGGTGTAAATCCCGCTGGAGTCTGCGCTGAGGAGACTCCTGCAAGGATGAGCGCTGATACGATAGTTGCGGCCTTCATTTTCGTGGTTATTAGCGGATGCGCACGGATACTTGGGTTAATAGCAAAGCTTCGCCGGCAGACCAAGATCTGGGGTACAGACTTCTTAAATGATATTCTACATGCCTACAACACCTGAAAGGCAAATCTGAAGTGTTCTTTGCCTTCCAACTCAATTTAAATTTGGCCAATGCAATTGGGCATCGAAATAGGATTGAGTTGTTGGCTAAATAGGGGCTTCCTCTTCCGGCGCCGCATTCTAAGTAGTATAGCCAATCTCCCGGCTTGGCTCTTCGTACAATTGATATTCCAGGACCTATCCGCTATATGGAAGCAGTGGCGTGCCCATGATGATCGAGTTGGCGTGCTCGGTGTAGGCCGTTTGGATCTGCCGATCGGCGACGGTACGTGGAATTGAGAAGCGGCACAAAACATAGTTGTAGGTATAATATAGAACTCAGCTGTGCATACCAGGATACCGCGAGGGGACTTAAAACGAATGAAAGTCTTACTGCTGGCTGAATGGGACAGAGAACATATAATATCATGTCCTGTTACACTTGCTGTCGGTAGGGAAGTCATGTCATACCTATAGGCCAAATAGTTCGGTAACAAAGTATAGAATATTCCTTCCCTATTCATCAATTACTAGCAAGAATCGATCGTGTTCGGGTAGATTGGGCGAGGATTTCTTTTGCGCCTGTTAACGCTCCATAGTGGGATTTGAGAACAGAATTTGACAACGTCGATTATTTGAGTTCGAGATGCCGCCACGCTGATTTGAATAGCTGTTTTCTTCGACTCAACGTACGTCTCGGTTGCTTTTTGGGCTTCATGTAGCAGGCGCTCTCTACTCTTCGCATGGATTTGGCCTGGCTCACGATTTTTTTGCTATGCTTGTCACGATCCTATAGAAAAAGGACGTGTGCGTGTACATAGATGAAGACTAGTTATCAGGAGAGGCTGTGGTCCTTTGCGCAATAACAAGAGTCTTACATCTATATTAGAGGTCTTGACAGTGTTATTGAACGTTTGAATTGATGTTGTATGCGGAGGACTTTGACAAGGGTTGTAGATTAGAGCGAAAATCTCTAGGGTGTCCGTAGGAAGATTAAATGTGAGCTATGTTAAGTATTATTTTCTTTCGAAGAACTGGATCTTTGGGGCTGCCTGCTCTACTCTGATTTATAAGGTACATTTTAATCTTATATTCTACCTTCTGTCATCCTATAATTCCCCAAAGTTATTACATGTTTCATCTGACCTCAACCTTGATCAATTTTAGCTCGTTTTAAATGAGCACCGCAAATTAGACAGTGTAGCAAGGAAATTGCATGAGCATGATGCAGTTCGCAAAGGGCCTATTATCGGTTTTATAAATAGAGAGATAACTTGACCAACAAATATATTGTGCAAACATCGCATCATATTTAACTTCAGTCTTACTTGAGCTCGAGCTATTCAGCTGTTGACTTGGCGCATTTCTTTTTTTAGCTACATTCAATCCCTTCTATAGAGTTTTCCTATATATAGTAATCGAATGTATCGGTTTGCCGCAGAGCTCTCACCACTTGTATAATTCAGAATCTGGTGGGGAAATAAGCCCGAACCTGAGTGAACTGTTGAACGCACCGACCACCTCTTCACGGGATCAACCAAGGATCTGTCCTGCCAGATTCGAATAGCTCGCCTCGACCCCTGTCGCGGGTTCCGGATCTACAATCGGGTGGCTCCCTGCTCGTCTTGCCCGCACCTTCTTTTCCCGTCATGGCAAGGATGTTCTAACCCATTTCCTTATCAATTTATGAGAAGTGACGTGACGCGGGCCTGCTTGGCTTGTGGTATTCTAGATCGTGTGTGCGTGCTACGCTCCCATGTATATGCTATAGTCCCGTCCACCTTACGTGGCGAATGATAAACTGCCGAGCTTGCTCATTCGAACAATACGGCGTGATCGAAGTGTAGATTGCCTCATCATTAAACAGCATCACAGTATACCCATTCCCCTAGAAGCGCTCCGTACTCAACTATAATATTCTACAATTGCTTCCCCGCTTGCTTCGAAATGAAGATACGGTTGCTGCTCAACCTTGCCGCCGGCATAGCCCTGGCTCATCCGGATAGTGGAGGTTTTCGAAAAAGAGGATCGGACGCAATCCATCCCTTTGCCAAATACAAAGACCTCCCATTGCCATTGGGTGCGGACTCGACTCCTAGTACGACCTCGGGACCGACGCCGACACGACCGCCGCTGGAATGCTTTCAGGTCGCCGAGCCGGTGCTGACGCCGTCTGGGCTGACGGTCCGTGACGCAAGCCACGTGCCGGTCTTCGCGCCGGCGGATCAGAAACCAATTGAGGCCGCGGCGTCGCCGTGCGCGGTGGTGTTGATGGAGCATACGTTTGCGAACAGCTACGGAGCTCCTTTCGTCGGTACGCGTGACGTTTGAGATTAACAGCAAGTGATTTAGCCGTGAAGCTGATAATCCGACACACAGGCCAATACACGCCCCCAAAGTGCGACTTCGACCACGTCGTCATCAACTTCACGACGGAGGTGAGGGGGCGGCAGTACGACCGCACGGGCGTCTTCTACCTCGGCGACAACGAGGTCTGGCGGACGTCGACGGCGGAGCCGACGAGCTACGGCATCCGCTGGGAGTGGCTCAAGGACATGACGGCCTTCCTGTCGCTGTGGAGGCAGCCGCAGACGGTCATCTTCGACCTCGAGAACATCGTCGACGACACCTACACGGGCCTGCTCAACACGACGCTGACGGCGACCTTCTTCCAGACGCCCGCCGCCGCCGGAGAGGGCGGCGGCGATGGTGGTGGTGTCAGTCGCCACTACCGCCACCCCGCCGACCTCATCATCCCCGTCTCGCAGCGTCTCGGCGCCGCGGGGAAGCCTAGCCAGTTCGTGTACCCGGCGCAGCAGGCCAAGAGCGCCGTGGCCGACTTCCCGCGCAACGCCAACCGCGCCGTGGTCACGGTCGACGTCAAGGGGCAGGGCAACGAGGAGTTCTGGTGGAGCAACGTGCTGCAGAGCGCCACGGACGCCTTCGTGGACACGTACGGCAGCGCGTATCCGGGGTACTCGCCGTTCCGCGAGGTGCAGGTGCTGGTCGACGGCCACCTCGCGGGCGTGTGGTGGCCGTTCCCCGTCATCTACACGGGCGGCGTGGTCCCGCAGCTGCACCGGCCCATCGTGGGCGTCCAGGCGTTCGATATCGCCGAGCACGAGATCGACGTCTCGCCGTTCCTGCCGCTGCTCTGCGATGGCCAATCGCACACGTTCGAGATCAAGATCCTAGGCCTCGTGGACGATGGGGCGTCGAGCGCCGAGCTATCGACCACCACGGACGACGAGTGGTACGTCACTGGCAAGATCTTCGTCTGGCTAGATGACGATGCGAACGCTATCACGACCGGGACTCTGGGGAACATGTATACGTCCACCCCGACCATCGGACTCACACAGCGCCTGACCCAGAACGCCACCGGCGCCAACGAGACGCTCGAGTACAACCTCGCCGTGTCGCGCAGCCTGGCGATCAGCTCGCACGTGAAGACGCAGAAGACGGAGGGGGCCGTGACGTGGTCGCAGTCGCTGTCGTACTCGAACATCGGCGGCGTCTCCGGGTACGGCAACAACAACCTCAACACCTTCTCCATCGCGGGCGCGGACGCGGCGACGGGCCCCGGCGTGAACTACGTGACGAGCTACACGTACCCCCTGTTCGCCAACAGCACGGCGGACTTCTCGCCCGAGGGAAACCTGACGCTCTGGGCGCAGGTCGATCAGGGGCTGCAGGTCAAGGTTCGCGGCGACGTGCTCCCCTCGGGGCTGGAGGGGTACCTCGCGCTTGGGAAGACGTCTCCGGGGAGCGTTAGCGAGGGCTCCCTCCTGACGACCTGGCGGAACGGCACGGCGAATTACTATCGTCCTGGTGATAACAGTACAGCACGGGTGCCGGGCGGACGCACCAGGTGTTTGATTTTGGCGCGATTGGTGCTGGTGGTAGCGTGGAGACATTGTACCATCGTGACGTGAGCGCGTTTAATGACACCGTTACCGCCTGACGATGTTGTTGAGTTTGGTGGCAAGTGAGAAGCACATAAAGGTTCAGAAACAGGCATATAATAGTAGCATTATCGCGTCGCAGTAGTAATATCACAATAGTAATATTATCAATCTCTCTACCCAGGCGCGATGCGTTAACGCTTCCTTTCCCATCTCAGCCCCTAGCATCACGACTTGCTACGCCACCGTCTGCCCGCCCCCCTGCCTATCTGCCTGTCGATCTTAGTCCACATAGCGCATAGCACCACATCTCGAGATGGAGCACACGGCATGATTTCCTCAGGGTGACCCTCGAGTCCCTCCATCGCATACCCCGAACTGCCCGTGTAGTTGCTCCCACAGACGTCCCGGGTCCCGGCCTTCGAGCATTCGCCCAAGTAATGGTCGACGGCCGGCTGCGGCTCGTCAATGGCACTGGCGAGACAGCAGCAACAGACTAAGAGTGTCTTCATGGGACGCGGCTCGGGGTTGTTATTGTTCTGCGGACCGCGTGTTCGTTGTCATTGCTGAGGAGATGCTTGTCGTCGTGCTGCTGGGGTCACTTGCCCACATTGTTGGAAAGCAGGTTGTCGTGCCGGCCTCGGAGCTAGTGACAGATATCAAAGCGCCTTGGAATAAAATAAATGCAAGTGAGCGCATTGCGCACCGCATTTTCGAGTGCTGGCTATATCGTTGGATTCTGCTACCCCGGACTTCGGCGTGTTGTGACTATGATGATGGTGAGTCGGATATAGGATGGTCATGTTTATCTATATCATTAAAGTACGCAACGCCCAGATGCCCTCATCCTCACATACTACTATAAATAACTCATGATGTAGTGTGCTAAAGATAAAGGAGTATATAGTACTTGGCGCAGTTTGCCCAGGATATGAAGTCTTACTATCATCCGTTTGACGCCTTGTCTCTGTAGCCGCAGCATACTGAGAAGCATAGTTCTGCATTCAGCCACTCGCAGCTCGGTTGCGGAACTAGCCGGCGTAGTAGATTGGATTTAGGCACAATATCCAATGTGAGGTTGAGGTAAAGCATGGGTATGATTTTTGCTCGAGTTCCACGATCGAACTGATAATAGTAGAGCTTCATGACTTTTAACGATCCAGCCATATACAATGCCCGGTTAACGCCTGACTGGCGCCGAAAAAAAAGTTTTATAAATTCTAATTTTCAAGGTTAAGCTTGGCTATACTCTCTGCACTCGCGTCTGTCTTTTCACCTGCCTTTCCTTCTGCGCCAGGCCCTTGGTAGCGTGTGCCAAGCTTTTTAACCTTCTTCTTCGGCTTCTCTGGTGGCGGGTAGGCTAGCAATGTGACCTCCTGCCATTCTTTCGACGCGTTGTAAGCGTCTTGGACTGACGAGAGAATGTCCGTTAATGCCTTGGTGACAGCGGGTTTTAGAAGCTGTGGTGTGAGCACGTCGTTTTCATAATCGCTCCGCATCTGGGCAATTGTCGTGTACACGAGTGGCTCTAAACCATCTCGCTCCCGAAGTACGATAAATTCACGCTTTCCTTTCAGCTCGGAGACAGGTAGGAACACAAATTCTACGTAGGCCAGTAGACCATTGCCTTCAGCAACTTTTGGCACTGCCTCTGCTTTCTTAATCTTTGTGGCAACGACGTTGGTCTAAGAGGTCAATTTGGAGTTTTCGTCACTGGAACTCACTGTGAGAATAAGAGTCAGCGACAACCAGACCACAGTATGTTCGGAATCTCTACAGGGGTAGGACTTTGCACTCACTTTTTCCGCCGTGAAGACCTGGGATCATGGGATTCATCAAGTGGGCGCGCTATGGGTGAGTCAGTCGCAACCCGGGAGCTTGGACTAGCCCAATCGCATCCAACTTACCTCGCGGTAACCTAGTTTTGGGAGCCAGGCCTTCGCAGCAATGAACAACTTTCGCTGATCAAGCCCTGTAATGCATCAGTGGTGCGTCTCAACTTTCGGTCTTAAAAGCCAGGTACAGGCGCCCTTACCTCCGAATTGCGCATCCACATCTAGGTATTGTTCGTCCAACACTTGCAAAAGCGGGTAGAGCAATCCACTCAAAGGACCGTCGTCGGACTGCTTGACGATCTCGGCGCCAGCTCGCTTCGCCCCATGCTCCGAGACTAGCGTGCTCATCTTGTAAAGGTCCCTGACATACTTGGAGCTCTCTTGGTAAGAACTGCCAAGCACAAACTCGACTTTTTCGGTCGATACGCCACAGGCGGCGAGCAATGCTGTGATGGCAAACTTGTAATACTGGACTCGGTGCGCCACTAGTTCGATGGGTGCTTTGAGGTTATCGAGATAACCGTGGATCTAAGATGATCAGTGGTGATCGCGGCGCGCATACTTCGATGTATGAGAATGTGTGTATGGGGACGTGGAGTAGCACATACATCGGCGAGGAGGACGACTAGATCGCAGCCGGCAGCCAGCAATTGGGCCATCTTAACCTGTCCTCGAATGGTGAATGGTGAGCTTCATGTCCGGACGGAGAGATAACGGGAGAATCCTACGCCTGGAACTAGATATCCGCAATGCGGTCGACCCGTCTGTGGTGCGCTCCAGTTAGCCGCTGACTGCCCATCTTTTCGTTTTGTGTCGCAACCACAAGCATTGGCAACAGGGAGATATCGCATACAGTCGCAGTACCTATAGTAGCGAAACATCATTAGTTAGCAAGGAATTCGTGTTGCGCCCGACACCAACGGGGGGAAACATGGTTGCTTACCCCAGTAGATTCTCGGGTTCCGGCCCTCATCGAGGATCTTCTCGAGGATTTCAGGGTTGAGGACCTCGGCGAGGCCCTCTGTGATCAAGGCGAGTCGCTCGCCTGTGGATTTTGTGGCAGCCATCGTATATGAGTGGACTGCGGATCGAATTGGGACGGGACGGTGTTCTGAGCCTCCTTTATGGGAAACGGGTTCCTGAGTGACTCAAAGTGAGAGTGACTCAAGGTGCAGGCGGCGCAGGCGGCGCAGGCTAGCTTACCGGAGGGGCAGTTGTTTGAGCAGGGCCCCACACAGGGGCTAGTTGGTAAATAGAGGGGTTATGAGGGGCATTTCCTTGGTGTCTCTTAATGTGTGGCTTGTGCACCGTGGGCCTCTTAACATCAATCACTGCTAACACTAGATGTCAGAGATGTCAGGAGAAAGAAGAAAATGAAAAAGGGGCATAAAAGCTGAACACATCAGAGGGATAATTACATTTATAAAATCTAGTGATTATTTCAATTGATCCGCAGCACATAGTCGCCTCTTCGCTGCTCTCAAGACTCTTCGCCGACGGGCAATAATGATCACAATAATGTCAGATCCATTAAACGCCATAACAATCAGCATCTGCAGAGTTTTCGTGTCAGTGTTAGCCGGGATCCGCAGCTTACTAGAACGATGTATTATAAACAATAACATTGGATTGGGTCGCGGCAGTACTGTGTCATAGATGGTAGTATAATTAGAAACAATGACTTACGGATAAAACTCCGGATAGCTTATTGTATCGGCGTCGCCCTAAATATGACAGCCTAGCCACCAGCTCGGGATATACCCGGGTAGCAATCCTCCGTTGATGTAGCCATGGTAGCCTTGGAATTCACGTGCTGTTAGAATTAACAAAGAATGAATTAGTCGTAGTCCTTGCCTACTCACCGGAGCAATTTCAGCATTATAGCGAGCAAGAATACTCCGACACAGGTCGACATTTTGTTTGTAATTAAGAGTAAACCGGCCGTCTAGATTTAGATGAAAATGATCATACTTCCTTAAACTGATCTCTTATAAGTGTCTTAACTGATGTATTTCTTGTCTAGCTCTCTCAATGGCGTGATGGTCTTAAGCTCAATCTTTCTCAATAACCCACTTCTATTATGACATTCGCTGGGTTTGGCGAAGCACCAACATGCTGTGAAAGCCTCTAGAACTGGAGGTTCTGGGATCCGCTACTACAGTCTTATATGCCAGATTTGTGTCACAGGACGAAGATGTTAAATTAATAAATAAAAAGGGGGGAAAGAATCGCACTTGAACAGCAAGCTGGCTTCCTAGTTACTATGCGGGCTAAAACGTAGAACCAAGAGGACTGCTTCCTCAATATTCATATTGGCACTGATAACCCCAGCATGACACGCATCATCGCCGGGCGCGAGATGATGGTAGCCTAAATGATAAAAATTGAGCTCGTCGTAGTCACATTATAGCTATCAAAGCCTGTTGAGACAGGGTGGCACAAGTGCGTAGGTGAGAGCTCAAAGCATAGTGAGCCAAAAAAAATTTTTTGTATTGGCTATTCGCTGGAGAAAAGAGGCGCTAAATAATGCACTTCAGATTCTCGGCTAAGTATCTACCGACATTGGACGATCTCGTGACCTATCATAGATCCTTTTCCCGCCTCCATGTCACTACTGGCTAGGAGACGAGAGGGCAGCGGTAAGGGTAAAAGAGGGCTCAAGCATGCCTAGACAGTATAGTAGCCAAGGACTCGCGTGAGCAGTTGACAGTTGACAGCTGAACTAAATAGGTAACTTATCCTCATGATGTATTGTTGTATTGAAACGACCAGGCAGCGAAACCTCCAGTAGATTTAGATCGGCAGAGCAGCCAGTCAGACAAGTCTTGTGACCGGGCGGCAGGGTGTAGGCGTCTCCCTCGCTCAAGTCCTTGGAACCTTGACCCTCTCCGTATAGTGTGCATGAGCCAGATAGAACAACTGGATGAGTTAAGGTATGTTAGCTACAAGAATATCAATTCGCACTATCTTCGCGGTGAACTTACAGGTAAACAAGATGTCTGAGTCATGGCTCGTCATAGGCACTGCTTGCTCCTCTCCGGCAGCAGGGCGGACCACGCGCACAGCAGCAACACCCTTGGTGTTCTCCTCGACGCCGGTGTCACGAGCTTCAAAGCCTGGTACGCGCCAAGGCCCCCAGACGGCGTCTTCCAGCCGACTACGTACAAATTTCTGGCCATCCCACTCGCGGTCCGGGCGGTAGTGCGGCGTCGGCAACTCCATCGCGTGGTCGAGGGTAGTGAGGTGTTCAGCGGGCACGCCAACCTCGACGACCTCAAGACCTGCCGAGGACTCAAGGACGCGGTGTCGGATCTGCGGCGGCTGGATGACGGAGTCGCCTGCCCGCAGGATAAATGGCTCTCCTTGGTCCTCGTACACGAGACGCACCCAGCCGGCATGGCAGTGGATGAGCTGGAAGCCGACGGTGTGATAGTGTACATTGTCTGGCACGGGTCCGGCGTCGGGGATACGAATGTGCGAGGCGATGATGGCGCCTCCGAGGCGGCCGGGAATCAGGTCACGGTAGTGCATGCCCGCGCGACCCACGACCCACGGCGCGTTGTCCTTCAACCGGCGGACAATGAAGGCGTGCTCGGTGGGTGGCTGCAACATGGGCGTCTCGGCAGAGACGAGCTCGACTCGCGTGCCTGACGGCGAGGTTAGCTCGCGCGCCTCGAACTGCGAGTCGGGACCGCTGCATAATAGGCGGACCGTCCCAGGACCTATACTGGTGGCCGACTTGTCGAGACGCACCCGTAAACCATGCCCGGTCAGCGTGACCACCTGCGGGTCATCGGCCGGGTAGATCTGGTCCATGCGGAAGCCCAAGCCCTGGGTGGCGGACGTCCAGAACTCAACATCTTCGGCGATGCCCTTAGACGGGAGCAGGATCTCGGCCAGCTCGATCTTCATCATGCACTCCTGTCGCTGCTTGCGCTTTGGTGTTGAGAGATATAGGCCATGAACTACTTTATCTCCGATGGATGCGGAACGGGAGAGGGGACGGCCGCCAAACCCGATCAAGAAAATTATGATGCGACCTTCCGGGTTTGGCCATCAAGTTGCGCCGATAGGGGAACGACGAATCGACTATGCACATCACCCGAAGCTAAGGGTGTAGATGGAGTTCATTATTGTATGTATGCCACCTGTGACCCCGCACGCGGTGGTTTGCTAGTGATTGTGGCGGCGACGTGTACTCGGCTGTCAGTATACTTACCTAGGTATATATATGACCCCCAACCTAGGAGCTTTGCCTCTGGTGAAGAATACCAATCGTGACAATCTAACTGAAGACAATCGACTTCGCGCATCCGCAAGACACAAAAACCATCACAAATGCGGCTTAAAACCGAACGCCCTCTTTTCAGTTGATATTTTCCCGTGTTCTAATTCCTTCATCGGCGTTTAGGGAACTGTTTTAGCGCTAACAAGTTCTTTTCCCGCCCCGGGTTGACATAAGCAGGATTATAAATCGCCCAAAACGGTAATTCCAGAATTGGATAGTTCTTGGCATCCTTTTCGATAGGAAACGCTTAGGTTATGGTAATACAGCGGGATATTGATAACCCCCAGACCATAGACGCGCTCACGACAGAGGATCTTGATACCTAAGGTTGGGACATACGACCATATATCCATTCATTTATAAGCGATCATGTAGGACAAGGTACCTGATTCGAGTGCATCCATTACGTCATCATGAGATATAAGACTCCCTCCATCGCCCACCTCACCAAGACGGTGCTGAGGCCGCGCACTTCACTTTCAAGAGGCCCTGCATTCTTGAATCATCATCTACACGCCGTTCGCCAACCGACATCTCACATCACAACTCATCTCACTTTCATCAACACCGCATCACCAATCAGCAAGATGAAGGCTTTCGTCACAGTCGAGGGGCGCACAGCTGCCGTCAAGGAAATTCCCAAACCAACACCCTCCGAGGGCGAGATCCTCGTGCGCGTGCACTACGCGGCGCAGAACCCGACAGACTGGAAGGCCGTGCCGCACCGACCCGCAGGGCGCATCGTGGGATGCGACTTCGCCGGCACCGTGGCCGAGGCCAACGGCTCGCACTGGCGCGAGGGGCAGCGCGTCGCCGGCTTCGTGTACGGCACCATGGACGGGCCGTTGCGCGGCGCCTATGCCGAGTACCTGGTCACGGGGTCCTCTTTCGTGTGGGCGGTGCCGGACTCGGTGTCTCTGAGGGACGCGTCGACTTTCAGTCTTGCCTTCGCAACGGCCGTGCAGGCCATGTTCCAGCGCCTCGGCCTGCCGGAGCCGAGCAAGCCGGCCACCTCGGCATTCCCAGTGCTGATTAATGGCGGGACCAGCTCGGTCGGCCTGTATGCCGTCCAGCTTGCCAAGCTCGCGGGCTTATATGTCATTGCCACTGCGTCGAAGCAGAACCATGACCTCCTTACGGCGCTAGGTGCCGATGCCGTGGTAGATTACAAGGACCCGGCGTGGCCGGAGAAAGTTCGCGAGTTGTCGCATGATAACCTGCAGCATGCGTTTGATTGCATAGCGGAGAAGGAGACGACGGCTGCTGTGGCGCGAGCGATATCGCCCACGAAAGGCGGACATGTGATCTGCATTCTGCCCCGCACAACTGCCGAGCTGCCAGAGGATATCTCGAAGGTCAAGGTTGAGTCGACGATTGTGTACACTGTTTTCGGAGACGCGCTGGAAATGGGCAACTCGCCGTTTGGTAACTGGGGCGGGCCGACGCCGCAGGACCGCAAGGTCTGGGAGAAGTACCTGAGCCTGCTACCTGAGTATGTCGAGTCGGGGAAGGTCAAGCCAAATCCATCAAAAGAGCTAGGCGGGCTTGAGGCGATTGCTGAGGGTTTCGAGCTACAGCAACAAGGAAAAGTTCGGGCCGAGAAGTTGGTGTACAAGATTGCGTGAGACTGTGCGCTGGATTTAATTGTATTGCATAATAAGGCTTTGGGCGATTGGTTCGCTGTAACGGAATATGGTCAATAACCTGTCAGAAATAAAAAAGCTGGTTAAATTGAGGGTGAATCGTCTTGTAATGTTCGAAGAGCGCGTCTTGCTGTCTTTCTGAGATGTGTTCCCTCAGGAGTAGAGCAGATTCTGCTTACCCATTGAGAAGCTTGCACTCATCGTTCCCGTGTACCTAGACACCTAAGACGACGACACGATATATTTGCTCTTGCTAGCGGCCAATCCGCTAAGAGAGTCGATGGTTTGCGTTGATAGTATACCAAAGACTGAAACATCTGCGCCCATCTCCTTGCCAAGCCAGAACCGTAACTCAACCGCTACGAGGGAGTCTACGCCGTACGAATGGGCGGGCCGGGTGAGTTCGAGGTCTTCCAACGGGATGGACAGGGCTTGTGAGAGCCTTGTGGCTAGGGCAGAGGCAATGATCCCGCGAGCCCCGTCTGTATCTTTCGCCTCCCGTATCAGGGCACCGAAATTGAATTTTTTCAGGCGCTTCGTATGGCCTGCGACACCTCTTCGTGTTCTGGGAAGTGAGGGAGCGAATCTGGGCTGTTTGTCGACCCGCCCACAGCAGTAATGATCTGTGTTGGCCATGGCGACCAAAATGCAAGAGAGGCGTTGCAGGCCCAGCCGAGGGCGCTGTGCAGCTCCTGCTCTCTGATGACCTGCAGGCCCTTGCTGCCCCATTTCTCTACGATATGGGTGTTCTCGGCGGCGTAGCCGACGCCGGTCACCACTCCGACGTCGAGCGAGACGCATTTCTCGCCTTGCGACCACCGATATCTGGAGAAAGCGTCTTGGAATGTCGAGGCGGCGTTGTAATGGGATTGTCCACTAGACCCGATCATGCCCAGTATGACGAGGTCCATGCCTTCTAGCAGTGCCTTATGGAGATTCCAAGTTCCGTCGACTTTTGGCTCGAGCACTTGCCGGTATTCGTCGAGAGTCATGTTTCGGAGCATTCGATCTCGAGATTGGTCGAGTTAGCAGTACTTACTTTAAAATGGGTGCGCGTATTTGGAGACAAACCTTCAGGACCATCGACCCCTGAATGCAACCTCTAACTGGAAGCATGGACTCTGCAGCTTTTTTTTAGAGCTCTCTGTAGTGATGTCATCTTTGTTACATCACAGAGAGGAGTGGTAACCCGAACCTCGAGATCAGCTAAAGATTTTAACAAAACTTTTGACTTCTCGTATGTTAGCCCAGAGCGTAATAATAATACAACTTCGCATTGATACAGTTCCCCCGGTGACAGCGCAGTACTAGCCGCGATTTTGACCTTGATGGTTGTCATGGCTTCTTTTGCACCTCCTTCTGGCCTTGAGATCTGTGCACTAAACTGCTGAGATATAGAGTAGCATAGCTACTGAGATAACTGTTGGAGTAGCTGTTAAGGTTATTCGACTTATTCGGCTTGATAGTTGGCTTAAATCAAGTAACAAGACTAGTCAAATCGTTTGAAGAAACTATAATCATGTCATTTAAAACAGGTCTTATACTTGACTTTTTCTGCTTGTGATGACTGATGTATTTGTTGTCCAAAAAGAGAGGGGTTAATAAATATTTGGTGAAAGAGACCTTTCCAAGTGATTCAACAATAAATTACACAGAATCAATTATGCCATGATTTCACCTTTACGAATGATATAATACTCGGTGTGCTGGGGCAACAGTCAATAGGTCGTGTCAGGGACCCTATGATATTGGCTTGTCCTGTGGCATTGTGGCTTTGGAATACCGCGGCTTGGATATTGTGGCTCTATGACAGGTGGGGCTATTATTGGAGCCTTATATATTTAAAAAAGGTGCTAGTTTCCAACGTCCCAAGGAACAGCCATTGAGCTTATTTGGTACCCTTCCGTGGCTCAATGGTGTTAGTGCCTGTAAGTTATGTGCATGGCCAGATGTTAGGGTGCAACGGACATGCCGGGTATCAGGTCCGGCATAAGGGAAAGGTGGCTGCAGTTCCTGGACCCTCAGCACTTCGAGTGCCCCCCAAGTTTTTTTTTTCCTGTGCAATGCCTCTTATTTTCTTTTACACAAATCAATATTGGTCTGGATCTATGTGCTATATACCTATGTACCTGGATACTGAGTTACATGTCAAGATCATTAAGCACGTCCACATAATACCTACCTTGCCTACCTGTCTATTCGCTAGGTGGGTAGGTATCTCTTTACACTGATACCTATTTGGAGGCCTGAGAAGCTGGCTGTCTATTTACTCTGCATAATTAGGTCAGGGGGTTCGATTCCCTCGCTGGCCATCGTTTTATTTTGCCATCCCCCCGTCCCATCACTTAACAATTGAGTCTCACGCCACCCAAAGCGGACTTGATGACGGTGTAAACAGGTACTCTAATAATAAATGTATTGACCGGTTCTAGATAAATAGAGATACAGCTTCCAGCCTTCACTTCCACCATAACTTGCTCATTATACTTCGCCGTAGTAGTTTTTCGGTGCAAAGTCCGGGTACTGCTTGCCATGTATCTCCAGTCCCCAATCACATCCGCATTGGCGATAACATCTGGCCTAAGCCATTTTGTAGTTCTGAACTCAAGATCTTTTGTAACTCCTAGCTCAACTTCGCGGTCCAGCTGACCTGTTGTCGGATGAAAGACTTCGTGTAGTAGCCAAATAAGAGCGCCCGGTCTCGATCGCTTGTGATGTTGCTACCTGAGATGTGCCTTATCCGGCCGTCCATCAAGATCATATCGCCTGCACTAGCTTCGAATGGCACAAGCAGTGCTGGTGCATTTTCTGGCACTTGATCCCTCGTAGACCAATGATGTGATCCTGGGATATACATCGTCGTCCCATTTTCTTTAGTTGCATCGCTGAAGCACCAGATAACATTAATAGCCCAAACATCGTGCCATGTTTTAGGAAACACGAGACTCTAGCCCGGATGAAGAGTCATGCTCTGAGAACTGTGCCGCGCAATATTGGCAGCGAAGGTGCTGATCACGAAGTCGTCTCCGAGCACACTACTACCTATTTTGATTGCGGTCGGATGTGAGATTAGATCTCGTAAGACTTGATCGGTTTCCACCAGGAAGAAAACACGCACTTTTTGGGCGTTGGTGTCCAAGAGCAGATTGTGAGCATTTCCGCCACGAGCTTCGGCGTCGTCTTTAGCTTTCTAGAGACGACTAAGTACCAATGATGCTTCTTTTTCCGAGAAAATTGAATTTATGATGCCCAGCCGTGATCTTTAAGCTGGGTTTTCGCCATATTTAAATCCATCATCATCGTGGTTTATTTAAGGAGCGTGATGTTCAAAAGAGAAAGAAAAAATCCTGCGGCAAAGGTGACAGCGGAAATGTGTAGTTCCTAAAGTGTTGATTGGCTCGCCGTATAACCGGGTCGTAAGTTCCTCCTACCAGCAGTAATTCAGACCCTTAGTTTACTTCGCTTACTAGGAGTTAATTAATACGAATCGAAAGGCTTTTTGGAAAATAAAAACTGTCGAGTAGGCAATTAACGAACTTTTCTGAAAAAGCCAATACGCTCGGCTGCACGCTGTTGTCCCGCACCATTCTAAGCAATAATTTCATCAACATCCAAATATGCGTATCTGATTATCCTCGCATGAGATACATAGAAAACACTAACAATTAGGAGGCCATAACTAATCTTGAGGTTAATTTAAGCTCAATTTATTATGTAGGAACGGTGGCCAGGGCAGCGGTACCACACCATGATCAGTCTCCACTGTAGGTGTAGCAGTGCAAGTGTAAAAAAGTTAAAATTATGACGTGAGCGAGGTTCGAACTCGCGCGGGTCTCCCCAACAGAAGACTCAGATAAATCTTAAGTCTGTCGCCTTAACCACTCGGCCATCACGCCGGTGAATAAACTTCTATGCAACATTGGCTATCCGTTAGGGTTAGAAGCCCCATCAAAAGCCCCGCCCCCACATGCACACCAGCCACATTGGCGATTGCCCTGAGCCCAGTCCTTAAGTTCAGTCTTAGAACAATATAACAACTATGAATACTTATCGCTAGAAACTGTTTTCCTAGCTATCTTTGCTAGAGCGAACCCTAACTATTCTTTGAAACAACGGATGCCTGTGCGCCAACGTATGTTTATGTACCGTATGCTACGGGCCCGTGTGAGACATCAAGCTTGTCTCGCCCCAAGTCAAAATATTTACCCTTTGCCTGAAATGAGGAGATGTGTTAAAGCAGAGGGTCAAGCTTTGCTGCTAATAAAGAAGATATTGTACGAATGCTACTCGAAAAGAGCTATGTCAAGTGCAAAGATGAAGACAGGTAAGAAAGTAGCCATGTATCTGGCAAGGGAAGTAGGGAAAAGGCGACAGAGCAGCTGTTGCTCTCTTGAAGAAGGGTTGTCATTCAATAACCAGATATACAGTAAACTCATTAAGCAGTACTTGACTAAGATTAAGACTCTTACTAACTCAAATGAATTAAATCCTTCGGGACGAAAGATAAAATCTGTTTCCCCTCAAGCCGCCGTCGCCTCCAGTTGGGAAGTTTTAGGAAGTTAGTTACAGTTAATACTGCATGAGATAACTAAATAAGCCACGGGGGGCATCAAGTTAGACGAATCAGAGGCGGTTAAACTCCGCGTTACGTGCCGGAAGGGTGCCGGTATTGATGGCAGCAGGGCCGCCGAGTGGAACCGCTCACACGAGCAAGGGAACGGAGAAACGAAGAGGGATGAGAGGGCAATACGATAGGTCTAGAACGGCCTAGGAAATCAAAGCTAGATCATCGTGCATCTCTTTCTATGTGTCTAGTCTATTTTTTTTTTTTTTTTACTCAACATGATTTGCATTATTTTAGTGAACTCGTTATGAGAACGTAAAGAAATATCGGGCTCTTTCGTCTCTACGTAGCTGCGTGTCTGTTGACTATCGGAAATATGCCGGACAATTTTCATTTATAATACCAAAATGACGGAGCTGTCAATATTTAGTTGAAGAGCTCATCGTCAAGATGCTAACATGAATGTGAACGGTGTATAAGTGTTAGCTTCGTAACAGGCTTTCCGATTTGGGCTTCCCGATGTGGATGACGTATAGTATTATTATTGAAGAGAACCCTTCGGTCTAATGATCTCATGCTTCCACATTGCTCATTTTCTATGAGCTCGGCTACATATAACCCAATCCCGGGCACATGCAGCCGTAGTTCGGCGGAGTCGCCGCGGTTCGCATCGGACTACACCCGATCTTTTCGAGAATGGGGAACGGTAGCCCAAACTGCCTCCTCACTTTGCAAAAAGAATTCTTGCGTTCTTGTACTAGGTAGTGAATCATACCGGTCTGTCCAATGACATCCATTTAGGAAGGTCCTATCATACTTAGCATATATCACGTAAATCTCGACTCCACATAATGACTCACTCACCCATGAAGTTGAAATCCCCAAAGCGTGAAGCACCGTCCCTTTAATTACTCAAGTATTGGAGTATACCTACTCCTGTCTAGCCAAGAAAGCCAAGAAGTTATCTTGTTTTCAACAACTAAAACTTCTGTACTCTGCTTCTCCACAAGATGTCGCAACAAGCTTCCCGCAAGCCGTCACCGGGTATGCCCATGAAGCGGCGTGGGAATCCACCCATCTGAGGGTCGATTCCATTCATGAGATATACTACGAACAGTACGGAAAGAAAGATGGACTTCCCGGTATGTCAGACTCTTGGACAAATGAAGCCGCAACACCTACTGATCCGAACGCAGTGATTTTCTTACACGGCGGACCCGGCGGCAACACTAGCCCGGGAAATGCCAAGTTTTTCAACCCAGCAGTCTACCGAGTAGTGCTGTTGGATCAGCGGGGCGCGGGGAAATCCCGTCCTCGGAACGAGCTCCGAAACAACGACACGCAGCACCTCTCCGACGACATCGAGCGTCTACGCGAACACCTGGGCATCACCAAGTGGCACATGGTCTTCGGCGGGTCCTGGGGCAGCACGCTAGGCTTGTTCTATGCGCAGGCGCATCCCGAGCGGGTCGGGTCGCTGGTGATCCGCGGCGTCTTCACGGTGCGCAGGTCCGAGATGGAGCTCAAGGACGGGTTTCCCCCGGCCGCCCTGTTCTTCCCGCAGGAGTGGGAGGCGTTTCGCGACTTCCTGCCCGAGGACGAGCGAAAGGATCTCTATAACTCGTACCACGGATCACCTCCAAAGACCCCGAGACTTCCTTCGCCGCGGCTCGCGCGTGGAATCGGTGGGACATGTCTATCGGGACGCTGCGGCCGGATGCCGAACTGATGGCGAAATTGGATGACCCCGAGTGGTGTATCACGCACGCCCTATTTGAATCGCACTTCCTTGACCAGAATCATGCTTGGCTGGAGGATGGCCAACTCTTGTTCCCTGCCAATATGGCCAAGATCAAAGATATCCCAGGTGAGTTTTCTGCAAAGCCTCGAAGAAACATGACAATAAACTGACGCTTCTCTCTAGGTGCTATCGTTCAGGGGCGTTATGATGTGCTCTGCACGCCTGTGACTGCGTGGGAAGTGCATAAGGCATGGCCCAAGTCTTCACTACATTGGATTGACGATGCTGGCCACTCTGCGGGTGTAAGTAGAAGCACCATGTTCGTAATCGTTACAAAGTCGCTAATTATTTCAGGAACCTGGTACAACCGCGAAGCTCATTGAAGTATGTGATGAGTTGGCGAAGCTTTAATTACATACCCAATCATCATATCTGACTGCCAAGAATGGCCTCTGCCCACTCGAAGAGGAATACACGAGTTGATACCGGCCGCTTGCCTTCTTTCCTAAAAGCCCTGATGATCTGTCGAACTACGGCGAGATGTGCGGGCCAACACTAGCAATTATATACATGTAGTGCAAGATACACGATTAATAAAGCACACTAAACAACAGATCGTCAAGGATTATGACTATAAATGATTTCCAGGTTCTAGGTCTATTTGAGGTGTAAGAGAGTAAGGAGGATGGATAGGTTAGAATTTCGACGCATTCCATTATACCACCCAATATATCTAGCCATGTACGTCAAACGCCTTCAAAGATGTTCTCTCAATAAATTGAAGCTTTCGCATCTGCCCCGTTGGAACGGTATTTCCCCGCTCTGCCCATGATCTATCAAATACCTTCTGTAACCTACCAAGAGCGGCCTCGGCATTCTGGTAAATCTGATAATGAGCAACAAGTCTTTCTCCCATTAATCTGAGCCCTTCCTCTTTCCCAATCTCATTAAATCGCGCCATCGATATACCCGCCGCTTTCAAATCAAGCCAGACAATGTTCGTATCGACGGGAACCTTCGTTGTGCCCCCGAGCGCTCTCCACATCGCCTCTATCCTCTTGGCGGTGGTGTGTGAGTGCTTGAGCAGCCCCCCTTCTCCATTCGGCCCCTTTCCAAACGTCTCGTCGACGGCGACGCGCGCCGCGGCCGTGATGAGACCCGGTTGTCGGAGTCCGCCGCCGATCGCCTTCCGGACATGTCGCGCGATGCTTAGCGTCGCGCTATCGCCGACGAGGATGCTCCCCACCGGCGCGCCCAGACCTTTCGAGAAGCACAGACTAATCGTGTCGAAACACGCCGCGTAGTCGGTCAGGCTACCCCCGCCGGCCGCGACGGCCTCCCACAGCCGGGCGCCGTCGCAATGCATCTTGACACCCCGCTCTCGCGCAAAGGCGGCGATCTTGCGGACCTCCTCGAGCGGCGTGACGACGCCGAAGAGGGTGTTCTCGAGGCTGATCACGCGCGTGGGACAGGCGACGATCCGGCCCTCGGGCTTGAAATTCTCCTCGACGTCCGCCAGCGTCAGGTAGAGCCCGTTCCGCGGGACCACGGGGCTCACCATGGCGCTCGTGAGGATGGCGATGCCGCCGGCCTCGCTGGTGACGATGTGCGCGCGGTGGTCGCAGAGCACGGCGTGCGGGGGCTGCGTGAGCAGAGCCCGCAGCGCCAGCTGGTTTCCCATCGTGCCGGACAGGACGAACAGGCCGGATTCCTTGCCCGTGAGCGCGGCGCAGTGGGCCTCGAGGTCGTTCGTCGTATCGTCTTCTTGCATCACGTCGTCTTGTAGAGAACATGATCCGATCGCGGCTAGCATGGCCGCCGTCGGCGTCGTCATCGTGTCGCCTTATGCGTTTTAGATATGACATCGTGAGAGGGGCAAATATTCACATAAAACTAGAACTCACTGCGCAAGTCATAGGCTGCCGAGCCCGCCGGGCCAAGCCACGTCTTGTTTTCTATGCTAGTAGCCATGATGTTCACCTTTGACAGGTAAATCTATAATCGAGTTTCACAGCGTTGAGTTGAGATCGTAATAATGCCTCAAGAATCATCTTAGCTTAATTATATCGTCTTGAACATCGTGTAAGTCGAGGAAGAGTCATCAAAGCCGACACTACCCGGAAGGTTATTCCCACCGGCCCGAAAGCGCTGCGGTCCAAAGCCGACCCATCTGGCCCACTAGTTCACCGTTCCGTCCCGGTTTCATGCTTGCCAATCGTAGTTAGTATATAAAGGCGTCATGATTTTGGCAAGGGGTTGGGAACAACAGTCTGCAACATTGGACTCTATGGTTCCTGCCGATCGCCGACCTCGGCCAATCGTACGAAGCTCATTAGTCACGAAAGTCACATACTTATCCATTTAGCTAATTACGGGACATGTAATTTAGTTAATAGCTAGGCATATCAAGGTATATAATACCGGAATCTCAGTTCGGCTACGTCGGTTTTGATGTGGTCACAGTTCCTATACGCCTTCAGCGATTGGGCTTCATGGCTTGCCTCATAATCCCAATTTTCTAGTTCTAGTTAATTACTTATACATTGGTGATAGTTGATACATATATAAACTAGGTTTGAAGGCGAGGACATAATCAGGTTTGATATCAGTGGGGGGACGCGTGGCCGCGGCCGAGACTTCGGATACTCATGGTTGATCTTACGCAAACCAGCCCGGAACCGGATCTGCAGAAAGGTTCTCCTTTCCGTCTTTCTATACACAAGTTTCGGTATCTAACCCGCTGATTGTTCCACCTTCTATTCGACTCTACGCCCCCTGAAATGCACCCACTTCCCATCTTTCCGAAATCCTGGTTGGAGGCCGAGGGTTGTCGTGGTTGTTGTTGTTGCTGCTGCTGTTGTCCTTGCTGCTGCTGTTGTTGTCCTTGGAATACGAAAATACCTTGGGCTGTTTCAATGGCATATTAGAAAATTCATTCATATACTTATATATGGGAGATCAGAGTCGACTTGAAAATAGAAGTCAGTAAAAGGGGCCAAAAACGTACGCGGAAAGTTGAAGTTGGGTACTGGATCCGTCTGTCCACGCCAATGACCTCTTTGATAACAGGTAACTTAATGGGAAGTTCGCCTGTCTGCGGCGGGATATCATAGAGAACCTTCCTCATCCAGTCGTCGAGTGCGTTTTCGATCGCGGGATCGTTTAGCTTCTGTATGTTAAATAAAACGTAGGCCTCGGTCTCGTCTAAAGCGGGTCTATCCTCGGAAGATGGGCTTGCATGCGAAGAACCACGGCCAAGAGGTCCCGGTCTACGTGGTTGTAGAAAGGTTGTCGCAGATGATTAGCGTAGGTTAGATACTCGGTTTTGCCCTGAGGAGGCCGGACGGTGCACACAGTCGGGACGGGCGGGTTTGCTGGATGGGAAAGTGTGATGAGGGTTTCCATTAACTGGGTTTCGTTAGTTTATGATTCCTAATCACCCCAAGGCCGATTATAGGGTGTCAGATTATGGGTATGCAACGCACATAACCAACTGCCCAAACGTTGGTGTGTGCCCCGTAATTACCTGCGATGGGATGGTTCTGAACCATGTCCTGGTCTCGCGGTATATAGTCCCAGTCTTGGCAAAATTGCTCCTATTAGAGAATTAGTCGGCATCTTGTCCCGGCCTCTCTGCAAGCACATCGCAACCTACGGGAGAGTAATAGCCCATTTTGCCGTGTGATCGAAAAGCCTCATAGTAACTACCCATTGATCTTCAGCATATTGCTATTATCCCAGCCAAGCCCATACGTACAAGTCATGTTTTCCAGGCATGATCTCAGTAGCAATCCCGAAATCACCAAGCTTTTCGAGATTAACTCTGTGTTCTCTTTCGTTTCAATAATATGATAATTTTACCTTGAGGAGAGGGGTCATCGAATGCTCTGGTTGCCCCCTTGCCCAACGTCTCCGACGAATACTTCAGATCCCCGTCAGTAATTCTATATCTATAACATAAATTGTGGTGAGACGTACTATTCTTGGGATCAAAATCGAAATGGACGATACGTCTTGGATGATCTTTTTGGCTTGGTGGTATAATTTCTGTCACGGGACCGGGTTGATTTTTCAGCTCATCTGCCTCTGCTGGCGGGTAAGCGAGCCCAATACACATCCGAACAACTGTGTCTTCCATGTTAATACTCAGGGAGAACTGGGCCATGTGCAGCTTAGTACGTTTAAGACTTACAGCACAAGAGAAATCGCCAGAGAATCGGATTGGGTACGTTCTCTTTGTGTTGCCTAATCTTTTCTAGGAGCGATCTTAGGTCTCCGTTGTCTAGCATCTCCATGATAAAAACGTTTAAAGGCGGCGAGTGCCTAGAAGGAGGTAGGTTCTCGTCTCGGTTACCGTGGCGATCTGGGTTGCCATTGTTTGCTGGCCTTGTCTTCAAACTACCATCCGGGTTTCGGGTGCTATCATAATTTCGTTCATTATCAACCCGGCCCTGACCATCGGCATATACAAGCTGTACGATGTGTTCGGCTCTTCTGAATCTCTTCGCTCGTTGTCAATATGTGAATCGTTGACTAGGATGGTTATGAAACAACTACGAAATAACTACGAAACGGAGGCGACTTGCCCATACTACACAAGACGAGTTAGCAGGCAATTAAAGGTGGCAATGCAAAAGTGTCGAAGAGATGCACTGACGACTCTGCACTTCAATATTCGCAAGTTTCTCGTCGGCAGCAAATAGCGTTTTCACTACCACCGATCTTCGCTTTTCTCCTTCCTCATCCAAAACATCGTATCCCGCAGCAAGTCCTTGGCCACCCCATCCTAAACACTTGTTATATCTCAGTTCGGGGTATTTCCGCGCAAAGTGCCCCTTCAAAGCCCTGAGACTGTGTAATGACCTCCGAATTTTCGGGTTCTTCAACTGATAGTTTTGTACATTGTCGAGGTCAACTTCGTGCGATCCGTAAGGAGCGAAAGGAACCGCAAACTGCTCCATCCCAGGCATAAGTACGCTGGGTGGGTCGCCAAGTAGAGGTAGCGTTGGAACCCATAATGGCTTGGGGTGCCCCCGATACAGGGTGGTCTGAATGTAATTCGACTTGCGGACGTCTTGCTGGACCTACGACTAGCGTTATTAGTACATTTTCCCACGGGGTGAAATTCTCCATGTTACAGAATGTATTTAAATAACTGTGAGAGAGAAAGAGATGAGTGGTCGATTTGAAAGGTCGCTTACTTGGGGACCGGCGTTGAAAAATCGCCTCATACTGGGCAAATGGTTCAAGTTGAAATATGAACTAATGAAATACAAAATTGCTCTATAATGTTGACAACCAGATTTTTTTTTTGGTTTTTTTTACTCGCTGCGACGTACATGTGTTGAATAACGAAGTCGGCCTATAGACCGACCTATACGATGAGTATCTCAAATGTTTGATAGGGACTGCACAAAGCAAATCCTAATAAGTTAGTCAGGTCGGAACAAAAAATTACGATGAACAATTACCCGCATCCGGATATCACTTAGACTAGTCTAGAAGCTAAACTAGAGGAAAACAAATGAATCCCGAGGTGAATGCCAGATGGGCATAGGTATTAAGTGTGTATAAAATTGATACCTAGGTAGTTGTCACTAAAAGCTATGTACTCAAGTAGGTACTTGAGTAGATTTGTAAATCGTGTGTAACAACATTATGGAAACAACCAATATTAATTAAGTGTTTCGTAGTAACGGTACTAGACTAGAAATAGATCACGAGACAAGACGACGAATACCGAACTCCTAACATCTTACCTAGTCAGTATATTACCTACTTATAATTGTGCCTACCTACTTAAACTAGGTAGCCTTTTAAATTAAAGTCACTCCAACAAGGTTGTTTACAAATTACCCACATATATATATAAGCGATATGTGCCAATGGGAGTACCAACACCCCGCTAGCGCATTGCGGGGTGCAACATTCAATTCAAACCCCACTAAAATTTGTATTTTCTGTCAACCACCCACGATAGCTTCAACAAGACAACCACACTCCGCAACCCTCCTCCTCACAAGTTACCCGAAGATATCCAAATCTTCTGCCGAAAATGCCCTCCGTAAAGAACCCCAACGGCCCAAGCAAAAACCGCCTCGCGGCCCGAACCGCAACGGCGCGCAAGCACAGCACGAAGCAGCTCGCGCGAGCGTCGCTGGAGCGCTCCCTGGCCCGGCAATCCGAAGGGCGGATCACGAAAGCCGACGCGCGCCGCGGCGCACGGGCGGGGCTCCTGCCCACCAGCGGCCCGAACAAGGCGGTCAGCGCCAAGCGGGCGCGCAAGCTGGAGCGCAAGATGGGATATGCGCTGCAGAGGAAGCTGGAGGCTGACGGAGAGGTGGTGATGAAAGGTATGTATATGGGGAGAGAATAGGAGAAGGGGGAATGGGGGGGGGGGGCGAGTATGGCTGCTGATTCGTGTGGTGGATAGATGTCGCGGATGAAACGGACAAGGACAAGTCCAAGTCGAAAAAGAAGCAGAAGCAACAGAAGAAGGAACCTGGTGCTGACGATGGGACGGTTGAGATGGATGATATCTCATGAGCAAGATGGGAGTGAACCTCGAATGGGACCGTCCGAAGGAGCTATGCTTTCAGCGACCGACCACGCCATCATCTTGGGTGTGGTTTTCGAGTTTTGAAGAGTTGTCGCCGTCGCCTCGGGGCCGGAGGCACCCCTTGGTCCATGCCTATGTACCCACCACGGCATATTGTCATTGGCATGCTGAAGAACCACCTCAGCGGGTTAGCTTGGGGATGTGCAACGGGTCATTCGTTTGGATGTTGCTTGACAAACGGGCACACCAGATCGATCGGGCGAGTTCCGCCATGCAGCACGCTCCAAACACAGACGGAATTGGAGAGTATAAATATGAAGAGTGGGAATTCAACATGCCGGCACCCAAGCAGAGGGTGCTGAGAAGTCTAGTATCGTGAATAATGGACTATGCCCGATTACATTATCAGACGTGGCGAGGACTATCATAATAACCACACATGCCGCCTCAAATAAACATATACAATGCCCTCCGCACACGCATAAGCTAAATATTTATAAGTGATATATCATCCCCGTTAGATTTTGCCTCGTATAAACCATGTAAAGACTCTTGCCACCAAAAATACAATGATCGAGATAAATGGATGGATAGGGGTATCATGACACATCGCATTAACCAACTCCGAATGCTTTCATGCATACATGCCTCTAGGGTCTATATATCGTGTGCCCAATATGCATACCACGGGATCCGACGTCTTTCGGTGTACCGCGATGGCCCACTGAGTTTTTACTCCAAACTCCGGTTGGTTAGTCCGTCAGACGCCTGATATCTGTCAGAGAATTGCCTCTGTTTACCAAAACAAGCCGAACACCCCATTAAATATTGGATAGTACTTTCCAGTGTGAAAGTTATCGGTATCGCTTTATCATTGCGAGTTGACACTCACGCTGTCCGGTTTGTTCACGTAGGTTTTTCGTGCGCCTTGTCTAAGCATAGATCCAGCTCAAAAACCAGGTGGACCAGGGTCGCCTCATAGTATTAGGCGCCCTGAGTTTATCATGGCAGTAGCTGGGGATATTGAGGCTCTTGCGACCATCGCACTCGCATCGACAGCCTACACCGCCTTCTAGCTCGGGAGCCCAGGTCTCGTTGATCGAGTTTAGCCTCTCTGACTCGAGCAACTGCCCTCCGGGGGCGTTGGCCGGGCACTGATAGAAAGTGTCATGTCTATAGCCAATATCCGCGAAGTGGTGGATCTGGTGCGGCTCGGCCAGCATATTAACGGCAAGTGTATGAATGGGTGCGTCTCCCCACTATATCGACGAATACTGTTAGCATATTTCTCGACAAATCGCTCATGACACCATCAAGCCATTGATCAACAAAAACATCGTCTGAGACATTTCAATGTCTTCAATGGGTCTGGATGCACTTGGGAGTTGAGGATAGCTGTACATACCCTTTCATAATAGAAGCCGCCGTCTCTGTCCAAACTTCGAAATAGGGATTGATATTTCTCGCCACGAAAGAAATCAAGGTCTGCGATTTCAAAATTACTCCAATAATGACAGGTGTTCCAGCCGTCACCGTGCCGATCCCGATGAGAGAACCAGCTCATGTGGCGCGAAACGCCAGGGGATCCAGGATGCCGTTACACCAGCATTCCACATGGAAGTTGAAGAATATTTCGGCCTCCTTCCAGTCGGATACCTTCCGGAACAAACTCGGACAGGTGCGCTTCTCCTCGAAGAGGGCGATGGTGAAGCCGTAGACCTTGTTGTGGCGGGCCATCTCACGGAAGGGGTCGTAGGTGATGGCACAGGAGAAATCCACATCGGGTTCCAACCGCCAGTACCACTTGTATTTCTTAATCGCTTCGACCTGATAAAAGTACCTGCCTATCGTAAGAAACATGAACGAACACACGGCCATCGACGGGCATAGGGGCGGAGGACGTACCCGGAAAAGAAGCGACACATGTGATGGTATGTCTCCTTGCCGGCATACAATATGCCGCTCTCTCCTTGGGCTTTCATACTAGCCTTGGCATCGTCCTGGTCGATCCACTCGGGAATAGCCACTCTTTCTTGGGCACGTAGTCGAAGATGGTCTCGGCGCTCGTGGTGGCGTTGAGGTCTGGATGAACTCGTCGCTCCAGGTCTCGTCGTTGAGGAAGACGATGGGGTACTTGAACCACTGATTGAAGTGGCGCTCGAGGCTCTCGACGGATCGGCGGGCCTGCTCCATCTCCTCGTTGCGGGCGAGCATGACAATGGCGGCATTCTCACGGGGGCGCTGACATCGGGCTCTTGGCACGTCGTGTAGAAAGGGGTATCGAGCTCGCGACGGGGCACGGGGACTCGGAAGCGGAAGCCGTGAAAGAGGACCTCGAGGAAGGTGGCGACGAGGACGAGCCAGAGAACGGGCGACTTGTGCAGACCACGTCTTCGCACGCGTTGCAAGCGCTGCAAGAGGCGGTGGTGCAGCATTGGGGACGGGGGACAATCAGAAGGGAGCGCTGGTGGGATGGCGGCGCTCGGGACAAGACAAGACTATACAAGATCGGATACCATGGTGTTCCAGAGCATTGTGCACTTGTTTTTCGCCCAGACAGACCAGACAGACCAGACCACACTGCGCCAGTTCTTGCCAAGACCGTAAGGCGCCGGATTGCCGGGGCAGATTTTCGCAATCCTATCGGTATGGGTAGGTGTGAGGAGTGGTGCGGCGTGTGTATGTTACTGGTACTGCTGCCTCATATTTTCTTGATGGAGGAACAAGCGAAGCAGATCCCGGGGTGTGGTACAGTAGCAGCTGCTGCAACCCCGGGGAACCCCTGCAAATTAGGCGACACAGCTGCCTAGCGTCCACTACCTAATCAATTAGGATTCAGGGGCGCACACCGCTGCCATGATGGATAAAGTGGAGTCCCAGGCCGCTACGCTACGCTTGATATGCGCCGGTGGCAGTGCTACAGGGGCTGCAGGAGCTCGCTGCAGATGCTGCGCTGCTGCACGCACGCGCTCTCCAAAAATGACGTTGGGAATACCTAATCCCCATCTACCTACCCTTAACCTTAGGAGGTAGGTTGAGCCTCTATAAAGTGGACCATCGCAATGTCTTCCACCCATCAGTAGGTACTTAGACAATGTCATTTAGGATTCCCATCCTTTTCTTTCCCGTGCCGCCTCAATCTTTATGCTAAATGATTAATTACATACGTCGACTGTGTTGTCGTCGCAACACCTTCACGACGTCTTCGCTTTATTTTACCACTACTGCATGAAATGCCGTCTTGCAGCATCATTCCACGATCGTCGGCCCATTCCTTGTCGTATCGTGATAGCTGTTAGCTACTTGGTAAAAAATATTTAGATATACCACGTCCAGCGCCCACGAACCATCGTCGTCGATCTCGGCTGGCAAAGCCACACTGCTCGTCCTTCCCGATCTATCCCCGGCGGTCTATCATGCAATTACGCACCAATTGTCTTACCACGAGCCAAAGAAAGATAGATAATCGTCGAGGACCGAGTGGCTGACACCGTCTCGCCTCTCCTCTCAGGAGTATGGCTCGCTGGCTTCCTAACAACGCTACACGCTGGGACAGGAGCGTGCTGCTTCGCCGCCGAAAGTCGTCCGTCGTCATCCTGGTTATTCTTGCCGTCATTCTGGCGCCCTACCTATGGCCATTCTTATACACTTTTGGGACTGGATACGTCAGACGAACCCTTGGTCAGAGCAATATCAAGTCGAGCAGGACTTTGTCTCGACCAAAGATGAGATCGATTGCCTTTTTGGCAGGACGCGCCCTGCCACGACCATCTCGGCGACCGAGACCGAGCTGATACCGAACCACGTTCACTTCATCTTTGGTCTTAGTAACCCCTATGCGGACCCCGCGTCGGCACCTTTAATTTCATCTCTTACCTCGCCGTGCGGAGCGCTGTTGTGGGCATGCGAGCTGACAACATTTCCCTTCACTACACCTACCTCGCTGACCCGCCTGCTCCTGAACCGAACAAAACCCCCTTTTCCAACCGCTGGGTGGACCGCTTGAGAGATGACATCACCCTCGTTTACCACTCGCCCGAGGAGATGGCTGCCTTGAAGAACCAACCAGGTGCTCATTGGCAGGCCGCTCATATCTCGGACATCCTGCGCCTCCATCTACTTCGGGAGCAGGGTGGCATCTACCTGGATATAGATGCCTTTGGCCTACGCCCCTTCACAGATCTCCTCAGGTCCCCACGTGACATAATCATGGGCCACGAGGGCGGAACCGTGCTGGACTCTGCAACGCCATCATGGTGGCGCGCAAAAACAGCACATTTATCGATCGCTGGGTTGCCGAGTACGGTAGTGTGGATCTATCACAGGAATGGAATTTCCACAGCGTCGTCCTTCCGAAGCAGCTTCAACTGCAGAACCCCGACGAAATTTGCGCTCTGCCACCTTCAGCTTTCTTCTGGCCCACCTGGACTTGGCACCACGTCCAGTGGATGCATGAACCCCTTACGCGGCAACAAGCCCGCCAATGGACTATCGAGATCGATCGCAATGGAGGCAGCCTTTTTGGTGAACAGCTTGCCTACCATGCCTGGAGCCAGATGTCGTGGGATCGATATCTCAGCAAGCTGACGCCAGAGATAGTCCGCACACGTGACACGCGTTTCAATCTTCTAGTCCGGCGCTTTCTCCACGATGAGGTAGGTGCTGTTGTTGTACAGTAGGAAAGGCACAATAAACATGAACAGGCCATCTCACGAGGTATCTTCTCATGTATCATAAAGGCATTAGGATATGTCTTCTGAAGAAAAGGTGTCCGGCGTTCGAACATTATGAATGAGGTACTTTGTAACATTAGAACATGACGGGACAGCCATGCGTGGAGTTGGATAACGCCTTGCCAATACAAAGGCATATAGAGCGCTGTTAAGCAAAAGACAGACAGACGTAGCTATCCCGAATGAGGGATTCTGTCATCCTAACCTATAGATATCAATAATACATTAGTAATAAAAGGGATGACCTGACCTGTTAAGTTTAATATCACACATATATACCTACATAAGTTCACCAGCCCCTTTCGACCCTGTTTAGCGAAGGCAGAAAAATAGTAAAATCTGATGCCCACGACTTTCCCCGTGGCGAGCAGAAGCAGCCAAACCACGTCTTCCTTCTGTTCATTCAACGCGACCAAATCTTTCTCCCCCACGCCCACGGGTCGCACTCCCCACCTCCGCTACAAATTCAACATCTACGATCTACACCTAATCGAAAAGAAACGACATCACGAGCGGCACAAAGAATCAAGTCCCGTCCTGGAACCCGGCAACATACAAAGTCAGCATCGTCACGACGTTTGCGCGTTGTAGTAACGAGCATGCGCCGACCAGCAAACGAGCGACCATCGACGTGGTTTGCTACAGTCCGGTGAAAGCATCCTGGACGAGGCTACCCAGTATGTCAAACGTCATCATCTTGCTAGATTGCCAGCCTCGCCTGTAGGGTCTACGCTTGGGATGTCAAAGACGCCTTCACCGCGTTGGGTTTATGGCATCATGGGCTCTAGAAACATCCAATATCTTGATGCTTTGGCGACCTCCCTCGCTCACGCATGTGGCCACATAGCACCCTGAACTGGACATCCAGTAGTCTTTGTAATTTTCGTCTTGCAGAATAGACCGCGCCTCGTTCTTTTTTATGTTTGCGAAAATGATCGAGCGTTTTTGCTCGGCACCCGCTCGCTTCCGAAAGGGCCACACAGCTCGACTGGGGGATGTTGCGATGATCTCAGAGGCTGCCGTCGTCTCGGACAATGAAGTGTTTCTGAGGACTCTGTCCGCCTCTTTTGTGAGACTGGAGAGGGTGAGCCGGTTGACTTCGAAGCAAGAAGCCATGTCCTAAATACCGACTCATGTCTCGAGGCGGCCCAGATCCCGGCAACCCAGCGATCGTTCCCGACCCGGAAAATACGGTGCTCATAGCATGCCAACACTGGGTTATAGGCGTGCTGGAGTTTTGAAGGCCGAGGGGTGAGTTCGTCAGCAGAGTCTAGACTGATCAGTTCGGGTTCAGCGTCATGCTCTCTGTGCCCCTCAGATATGATGTTTAGCAATTTGATCTGGGCGGTGTTTTTGCCGTCCACCGGCACAGCTGTTCCCGTTGAGAATGCTAGCTTGCGATTGTCGGACGAAGAGCAAAATATCCGATCCTGCTTGCTGCACGGCACTCTGAGTGGCTCCATCTCATCGCCAGACGGTCCTTTGGCAACGATCACATGACGCGATCTCGTGTGGTTATTCGCGACGACGACGACGACGACGACGACTGCTATCTTCGACGAGTCAGGGGCGATAGCCACGAGACGTATGCTCCGAGAGTTCGAAGGCCACCAGTTCTTATTATGCTCGAAGACTCGATTGAAAAGGCGTTGGTATCTGGGTCCTTGTCCCTTCAGGCGGATCGCAATCACCCTCCTTCCCACTATGTCGCTCCAGGTCGCGTTAACGACGAGGAGGAATCGACCACATGGGGAAAATTTTCGCAGACTCGGGCCCATCTGCGATATCTCGAGGTCTCTTCCAACCTTCTTCCCAACTCTGGAAAAACAGGCCTTTTCATCCTATGAGAAACCTAGTTAGCTTGGCTTACAAGGGGGTTGCCGACAAATGGGATGATAGATACCAGTTCTTGAAGAGATGGTTTAACGTAAGCTATAAATTCCTTCCAGCCCTCCAGGGCTGAGTTGTAGAATATGATGTGCGGTATAGTGTGGCGCTGTGCGCTATCACTCAGCGACCAGTCGAGACAAACGGCCTTGAATTGTTTGAGGACCGAGTCGCTCGGTTATATGAGGATCCAAGCAGAGCATCCAGTTGTCAAGTTCGTCTTCTGATAGACTGCCGTCTGTCGCAAAGACCACCGAGACCCCCGCGTGCGGCCACCCCCCGTCATGTACCAGTACACATACGCAATCTCTGTAACTGTTAGTAGAAATAGACTACCGCGACGTTACGGAAGGCCTTGGAGAGTGGTCATGGGGCCTTGGGCGTTACTAAAGGCAAGAAGCTCTCTTGGATCTTGGTTGCCCCATGTGTAGGATTTATGACACCCCTCCCATACCTCATCGTCATCATTCATCCGAAAGCCAAAGGAATGAATGCAGTCTAGGAATGGGAAGAACGCCTGATGCGATTGAAGAATATCCAGGAGCAGATCACTTGTGACGCTCAGATTGTCCCAAGTATTTTTCTGCCGTACCACACTACATCACTATCAGCGGTGGAGAAGGTAAGGCCTTTGCGCTCGAAGATAAGGGAAAAGTATCAAAGTCTAAGTGACCTGATTTGATAGTGACGGTTGAAATAAGGCTTACTAGAGGAAGTTTCGATCCTCCTGACAGTCACGGTCCTTTCACCACCCAGTGAGCATCAGGTGATCACCTGTCAGTTGGATATTTGATCATCGCATAACTAACCCTAGAGAAAAATTCAATAATCCTGGCAAGTCAATTGCCGTGTTGACGACGAAGCCATCTGCAAGACGTTATTGAATTTGTTGTAGGCTAGATCTAGTTTGTTCACTACCTTTCGCATTGTTATGTAGTCTATGTCTTCTGGTCATGAAGTGAGCGGGCTATTCCCTAACTAAATACTAGGTGATCTGCCCAGCAGCCTGACACTCCTTTCTACACGTGCCGCGCAGCCACCAGGCAACAATGATTACATAATACATTCAATGGACCAATCAGGTACTACAGTTTATTGCTGACAATAAAGAATAATAATCTGGCTTTTTTACTTTTTTATTGCTATAAAGTTTAAATTTTGAAATATTTTTAAATATAGCATAAAAGTTACGCTTCACACACTTAAAGAGACAAGGCTCCAGCATACGTGGTATATTGCATATAAAATCTACAGATAAAGTAGGAAGGAAGGAAGGTCTAAGTCTACGTTATAGGCAGCTGTTTAAATATTCACTGCAACTGCATTTACTGCAAGTGCCTGCCTTCATTCACTACAACTGCATTCACTGCAAGTGGCAGTTACTGCAAGTGGAGATTACGGGTGCTGTGGCTAGTGGTGGGGCACAGATCCGTAACTATAAAGTTCATATTTCAAACTTTAGATTTAAAAATTAATAAAAATTAACGAACACCACAGTTAAGCTTAACACGCTCGAGAAGGCAAGGCTCTTGTTTATGTGATACAGGACGTAGGCTTCAATTTCTAAAAAATTATCTAAAGTGGTGTGTTCTGGGGAGCTCTTTTTTTTTTGCTCATTATTTTTGAGGGTGACTGTATGTGCTGCTCCGTAGTAGCGAAGTTATTATGGGTTTAAGACATTTCCAGATGTAGTACAACTCGAGTCATAATGGCATAGCATACTCTGAATGGCCTCATCCAAGGAGCAAGACTGACAGGAAACGTAACAGGAGTATCCCAACAAGACAGCCCACAGTCCAGTGGGTATAATGCCTATTTAGATAGCTTCTATTACTAGATCATCCGGCCATAGGACGCGCGACGTATTCGACTGTGCAGGTGGCACTGGTACTAGAGATTACGGGTGGTATGGCTAGTGGTTAGACACAGCCACCAGAGCCTGCAACAATTACGCCAAGTTATAGAGAATCACTTGCTGCGCTTAATTCGATAGTTTGTGTCATACTCAACACGGGTTACTCTTGCAGATTCAACTACCACAAAATAATTTCACGTCTATTTTCAATCTTTGAGGCCAGATCCCCATTTCGTGGGAGCAGGTTCACACGAATCGAAGTAAGAGGTAAAGTCTTGCTAAACCTTGCGTGTTTTTTTGTGTTGTGGTAGTCGGTGGCGAAATGGCGGCAACTATTTATTGGCTCAAGGGTATAAGCTAATTGCGCTTTTGCCATGGCAAGCATATACATGTTGACTCACTCGAAGCCATACAGAAGGGATCCCTGCAACGTAGGTTCAAGACTAATCCTTGGCTCGTTATCAAACTCTATATGTCCCAACGATAACCTTAAATCAGCCTATTACTACCCCAGCTTCTGACATAGATAGGGAGAGTAGGCGTTTCCAGGGCCTAGGGGCCTTGTCAGGTGAATCGTTAAGAAGGTGGATGGGACTTATCATGCAGTATAGCTGTGAACCAATACACCTTTGAACCACAATCACGCAGAATAGGCCCAGCTCTACGCATATGTAGCTTACGTAAATCAAGGTTGCATTACGCACTGCAAAAACGTATCGAGTCAACATGAGGGTAGGAGCAGACAAAAACCGTCGTGTATTGCGCCATTGTTGGTCTGGGGTACGTCGTGTGAGTCAGTTAGGCTACAAAACTTAATTCAGCTTGCAACAATGTCCAGTATTTCTGTCCAAAGTAAAGTCCTTCCGTTGCCGGGGAGACAAGCATCTAGAATCATGCTTTAGCTTTCCGAGCTTAAATCACGTTTGTTGATATATGATACCTTAGCTTAGCACAACAAACCGCAGACCGCAGACCCTAGACCGCAAGATACGAGATATCTTGTTGATAGGAATTAATTTGAGCTCACAACAGAAGAAAGCACCGTGTTAAAAATTGTCGGCTCATTTTCCCTTTAAGTTTAATTTTGGTCTAAGACTTCGATATGGTTCTGTTGGGCGTAGTTCCAAAAAGAAGGGGGCTGGGAAAGATATCTAAATCGTAAGGTTCATCAAAAAAGTTGATTAGGGGAGGGGGATGCAGTAGTCCCTCGAGTGCTTCAAACCTGCTCTATCCGGCCTGATAGTTTTCTTCTAGTTGCCTTACCTCATCTCCTTCGCCTTCCCCTTTTGCTATCATACATCATGTTGTTGAGGATAGGAGATAGACCGTTAGCTGAACAGGTAGCTAAGGTCTTGTAGGATTGTTCGCAATTATGTGATGTTATCCCGATAAGTGGGTTCCCGGACTCGGATTCGATTCGCGACCCCCCGTCCTTCGTACACTGTAATGAAGCATGTAAAGGAAGTGTGGGTCTAGCCGGCTCCGCTCGGCGTCCCATTACATGGCAAAGTGGAAACGATGCCGTCGTCGCCGATGACGCAATATCCTAAGTGAATGTTAGTACCTACAGTAGGTGTCTAGCTTTACGGTGACGCGTCGCAGCATAAGACGGTCCATGGCCTAGACGAAGATGTTACCTGTTGCCTAGGCAGGTGGTTGGGATCTGGAGTCGTTAGCGAGTCGCTGGTAGCTAGAAGTATAAGGGCAAGGACTAGGTTGTCATGATACAGAACTGCACACTATACCACAACACTACAAAAGTAGAACGTTGTCAAGTCGAGCACTTGACTGCTTGCAGTTGACTATACGTGTACTGGACTCGTGACATAGGTACTTTTGATCGCTGAGTCCTTTCCAACTTTATACTGGAAGATTGTGGCATAGACCTTTGTTTATCCGGATGTTATGTACCAGGCCCATGCTATTAGGTAGTTCCACTGAACAAAATTTAATTCTGTTGGGCTCAAGATATAACGACCCAGAACCTTGAAGCAGGTCTGTGCTAGGTAGGTAGGTGGCAAGGTGCAGATTTCTTTGTGTAGAGTATAGGCTAGCTCATGTATTCACTAGAAGGTGCAGGCTAGTCGATGCTCTCACTTGCTACCGCATGCTATACCATACCAGGGTAGCTAGCATCTAGGATAATAGGTCATAGTCTGCAGCAACACCTCGCAAGCCTGTTACGTTTACCAGTCTACCTACCTATGTACATAGATATATATAGGTAGGTGAACTGGTAAAAGTGATAATTAAACTTTCTGCCGTCGATGATAAATAGACAGCTTTTTCCCTTCCTTTCCGCCCTCCCTTCTACCCTCTGACATTCTATTTCATCTTCCCTCACTTGTCCATCTCAACAACAGCTCAATTACATCGACATCGCACTCTATATCCTTTACTTTCGCCCTAGCACACCATCAATTATGGCTTCCCCTCTGTGACCCCCGAAGCCGATCGATCCCAGCGTTTATGGGTCGTGGTCTGCATGGAGGACCCGATGCTGATGGCTACGTATACGTCCCGACCACCACCCCGGCATCACCACGGAGTGCCACTTGACCATTGCCACAATCGTGTGTTTTGCATTGTTTTGACATACATGGACGCACATACTCTTGGCCCGCGACGTGGAATCCGCGTGCCGACGATGTGGCCGAGCAAGTCATGAGACCTCCTCCGGCGCCCCTCGTCGACGATAACGACAAGGTTAAGGAGGAGCCCTCGGAATCGGATGCAGAAGAGTCACTCGATGAGACCAGCGATAACGACTCCTCGACCATAGATCTGGAAATGAAGACCGCTTTGTCGAAGAATATGGCCATCCGCCTGAATGGTATGAGCATGTTGAGCATCCTCAACAGCACCCACCTGAGTGGTACCAGTATCAGGGGCCACCGTCGTTCGAATGGGGTGACGATAACAACAATCGTCCTGTTGCGGAACACGGCCATCCCCCGGAATGGTATCAGATCCGAGGGCCATCGTCGTTTGAATGGAATTAGAGTGACGACGACTGCCAGGAACAGGAATCAGAGACCGGACCAGACAAAGCTAGCCATATATTCACATAGAGCCCACGGAGATGGCTTCACTGGTCCTCCGTGCAACAACAGATGTCTACACTCCACCCCTGCAAGGTTCGCAACAACGACATTAATAAGATGGAAACGGTCGCCATGGACGAACTCATCTTACGCTTGGCTCTTTACGCATTGCTGGACGACTGTGTCATGAAGCCACTGTCACGAAGCCACAGTGGTCCAACCACAACACTGCAAAGCCACAAGTGCCACGGACAAAGAGATCTTCTGTGTATGGCCCAGTTACGTCTACGAAGGTAGATTTGAGGCCTTTGCGCAACAACAAGTATAGATGACCTACCCCTATCACAGGGTCTTGTGACAGACTGGTTTCGGGTACTTGTGCTAAAGGCAGACAAGAAGCTCGAGGAGGCTGCGGCTCAGAGGCCGGGCAGCCCACTGATATCACGAATCGCTGGCGGCCGCTCCAGGATATTGATCAACACTTGGGATTGGGCAGAGAATGGAGTTTTGATGGGTAACGATAATGATGAGACGTTGGTACGAAGATGGTTTGGAGGGTGTGTAGCTTTCCCTACACGGAGTCGGCGCTGGCATCGGGTATACAAACTCACAGCACCGGACTAGTAATATAATAATATCATTAAATCATACTTCACTTCGCATATGAACCTCGATTGATAACGTAGGCGAGTCTGCTCTCTGAGGCAGGTTATATTCCATGTCTATCGGGGTATAATAGGTATCGTGTCGCTTATAAGTAACTCATGTTCCTAGCCCGCAAACGGTATCGATTCAGTCAAATTAAGAGTGCTTTTGTTAGTAACTAGACGTAAGGACCTTGCATCTTCTATCACACCCACCCCGCTTCGTCGCATTAGCTGAATAAAATATTGAACCATTTCGAAAAGCCGTTCCTACGAACGTTAGTAAGAAGCCCGACTTTACAGTATGCAACATCTCGTACCTCGGTGGCGGTGGGACGTAGTTTCGAGTATACTCTTCGACCTCGTCCAAATCCTGTTGTAGATCAACCTTATCTGCAGGGTAGATACTCGTCTTATGAAGAATCTTCCAACCGAAGTAGAGAATTGGGAAGGCGGCAACAGATGCATACCTATATGCTGTCAATTGAATTGTCGATTTTGGTGCTGTTCGGAATAAGTACTCACGAAAAGAGAAAGCTGGCGACGTCCCAGTTGCCTGGCAAGAAAACCGTGTACCCGCCGACGAGGGCGAAGACGAAGGTTGCTACAAGTGCGTAGTAGGCTGCGTACGGTTGCAGATACCCCTTATACGGTAGCGAGTCTCGACTAATGCCCTGAGCTTCCAGAGCGCGGTGAAAACAAAGATAAGTGCAGCAGACAACACAGTAGTTCACTAGCTGCGATGCAGTGATCAAACTAACGAACCAGCTCAAGACGACCGCGGTGCCCTCCGTAACCTGAAGGAATGATAGCAGCGCAATGAGCAATACGATAGTAACGCAATAGATGGGTACGCCTTTCTTGGTACACCTAGCCAGAAATCTGGGGGCTTTGCCTTCGAGGGCCAGGCCGTAAAGCGATCGAGATGCACAGTACACGTAACTGTTCCCGGCAGAGAAGGCGGCGGTCAAGATAAGGGCGTTGACGATATGTGGCAGAATGGGGATGCCTAGCCTGTTCATGGCGACAACGTAAGGCGATGCTGCCGCGCCCGGTCGATTCTCCTCATAAGCGGCCTTCAAGTCGGGATCATTATAAGGAACGAGAACACCGACAGCTAGCGATCCGAGACAGAAAAATGTCGTCAGGCGATAGAAGACAGCGTTGAACGCTTTTGGTAACACCTTACGGGGATTCTCGGCTTCGCCAGCCGCCATCGAGACATAATCTGGACCAGCGACGGCTAAGGATGCAAAGATAAGGCATTGTAAGAACCCTTGGAATCGACCCAGCGAGCCCGTGGTATAATACTCGGCGAAAGCGCCAGGCTCATACCAGTACCGAAACCCGAAGCGATCGTGTTGGGGATTGCCACCAACCGCGACGATGAAGGTGAAGATAAGGAGGCCAACGATAAGCAAGACTTTACCCAGCGCAGCCCAAAACTCCGTTTCGCCGTACCACTTAATCGCCATCACATTGATAAACGCGTAGAGAACAACTACGATAGCAATGATACCAGCGGCCGGCACAATATCACTCCAGTAGTGGATGATCACATTGCAGGCGGTCACCTCGAATGGCACCAGCGCAGCTTCGAATATAAAGAAATTCCATCCGGCGGCAAAACCAAAAGCCTCGTCGACATACCGACCCGCGAATCGAATGAAGGGGGAGGAGATCGGTAGGTAAGTCACCATTTCTGCTAAGCAGAAGGTGACTGCAAGAATAACGGTACACCAAAGACTGAAGGCGATGAATAAACTCCCCGGCCCACCCTGGATAAGCCCCTTGCCGATTTGCACGTAGAGCATGGTACCGATGGTGCCGCCGATGCCGATTAATTGGATGTGGCGGGGCTTGAGGTTTCGGTGTGTGCCATCCATTTTACCAAGCTCGATAGACCCGGCACGCTCAGACCCAACCTCCGGTCCCGGAAATTCCGGAGCGCCATTTCGTCTGTGCATTTCCATGTCAGGTGCCATCCTGAACAGCTGTGAGAAGCACACCCTCTGGTATGGAAGGGTTGAAAATTGACCAATATTGAGGTTATTACTTGACTAAGGTTAGAGTCTGCATAAATGGCTAGTAAGACCCACCGCCTTTCTCCTAGAACGAAATGAGCCACTGCTCAGTTATAAGTACTGAAGGCGAGTGTGGCAATGTGCGTTATTTCGAGGCTATTGACAGGTGGTTGTGAGACATGAACAACGCAGGTCGAACCTGGTGATTATCCGGGATGGAACACAGCTAAAGGGTTCGGTATTGGCTTCTCATGTGACGACAGTGCGCTGACGTGGGAGCCTCTTGGCTCGGGTCACACAATACAACAGTAGAAGCTAATGGGGAACAACTATAAGCGAGAAGACGAGAAGGCGATCAAAATTTATGAACTGAAAATATTTTGCTTCGAATACTTGTATAGCGGTAAGTCTCAGCCAGCGATCAAGTTTATCAAGTCCTATCGTTCCTTCAGGGTCGGATAGCAACCTTGTGGCTTGGCTAAGGCGTGGTCCCGGGCTGGTGGCATCGGTAAGACTAGATTCGGGTAGGTGCTGACCGGACCGATGCCGCCAAAACAATACCGAGGATTCCAGGGGAAAGTCAGCCGCAATAGCATTATGGAGCATCCATCCGACGCAATGAAGCAGCTTTACCCCAATGGACGCTCCTAGAAACAGGGATGGCGTGCTCTTGGCAATTGTCAGACATTATGTACGAATTTCGATGCTTTGAGACAGTTGGTGACATTGTGGGATATCGGATAGAGGCCGTCTCGAGGTCAACAGACTCGGCGTAGGTGAGAGTGAGGTGACATTGCATGCACTTACTGGATACTAATTCGACCTTTCTGATAGGCGTGCCGCCGTATCGGAAGATTGAGTGGGCTCGTTAATTCGCCTGCAATGACCAGGGTGCTGCAAGGTGACCTGCAGAGTCCCCTGTCAAGCTGCAATCAGATATGAGCCATGCAGCGAATCCAAAGCAAGTACGCGAATTCTTGCCACCCCCTTCTTTTCAGTTCGAATTGAATTTCGCCTTGATCCAGGGTAAGTCGTATGTGTGCAAATTTCCAAAACCATCATAATGATATCAACGGCAACAAGAAGGATATAGTCGAGTGCGGACTTCCGTTTAGCGCGTTTGGCGCTTGAAAAAAACAAGGTGCATTAACAAATGCGGGACCTGCACTAATGTGCAGGACAAGACCGACAGACCGTGACTAACATGATTAGGGCCGTCTAGTGTCGTGGAGATCGGGAAACATGACTTTGCCTCGGTTTTTCTCATCCCGAACCGATTCATGCGCTAGAGAGGTTAAGCCGTAGCTAGCTCCCATTCTGGAGCAGCAGCTTGCCGGGTTTTGTAGCTCGCTGTGGTCCTTCTTTTCTCGGTCTAAGGGCAATTCAGGCTCATGGAACGAATTCATCTTTCCAGCCAGTCTCAGCCTCAGTGGAATAGCAAGATTTCCATTGTTCATGATGGCTCTTTCACCCTAGTTTATCGCGTGTTTAGAATGCTTATTACAAGCCACGGCCTCATAAATGCTTCGAACTGAAGAGAAGTGAGAGCCTCCCTCTCAGCGCTCGACCAACTGTGTCGTTCACACTGGCAACAAACTCGTTCGAGTGGAATAGGATTCCGAGTTCCTGACTTGTAAACCAGCTCGCCCGATCCAGATTGCCAGATCCGAGAACAGTATATTCATCGTCGACTAGCATCAGCTTCAGATGCGACTGCATAGGCTCCTCTGGGACTTGTTGTTCCCTATTCGCCAGAAGCGGGCGAAAATAAAAGATCTCTAAAGATCCCAGTCTTGGCGGTTGGGCCTCTAAATCAAGTATAGCACCAGAGTCTTCATCGCGGTTCGCTCCAGTGTAATGTATGAAGTGTTTCTTACGTTTTTCATATGCCTTAGTGAAAGATCGCAAGCACCACGCAGTGGTCGTGCCGCCAGTAAGTAACTGTTCCAGAATCATCATCCCTTTGCTTGTGACGACGGTTACTTCGACGCCTCGATCCAAAGCTTCTAGTAAGGCATCAACTACAGCTGCTGATGTTAGGTTTGGTGTCTGTATGTATATTTTCTTCTCGGCGATGGCGATGAGGCGTAGGACAGCACAGTTTAGAGGAGTAGCGGGCGGAGGCGGAGAATGCTGCCAAGGAAGGGGCGAAAGTGAGGATTGCGGTGGTGGGATGAAGGCAATAATATTGTTTTTATGTCAGCCGGCTGTAGTCTTACGTGGTGGCTCGCCGGACTTTGAATTGAAGTCAGCCCAATTCTACCAGGGCTCCCTGTGCCATCGACCTGCTGCCGCTGACCATCCATGATTGGCGGTTGACCATTGACTTCCAAACGGTGGTCCCAGACATTACGGTAGAACCCAAACAAGGTGGCAACAGCGTCACCGGTGATTTCCACACAGCCCTCCAGCCAAGGCTCCCACGACACGTTGCAGCTCGGGAGCCACGCTCTCTGGCGGTCCACAATAAGGTATTTTGGGTGCATCACGCTAAAGGGCAAGAAGAACAAGCTTTTGACCTGGAGATTAATGAGACCAGCTTCTAATAGCCGCGGCTCAGGGAGCCCTAGCATAGATACCCATTTTGAAGGGGGTATATGTATCCATCTCTAGACCAGGGATGGAAAAGTTTTTGGAAGAGCGACCGCGATGAGAAACAGATGTAAACGTTCAAGGGTGGTAGAGTCTCGCCATCTGGCCTGCGAATGTGGTCCTCACGTTGTTTTGCCAGCCGCTCGAGCGTCTCGCGTAGCGCGGTGAGTGTAGATGAAGGCGCCCAGAAGCAAGTCACTAGAATGACTTCGTGTTTTGCTGTGAGTATTGCCGGAAGGAGTGATTGAGTATATATAGACGCGCCTGTGCCTACCTCGAACGACACGGGACGGGAGATTGAGGCCAATGACTCGGGTTCCGAGCAAGGATGAGGGAAAGTCGGCAGGGGACGCAGAGCTATGGCGTTTGATGGCGTCTATCCATGGTCCCCGGAAACGATTGAGGGAACTCATTTATGATGATTTTGGAGGTATTGATCGCACACTTTTGTCTTGGAGATCACGATACTTCAAAAGGCGGGAAATGAACATACCGCGTTGTATATCATGAAACAGCTGAGACTAGGTTCAACCTCCTAAGTATTATCCCCAGCTCAGACCAGAGTCTTGGCAGGTGTGGGTGTTGTCTGCCGGGCCGCTAACCCAAGCCAGGGCAGCTGGACCTGAGCTCATTTCATTTATCGCCGAAGTTCGTGCCAGTGTGCTTATTTCTCCCATAAAACTGCTACAATACGCGGTTACAAGTGAACAAGTAAGCAAGTAAACAGGTATGCATTTACTTTCCCGCAAGGTAGTAGTATCCTCTACACTATCATTATATGCTAAACAACATTATGCGAATGGAAGCCAGCATGGGTTGTAGCACCCGGCCGCGTGTATCCAGCTCCGTCAACTCGGCACTCTCATGTACACCTCATGCTGCAGTCCCTGGCTGGATTGCAATTGGGGAGTAGAACAGCTCTTGGGGGTCGATTTGTGTCTTCAGTTGCTGGAGCTTTGGCATGCTCTTGCCCCAATACATCTCGTGGGCCGCTGTCCGGTTCAATGAGAGATCTGGGTAGTTGATGTACATGCCCAATTCTGACCTCGGGATAGATTGCATCGTCGCCGCTGTCCACTCATCCACGAGCTTGATGGCTTCTGCAGGCACCGTTTCCGCCGTCGACCGGAAGAAGAACTGTAATATGTACAGCTTGTCGCGATGCGCATACGAGGACACCTCATGATCCGCATTCCACACGGCCGAATTCTTGCCTCCCTGCAGATCGAGCTGGAAATACCAGGCGCCCGACACATTCTTCGCATTGTCAAACCAATAGTCGACGAAATCTTGGGCCGCCGCTCCGCTTAGCCCCTTGAGCTCCAAGCTCTTGCCGTAAAATGTCTCTTGCTGTAGGGTCTTGTCAGCAGTGCCTTTCGATTGTGCAAATCATCAAGGACAAACCTCGTTGTGTGGGTGTGTCTGGTTCAGGCTCATTGTCGCGAAGTGCTGTAGGCTCCCCGGCCAGTCGGTTGTACCCGTTGCAACAAGAGACCCTCCAGTCTTATTCAAGAGTGGCGCGAGCGCATCCTGAAGTTGAGTCTTGTTGCCGTGGAACATGCCCTCCAATTGAGTCATTCGTTGCGTTCCCATAACCCGCATGTTTAGTTCGGCCGGCATGGTGTTCAGGGTGTAGTCCTCGAGTGCTTCCAATGCGGCCACTGAGCCCTCTTTCTTCAATGGTAGATTGGCAACAAACCACGTCAGGTTTGCTGGAGGCGCAAATGTATTGAGCTCAAACGATGTGACCACGCCGAAGTTTGACCCGGCGCCGAGCATACCCCAGAAGAGGTCTGGATTCTCCGTTGCTGATGCGTGAACGAGAGTTCCATTTGCTAACACGATGTTCAAACCGACTATCCAATCAAGCGCGAGTCCATGAGTGTGTGAGCTCAACCCGAAGCCGCCATGGAGAGCGTGGCCTGCGATGCCGACACTGGATGGCTGTCAGCCTTAATCGGTCTCAGAAATGTTGTCACATACCCTGGACAAGTGCCATGCGATATGGCGCGTTTTCCCTGGGCCCAAAGTTCTACTGCGAGATGCCCCAAACGTGTGCCCGGCTCTGCTGTGGCAATATTCGTCTTGGTATCCAGCTTAACAGCGAACATCCGGTCTAGCTGCAGAACAAGATGGCCGTCCTCGCCTCCTAACCCATATGATCCGTAACTATGACCACCACACTTTGGCGTCACCTTATACCCGATTTAGCGCCACACACGACGGCACTCTGGATTTGTTCTGTTGTCGTAGGTACAGCGACTACGTCAGGTTTATAAGCCAACAGAGAATTAAACGGTCTCGTATCCATCTCCCAGTCTTTTGAGTCAACCTGGTCAACGATGGTCCCCGCCTCCGCTAGACAGTCTGCTAGAACAGCACGCTTATTCAGCGCGGCCGCGCGCGACAGCCCAGCAAGGAGCCCCAAACCAAAAATTACCGTTCGCATCTTGGTAGCCTTCGAGTGTTGCCTGGGTTAGTTGTCACGACGACGTTCCTCAATGTTCGGGGCAGGCTCCTTTTGAAGTCTTGCGTGGCTATACAACAAGTCGCTGACCGTCTGGCCTCTTGGACACTATGAGCTACATCGCACGATTTTCTCGACGGACTAAATGTAAGTCGTCAGAGGGTGGCCATACTCAACAAAGCATAGATGAGCGCGTAGCGCTTCCCACGGTAAAATGATCCGATTAGTTAATATCCAGTCGGCCTTGACGGTCAGTTACGGGAATTATTTTACCGCCTACCATTCGTCCCGTGGGGGTCCGTAGATTAGGCCCTAAAATGTCGCATGGATAGTCAGGCGTGGGAAGTATGTCCCGATCTCACTCGACCAGCGATTATTTTTGCCATACGTTGGCTAACCTGTGATCGGGTTTGTGGTTCCATAACTTGGCATACAGCCTATACGCCGAGGACTTCGTCGGCAGTCGTATGCGCGCGTCTATCTAGACGCTTCAATAGTTGCTCGAACCTGATCTGCGCGGCAATTCTGCGACATCACGAGGCTTTGAGATATGCATAATGTCAGTAGGGTTGGATTTGATATGCTGTTTCGGTAGATGGTCGTGGTTACATTTGTAGCACTACGCCCTTCGCCGTTTGTTTGGCGGTATTTGTTCCATGGCAGGGTTAGGTAGCCTAGACCATCCTACCACTATTCCTTCATTTCCTCCGATCAAGTATACTACCTGACTTATGCCTAGTCTGGTTGCTTGGGATCTTGGTTGACAAGAAAGTAGTTCGCTGACGGCGGTTCGATGGCCTGCGAAAGCCGTAGACGCCAATCCCAACACCACAGAAGCAAATTACCCGGCTCTGTAACACCGAGCTGAGATCGCCATATCATGTAGCCTTGCCCCGCCAACACGTATATGCCAGCAATCTCTGGGATTCATTTATGTGGGAAATTACCGGGGGACCTACTGATATTACACCACGGCTATTTAGACGCAATTCCGGCGTCAGCACTATACGCGACATTCACCTCATCATCTAGGTGACATGAAGCGCATAGACTAGCAGTCGCGTATCAACAGCGAGGTGGCAATACCTCTCTACACTGAGATAAGTCTGAAATATATCGAGTTTGTAGCATATATGAAAATACTACCGTTATAGTCGTCCCCGCATTACCAGCGCACCGGACCCTCCCCAATTCAGCCGCGGGTGAATGCGCGATGACAGCCCAGTTGCATTGGCCTGTGGTCAGCCTCCAATTTCGAGACCATGTTTCCACCCATCCGACGATACGGGGCACAATCGGAAAGCCATTCCGAGAAATTGCCATTTTGCGCTCGCGGAACCAACCCAAACGATCTGCCCAACACTGAAACAACCTCTGAGACTGACGCTCCTCCCACGATGCTGATGATCGACCGGAAGGGGCCGAATACTGTTTATTCTAAAGCTGAAAGAAGTCTAGAGTGCATGTTGCGCACCCAAACACTCCGAAGTCGTGATGGAGTGACCTGACACATGTAAGTCTAGGTGTCGCCTCACCCAGCCCACCATCCTCTGACAATTCTTTCTTTTTTTCTCTCCCGCTATCGAGGCTCTTCTTCTTCTTGGCAGCAAGATAGGGATTTCAAAATGCCGCTGCTGAATTTCATCGTCCCGGCACTGCTTAGCCTACCGGCCCACGTGCTCGGCGTCAACTTGCTGGCGTCGCACTATACGGGCAAGATCTACTCCCTCTCGTTCAACAACAGCACTCTAACTGTCGGTCCGTCTACTGCTGGTGCTGGTACTCTCCCTGCATGGTTGGGTCTCGACACAAGCGGCGGCGCCAAGACCGTCTACACGGTTGACGAGGACTGGTTTGGCAGTGGTGTCCTCGCCTCCTTCACCGTCGGTGCAAACGGCTCTCTTACACAGACAGGCAAACTCAGCTCATTGGGTGCTAGCGTACACGGCACACCTTATGCCAACGCGAAGTTCTTCGCTACAGTGGAATAGTATGCCATTCATTTAACATCCTCTACTCGATAGGTTAAGCTTCACGACTCACTCACAATGCCCACAGTGACCCGTCTACCCTCACCACCTACGCTCTGCCTTCCAGGCGGGCGGCCAGGTGCTGCAGCAGTTCAAATTCAACATGACGGCGCCCGGCCCAAACCCGCGACAGAACGCGCCTCACCCACACGCTGCCCACGTTGATCCGACGGGGAGGTTCCTCCTCGTGCCGGACCTCGGCGCCGACCTGATCCGCATCTTCAGCATCAACCCTTCAAGCGGGCAATTAGTAGCCTGCCCCCAGGCGAGGCAGCACCCGGTGACGGGCCGCGCCACGCCACTTTCTGGGCGCCCAAGAGTAACTCGACGGAGGGCCAGATGCTATACACCGTGAATGAGCTCGGCAACTCAGTCACGGCCTGGAGCACGTCATATCCCGAGGGAAAGTGTCTGTCGCTGAAGCGAACGCAGACCTTGCCGACGTACACAGCCGACAAAGCACTGGCCGCAGGCTCCAAGGCCGCCGAGGTCCACGTTAAAGGAAACTTTGTGTATGCGGCGAACCGCGCGGACCAGACCTTCGGCGCACAACAGGACTCGCTCGCCACGGTAAGGGAGTCTCATCTTTTCAATTTTCTCTATCAACAAAGTCTCAAGTCACCTACCTTCATCAGGGGGGTTAAATAGATAAGACCTAAAATCTTCGGAAACCTCCAAAACTCACGCTTTACTTTGGGAGGAAAAATCTAATTATGAATTCCTCCATCTAGTACGCAATTGACGCCGCCACGGGCGCAATATCCTTCGTCGAAGCGACGAACGCGCACGCGTGGTTTCCGCGTACCTTCCAGATCAACAACGCGGGCGACCTTGTCGCCGTGGGTGGGCAAACGAGCAGTAATGTCGCCATCATCAAGCGCGATCCCGCCACGGGCAAGTTGGGCGACCTCGTCGCAGACGTCAAGGTCGCCACGCCCGGTCGCGAGCAAGAGGAGGACGGGCTCAGTGCTGTTATCTGGGTCGAGTAGTGAATTGAAACTCACTAATGGGGGTACTCACTATATACGTGTATATACAGCGACGACGACTTACCAAAATTGATCATGAATGACGGATGCGAAAAAGTATCTACCTGCATATCCTATCTTAGAAAGTATCTCAACTCGTAGTATCAGATCTCTTGGGCTTAGTCGGTCCGATTACTATCTCTATCGTAAACATACACGCAGTAGGTATTGATGCCGAGTAGGTATGTGTCTAGCTATGTACAGATGTTTGTATTTACGCGTATTTCACCCAACCCCTGCACCCCAGATTACGCCCCCAGAATACATTATATCCCCAGATTGCGGGGTACGCGAGATAAGGGGTAATGGGATGGGTAGTTCCCCGGCGTTCTTGACGCGGAGACGGTTAAACGGGCCGGCATACGTACCTAAGTAGAGGGAAAGGCGGGAGAAATTAGAATACCGGTATATCTCCGATGTGTCGATATTAAGAAGAAAAAAACCTGGAGCATGTCTTTATCTGCTTTGCAATGTGGGTGGGTTCTGGTTGGTTTTCGGTAGACTCCGATCTACATATGTACCTATGGATCTAGCACACCTCGGTATGTATGTATGAGGGATATTGCTGATCTTTGTGCCTGTAGATCTTCACGGTAGTGGTTCCTGAGAGTAGGTAGTAGTCAGTTAGTAGGTCGCCGTCCTGCAACATTATGATCTAGTTGGTGTCTCATTCATTTGTGTATCGATGACATCCCATAACACTTGCAATTTTTCCACTTCCGCTGCATTTATGCTGTCATCTTCGGAAATATACGGAGTGCCGTTTCTTCTATTCCTGCATCTGTCATAGCCTCATTTGTACGTATGGTATCTACCATTACCCGTGGAAACACTTCTTTTACGTCGTCGAATGCATGCAAGAAAACACCATAACAGGGAGGGTAACACGCAATACGAAACGAAGTCCACCTCTTTCCCATCCCGCTCCTTGACAAAGAAACCTCAGAACTCCTAAATACCAGTAAAACCCAACCTAACCCGCCACCTGCCACTGCGTATTTAAGTGAAGTGAAATCAAAACCTAGTCTGGAGACTAGATCTAGACGGTGCCACTGATACTCAGCTCCCGAATCTCTTGTAAGACCTGCTCGACGCGTTGATCGAGGTGGCCTTCGGCGTACTGGTCGCGGGTATCGGCGTCGAGGTACTGCTGGACCTGGGCCATGCGGCTGTAGGCCTCGGCGCAGAACCGAAGTTGGATCTTGACGAGGGCCTCGAAACTCGGGTCGAGGTAGGGCACCCGCATGTCAATGAGTTGGGGTAGCTCACTCGATAGCTGGTCGTTGAGCTGCTCGTACGCCGTCTTGGCCATCTCCATCTCCTTTTCGGTGCGCGGCAGCTTCGTCACGTCCTTGTCGGGCTTCTCTGCCAACTTCTTTACTTTGGCGCGCAGCGCGTCGTAGTCTAGGAGTTTGTGCCCGCGCTTCTTAATACCTGGATACGGTGTAAGGTCAATGTTTCATGGGGCTCAGGGCGGGTTCTGTTGCATACACTCGTTTACGTCGGGGAAGTAAGCACAGAAGCGGCTGATAGGTTCTAATACGGTTGTTCTGGGACTCGTTAGTATCTGTGTTGTTTCATGTCATGATGTACGTGTAATACCTGTAGGGCCCGTCTAATGCTTTGATAGTCTCGGCATCTAAATCTTCCACAGCTTGCTTGTAACTCCTGCTAACACCATCTTTCGCGCCGGATTCACCGTAAAATGCATCTATCGTCTCGGCTATACGCATCTGCGAGGCCGTCATGGCTGCCACTCGTCAGTCGCGTGTGCGTGGCAGACAGCGTAGCGCAAGCAGCAGTGTGTTACCTCGCAATGAATCTAGATATCCTCTCGCCTCCTTTTGTAGGCGCAGGGCGGCGGCCTCCATGGTGCGGAAACGTCTCTCCTCGACTTCGTAGTCGCGGTCGTTCGTCTTCTCGACATGGCCGGTCTTCATCATGACCTGCGTCGTCGCACGGTTGACATTCTTCTTGAACCCTGACCTGGAAGTTCCATTAGCACGACATATTCCCTTGGAGCCACCTCACTACTGTGATAGAGCTATTTGTTGTCGTACCTGCCCACGACATGGTTGCGGTGTTGTAGCGCGCGTCGGTCTATGGTATACGTGACGGACTGCTAGGGGTATCGTCGTTATTCGATGCTCGTTCGAGAAGTGTGAATGTGGATGCGCCAAAGAAGGTTGGGTCGATGTTACAGAAAGCTGTCGTCGAAACAAATGAAACTTGTAAAGCCTACAAGTAGAATTGTATGGATATTGAGCGGCGCAGTTGTGATAGAGTTCAGAGTTGAGAGTTAGAGAGTTGGTTGGTGGGACGAGCAGTTGGCTTGACGAATTGCAATGCTGTGTGGCTTGGCTTCTTGAACGGACTACAGAAAAAGAGCGACGTCAGCGAGGGGCTGCGCCCGGAAGCCAAGATTGCGCTAGGGGAATGCTGTAGCCTGCAGAACCTATGTGGCCTAGGTTACACCTACAAGCCAGGATTCTTTGTTACAGGTCACAGGCTACAGGGTGCGGGTTGCGGGTTGTGGTTGTGGCTGAACCACCTTCTGGGGTAGGTAGTTCGTACCAGCACCTTGGAACTAATATCGATAACTATCCGCCCAAGCTGGCCATCATTTACTCCAATACCATTCAGTTTATTTTCTCTTATATTCAAGCTCAGAACACAGCACATGTCAGTCTCTTTCATAACACCCGACATGATGTACCATAGCAATTATTCATGAACTAAATATCAACCCGTCCAATGCTCTCCCCTCGTTTTTTAGTCGTCAGTCTCGGCAACCAGGCGCCCTTCTACGACTGCCTACACTCGGCGGGCCACTGGGCCCTTGCAGCCGCCCAGAGAGCCCTCGCACCCTCACAGCCGCCGTTCACGTCGGAGCGCTATGGCAACAAGTCATGTCTAGTCTCGTCCGCGCCGCCGTACACCTTCCTCCAGAGCCCGACCATGATGAACGTTTCCGGACCCTGGGTGCTCAGCGCCTACCGTGAAGCACTGTCACGATACGGGCTCGAACCCTCTGAGCTGGCCCTAGTCCTCGTTCACGACGAGCTCGAGGCCGCCCTCGGCGTTGTCAAGACACGCCGGTGGGAGGCCAGCCACCGCGGCCAGAACGGCGTCAAGAGCGTGAAGAAGAGCTTGGATTCTCAACGCTATCCCTGCGACCGCTGGGCGCGCATCAGTGTTGGCATAGGTCGTCCGGACGAGCGGACTTCTGCCGTAGTAACCGAACACGTACTACGCAAGATGACATCTCATGAGAAAAGAACGATGGACACTCCAGTCGGGCTGAAGGTGGTAAATTGTTTGCGCGAGCTCCAAGAGGAATGGGAGTAGGACTACGATGCGATGCGAGCGAAAACTAAATCACCCTGGTCATTTTTTTGGGCCGTGATATCTACACTCTTCCCGTTTCATCAGCGTACTACACTTGATATTCACACTCTCCTCTATATAGACGTAGATTTGCGCCGACGAGTCAAAGGTATATACGCCAACCGGGCAATTGTAACACGCAACTGGCAAGCTGTAGTGCCTTGGACATGATCCATAAACATTGCAAGCTTTATATCTAAGCCCTAGCACTAAGGATCATAATTTACAGTACACTAACCATAGCCCAAGGCCAGAAGAAGAGTCAGGAGACGTGTCGCCTTGGCACCTAGTCTAAATTTCAGATGAGTCAGGTCACATCAACGTTTAATGCTCAAGTCACGTCTCGCGAACTCTAGTAATACCGACGCGACCACACCCACCTAGAGTATGGGCCAACGTGAAGAGATAGAAATCAGTACGTTTAACTGTCACCATAATTGCTATCACGCTAGCACAATAAAATTCAGACGCTCAAACCGTCACCTTAACCACGAGCGGGTTATGCTGCTCCGCACTAGTGTCATGGTATCTTTAGCAGACGAAGTTCGACAAACATCCATGGCTCCCAAAACGAAGCTCACACGGCCATCTTCCCCGTAAACAACACAGAGATACGGTCGGCCCTCCACCTTGGCCCATCCCCGAAGCACGTATAGCTCTCCGCCAGGTTCCTAATAAATAGGCGCGTCATATCTCTCACCTCCTCATCGCGAACTGCCATCACGTCGCCGTCAGCCGTGGCTTTTAACGCCGAACCATTCGTAATAGCTACAGCGACAGCCGCCCTCTCCAACCTCTCGAAGGCGGCAGCGCCCAGCTGTCGCCTCATATGCCCCTCGAGCTCGGGGATCGTCATCCAAGCGGACAGATCGTGCCCGCGCGACATAAAGTCGGCCTCGATCTCCTTCCGTAGTAGAGTGGTGATATCCTCCTGCTCCTCGCCGCACTTGACGGTGGGGTTATCGCCTGGGATCCACCCCGTGTCTCGATACGCACGCGCCGCCTCGCCGAGAGCCTGCGCCAGCCGCAGGTTGCGTAAGGGTGGGGAGTGCTGCAGCAAGTCCAACGCGCGGTCCTCGGCCTCCCGCGCGGTAGGGCTATAGGACTGATCAATGAACCACGGAGTCGGCGCGTGAGGAGCCGTCACGATACGGCATAGTGAAACCATGTAATCTACGCAAGCCCAGTATAACTCCCACGAACGTCCACCGCCCCTCGCCTAGGAAAGGCAAAATCTCGAGGTGGGTTGAGAATTTTGTCGCGCGCCCTGTGGGAGTTTGAGGTATCAGCCATCCGTTTGATTAGGTAGGTAGAACATGTTAATGAGTTAGGGAAGTGAGGGGGTGGATTATCAGCATGCAAGGGAAACAGTGCGCGTGAGCGGAATTGAGACCAGAGAATATCTCGAGCAATGAAGTACCTACCGAGTCGACCCAGATCCCGTAATCTAGCCGTGGGCTGAGACGCCCTAATGAGTGTGATGTGCTGGCTAAGCTAGAACGCCATGTACCGCGATTTGCCGGCGACGTTGTCCTGTTCCCCGGCACTTGGGGTAGCGAGCGCACAACAGCGCCGCGCCTCGCACGAACAGCCGCGTCGTGCTGCTCTCCTCGTCCAGCGCAGACGCATCGACGTCCGCACCTCTGCGGCGGTGCGGATGGCGTTGAGCAAGTCAGGCCCGCCACCAGCCGCCGCTTAACGATATCCGCGATGGCGGCCTTCATCCTTTCATTTTCCACCTGCGTCTCCGCGACGCCTGGGCCTGGCGCTTCCGGAACCGCGCCTGGGACTGCGCCGCGCTCCGACGACGCTGTGACGCTTTAGTGGTGAGAATGACACACATTGGATAAGAGTAAGGGGGTGGATTAGTAAGCAGTTGTATGTACCTTCAGCTCCTCCTCGGCGCTCCTCATGGCTAGTTCATTCAGGCTCGCCGGTGGTATCCATTATGGCTGAATATTTGGCCTGCTTGCCTTGTGGGGCTCTTCTCGGTGTGCGGGTGTATCGATTATTTCCGGGAGTGAATGGTGCAAAGTAGTATGTCGTTGATTAGTCGAAATCTTTGGATGTGCCATAGCGATGCCAAGACTACCCTATTTAGTATGGCGCTCCTACACTGCGGCTGAACAGACTCTCCGAGTCACGTAACCTTATTGTGGAGTCGCCAATTTCAAGACGCCACTAGAAGGGTGCGAGAACAATACTTTAGAACCACCGAATAAAATAATATTTTGATCTGTTACTACTTTTTTCGTTATCATATGAATACACTCATGAGGAATCTAGTATCAGATACTTTGGAGTGGGTTACGCACATAGAATCCGGACATATATAGGCCTGAGGCTTGTCCACTTACATAGTAATTGGAAGGCCTCATGAATTATGATATCAAGTCCTTACTCCTATAATTCTTCTCACCAATGACCTGCCGGTGAACCTACTTCATTCTAGAGCTCAACCCCGTAATAATATGATATTTCAATAGATAGTCCTCACACATCTAGCAGTATGTAGCATAACGTGATAGCAATTGGCACCTTACCTAGTCCCCTGTGATCCTAACGCATGACACTTGGCTATTAACGAACATAATGAGCGCGAAATTATCTCCATAAATCCATGATGCGGTAGATAGGGTATTTGCTACATGTTGGCTTGTATCGTCGGCCTCAGAGAAGGGGAGATGGGAGTGGGCGGTACCAGCCAATGAGTCCTCCTCGGCTTAAATGCTTTTAAACGGACGTAGTGATTCATATTTGAACTTCTCAGGTTCTATACCTCTTCAGTACCTAAGAAGGTACTTATACTAGGTATGTCAGCCATTACAGCTGACGCACACCTGGCAGACCCCATTATACGTAGCTCCTTGTACACAGTAGTCACAGTAGCTAGGCTCCATCACTTCTACAACAACTTACAGAGAGATACAAGCTCATATCCTTGGCACTGCAGCCGGACCACCATATTACTACAAGGTAGGCGGGGGTTTTAGTAGAAGTATAATTCAAGCTTACATGTGATAGCAAACACTACCCGGGTACCTGGTATGCGAACACAAGATGGAGTCGGGTGTGCAAAATAGACAGTATGAACGTTGTCATGAAGCCACAATGCTCGGGCGACCGTATTGTAAATCCACAGTGCTACAGAGACAAAGAGATCATCTGTATATAGCCCAGTTACGTCTACAAAGTAGATTTAGAGACTTCGCGCAACAACAACCTTAAAGTATAGATGACCTACCCTATCACAGGGTCTTCTGACAACCGTGAATGTGATATGCGGGCAGCATTAGGTACTAGGTAGCGGAGAAGGTAGCTCGAAATCGGTAATAATCTTGCAAGCGCCTTCCATATCGCCACACTTCACTCTTGCTGATGTGTCAATGGGCCTGGACCGGATATAAGTGAAGCGTGACTGCCACCTGTCTAATGGGCTCTATCCACCATAACGATAACCGCGAGGTCGGGACCTACCTATAAAATGCAAGATAACTTAAGCCATGTATAACACGGCCTAGGTAACACTGCTGCTTCTGCCTACCTAAACTGCTTTACCATGGTTGTGGCAGAAGAGTGATGGTCACCAAAAAAGAAGAGTCTCTGCCCTGCATGGGTGGGAGATACTACCTAGAGGTATACTACAGATACACCCAATTAGCCAGGGAAGGATCTTAGGACCATATTTAAGCTAAGTCCGACCTGACCCCATCTATGGCATATTCCTCCCAGGGTAGCCCGGCTTTGCCTGCTGATTGCTGGGGACGGTCCATAGGAGCATGTATGTTTCGAGCCTATTTAAACGTTTTAGGTGTCCTGGATGGATACCCAGGTATTCTGTCCAAGGCAAACAGGGATAGGAAGATGGCAGTCGATTTAGGTAACTACCTTGGTAGGTAAACTCACAAGCAGCACACCTTTCCGGGTAGTCAGGTCGTCAATGCTGGAGTTGCACCAAAGTCTTTACAACTCCTTACTCCAATGGGCTAGTCTCCTACTACATCCAGATAGAAATCCCTTTTTATTCTGTCACGTGTGTTGCCTCGTGCGTTGCCCTCGTGACGCCATCTACTAGCTGCCAACGGGCCGGTGCCCCAACCCTACCTGAACCACTTACGCACGCGTACCTGCTTCGCCACAGAAGAAAGCGAAAGCATAACACAGTGGCTACAACTCTACCTTGGCATGCATGCTTCTGCCTAGGTACCGAGTGCGGTAGTGGAGAAGGTGGCATTCAATGCAATCCAGGAGTACCCGGCCTCATCTTTACCTCTTTACCGTCACTACTCCTTGTGTTTCCCGACGCGCGTGGATGTTTGTGGCGAGCTACCATTATGTATCGAGTCACATCACCGCCTACTCTAGCTCTAACAAGCTTTCGGGACACATTTGGCTTCTTCTTCTGCTCCGCCACAAAAAGCATCTGCACATTGACAGCTCCAAGAAAGAAGACGACGCCGTCGCCATTTAGGTTAATCATCGGGCACCGTGGAATTCCCCGCGAAAGCCAATTAACCTAGCCCTAGATATGAACCTCCACAATCTTTTCCCCCAATTCTGCCGTACCTTTCCAATCCTCCGCATATCTCCATGTGCTTCCTCTGGGCCATATAGCCTCGGATTCTCCCACGCCCTGTCCTCCAGATTTGAATCTAGTCGATTAGAGAATCGTTCGCACGCCGCCGTAAATATCGCATACATTCTTTTTCATAAGAGCTTCGCTGGTACGTCATTCTTTTCTCCTCCTCTCAGGTGTTGGCACTCAATATCCCCGATCATGATCGTTTTTATCGCCCCTTCGCTATTTACACGTATTCCCGCTGCAACCTCAGTTCAACATCGGCTTATGTCACTTCTAGCCATTGAGCTTAGGTGTCGAAAGTACTAGCTCTGACTGCAAGGACTTGAATTGGTCGTCCTGTCCCGAGGAAACCGCAAGGTAAGCTACCAGAGATACATGAACAATTGTCGACTCCCTTCCCTAAACACTTGCACGGACGTTTGCGGCCCAGGCACTAATGATACGATTAGTAATATCAGAGTACGGTCACGCGTAGTACGTAGAAGTATTTACACATAATACTTATCATACCCTACACAACGCCATCGTGAACATAAGTCGCACGTCATGGGCTTCTTCAATTGCCGACTCATAGAATGGGCACACTTCAGATGCCACCTTCTGCGTGTCCGGACCGCCAAAGATAAATTATTCGGCCTTCGATTTCCTGAGAGTTCACACGAATCACATGACCCGGCAACCAGTCCTCCAGCTTCACTTCCAGAGGATCAAGTCCGCATCATCACCGACTGCATTCGGCTACTCAAAGCAAATTTCTCCTATCAGAAGGCTTTCACAACGGTCGAGCAGCTAGATGTTAATCTGGAAAAATGTCTTGGTGAAGGTTCTATTAGGGATGTCTTTATCAGTCGTCTACTGATCGCCATGAAGCAACTTGTAAATTCCGCTGAGCTATTCGAACCAAGCTTGAATAGAAACGCTGCCAGGAAGCAGCGCTCTGCACATGACATCTTCAGGGACAGACAAGAAACAGCCGCGCAAAGGGCAAAGCATAGCCTACTGGTGGGGAACACAGCACCTCGCAAACCGTCACCCTTGAGACAGGTCACCGGGATCGACGACGATTGGGATGCCCCGACCGCTACGGATGAGTTCAGCTGGGACGACTATATTGCCTGGGATCGATGCACCGTTCCTTCGAAGGTCTGGTAGCTCTGGCGCTCGGTGGAGAGAAGACGTTGTCTCGAAGGGCTCAATACATTACCCTGGCGCCAACGGATTGCTGAGATTCGACGATATATATGTGTCATATTAAAGGTCGGATATGAATGTTGAGGGATAGGGGGAAAGGGACTACATTGGATTGGCTAGGTACATTGTGATGGAGTTTTTCGAGCGCATGGTCTTTTCATTGGGAGGTATTCGTCGTGTTATCGAGAAGCGTTTCCGGATGAGTTGATGCTCGCAATGGTTTCTTTTTTTCCCCCGGATAAGTAAACGATGCTGCTTAAGCTGAGGAGAACGAATCTACCTCCCTCACACGTGCGACTACTTCTTTATTGTTTATGAATACTATTATTAGTTCGCAATCATGCTATCAGTGCTCTGCTAAATCATTGTGGTGGCTGCATATCTGTTTTGTGGGGTAGTTTGGCGATTGCTGTTTTAGGAACTTTACAGCCTGATTTCCTTATTTCATTGGTTGATTGCTAGTGTGGACCACACGGCCCGTTCCGGGGAAGTAAAGAAACCAACCAGCATGATTATCAAGAGTAGGTACTTCTGGCATTTGCATTGAGCACATGATTAGCTTATCACTCTTTCAGTAGAAGACATATCTCATCTCGTGATGTTTCTTCTCATCTGGATACGTGGTGTTTTCGTCTCCTCTGATCTTCATAGTTGCATATTTAACATATGTTGTGCCTCATCTACCTTGAACAATTTGTATGGGATTCGAGCATCACTTTTTGAAGCTGCGGACGAATAGAATTTACTCATAGCAGCTTACTTATTACACGATATCTTGAACATCACGCTGATATATATCTTATTTGAATACTTTTGACAAGCTACGACAAATACTCTCATTAATATGAGTTATGCGGTTAAATTGTTCGCTTCGTAGCATAGTTGCACTCTCTCGGCCCATAAGGCAAGGGAAACGCGGCACCGTTACGGTAAGAACTACTATTAGTTGAAACGATGGCGATACGTGAGTAAATCCTTCTCTGAGGCCGCCAGCTCTTGTTGTAGCTTGTCGATCGACGGGACTATCACCGAGACCGAAGTCTGCCGCTACAATTAGCCGAACCACAGAACGCACTGCGCTCGATAGGTAGCCATTTCACCAACTACATCTCTACAGCTTTGACTGCTGCTTCCACGCTCGCTACCTCTGCCTACCTAACATTTCTCAGCTCGGCGATCGGAAACCCGGCGCATGAGCTCGCTCGAATCTGATATCCAAGCGGCGACGTCAATGGTTTTGGAAACATTTTCATCGTCTAAACCATGATATAATGAAAGCGCAACGACCCCCCGGAGGACCAGCGTCCCGACCGCCGCCCTCTCTTTGCGCATGCCCCTTTACATACCTAGTATGACGGAGTTGGTCCCTAGTCGTGTGATCAAGGCGGTAGATGCTTGGGGCTGGTGAAGTTTGCGTGAGATAGTGTTTGAATTTGCCAGGAACAGGGATCAGGGACCAGTTAGACAAAGAGACTCCTCGTATATAGCCATATGGTCACGTAGAGCCCACGGAGATGACTTCACTGGTCCTCTGTGCAACAAAAGATGTTTACACCCTACCCTTGCGTGGATCGTGACAGAATTACAACGCCTGGGGATCTCTACAGAGGAAGTCCAAAGTACAAGTGTGGGAAATGAGGACTTTTAGCTTCCCGCAAACCCGGTTTCGGGTTAGATATCGGCGTACGTCGAATGGTAGTTCGTGATACATATTTGGTGATGACGTCGGCAGCCGTATGGGCAGCTTTAAGATCACTAGAGGCTTGACCAATATCTGCGCCGGCATTAATAACGTGCGACGGAGTGCATCTCGCTGACTGGGAACACATTGGCGCTCAAGGCTGAGAAACACATCATCTTATTCCCTCAATATCTGTTTCATTTATGCGTATTAGCTAAGCCTAGTTGTCCATAGTCATTCGAGGGAGGTTAACCCGTCTTTACGAAGACGATCAGTTCAAGATTAGTCCCTGTGAGCGTGTCGCATCCTTGAGAACTGGGATGGACTGGGGGCAACTATAAGTTATGGATTTGTGGAAGACCTCAGCTTTAACGTCTAATAGACGCGGGCATCGTAGCCGAAGAAAACCTCAAGAGATCGCAAGGAACCGGAATTTGTTGTAGTCGTGCCGAATTTATAGTGATCTTCTACTGTAAAGACTCTATTCAATTCAATCAACGTTCTCATGGTGCTAGTCCTAGCCGTGTCACTTATTATCGAGACAATACTATAATACTACCAGGGGGTACCGACATCAGCACAGTCTTCGGCTGCCACATCGGCATGAATATTGGGTACACTAGTGTGCTTAAAATATTGCCCGCCTCCGTACCACACCATATTCTTTCCGTTCATGCGCCCGGTCCTGCAAAACCGGTGGATGGATGTGGTCGGCGACGGGCGCCAAGACGCGACGACCCCACAGCATGAAGGGGCTCCACTCGCTTGAAATGAGGTTTCATGCTGGGAGCCCTACCCGGACCCTACCGCCTACACCGCTCATGTCAAATGTGTGGTAACGGTCGGTAGGTCGTCATATTCGTTTCTTTCGCGGTTCCCTCGCTATCGGCAATCCATTGCTGAGGCGCGTTGTCTGGTGCTAAGTTGATATCCACAGCCCCTGGGCCCCACTTCAAGGTGACCTCACCTTTCCTCGTCCCCGTCATGCCTCGAAAGCGGAGGCGTCGGACCAATGCATATAAGGCCAGAATATAGAGCGTAGCGAATCCTCAAAGTCCCCAAGTGCACGAATCAATGCATCATGAGCTGCGGAAATTCCACTATAGATCATCTCGTTCAACTAATCGGGCCATAGCATTGGCCATTATCATGGCGCTTTCGAACCTGCGAACCTGATTAATCTCTTTGAACTGTATAAACATATCCTCGATAACTCTTTCCATGGGTACGACCCCCCTTCTACTCTCCTCAATCAACCCACGGAGCAGTATCACATGACTTCCGGCAATCAGCTTTGATTGTGATAAGGTAAGCGGTAGAAGCCGAGACGGATTGGGGCAGTGCGCTGCCCAAGGGGGCAACGAAAGTAGTAGCAACAGAAACTTAGGATACGCACAGAGATGGGCTTCCTATTAAAATGGTCAGAACTTGTCGGTAGCTTGTCAGCTTATCAGCATAGCAGACAAGAAGCCGACAAGCATGATGTGGTGTTCAAAAATGCCGGGATCATTGATATCGGGTACCCTAGGCAGGTTCGTCTGTGGTGAACAGTGTGTATCACGACTCCTCACGGAGATTTCTAGGACACACCCACCCCTTCTCTCCCTTCTAGAACATCAATAGGACTTGTCGTCGCGCATGAAACGCAGAGATTAACAGTGCATTGCAGAGCTTGTACCCTTGCGGTGTGGCGTGCAGGGTTGGTGGCCCGGGGCGTGGACCCTGCATGAGCCATGCCGGCATTAAGTGTGGGTAACCTCCTGGCTCGAAGGGAGGTATGTTTGTTTATTTATATAAGACTGTAAATATGACGCCGGGTCAGGATGTTTCCGTTCGGTCGTTTCCCTTGCTTAATATTGGTTATTTCTCATCTTGAATCATTACTCGGGCCCTATTTATCGTATTAATTGAGGTGGCGTATAATCAATCTCGTCGTCGGCCTACGCTTTATTCATCATTCATTGCGTGATATCAACTTACACTGTATACCCACGGACATACGTAATACAAGGAGGCGCAATGTCGGAACAGGACGCAGAGTCATCGCAGCCCCAATTCGCCAGGCGGGGGTCCAAAGGGACCATCGACCTGCTCGTCCACACACGCCGCATCGCCTCGGACGAGTACGCCCGCGCGCAGCGGGCCGAGAGGGCATACCGCGCGCGAAAGAACGCGACCATCGCGCGACCTCGCTCCGCGAGACCAAGACGCACTTCGCCGAGGGGTGCAAGCACCTCGGCCTGGGGCTGAAGGGGCTGGTCGCCATCGCGCGGGGCGTGCCGTATCTCGTCAGCGAGCGGAGGGATATCTGGAGGAAGAAGCGGGAGACCATCAAGCGCGAGCGCGCCGAGGAGATGAGGAAGAAGCTGGACGAGAGGTTGGCGAGGGATTACAGCGCTGATGAGGATGCGGATGGGAAAGCGCCTGAGTCGGAGAAGATGTGATGGGGGGCGAGATGACGTCGCGTGTTTGAATCGTGCTTTTGATTTTGCCTTTCGGCTTCGGTACGCTCTACCCCTTCCCCTCCACCTCGTACATCTTTAAGACTGAGCTGACTATCGATAGATCGACTTCCGGATTTCATTTGTATTATCGGCGGGTTGGACGGGTCAATATCCTAGTCCTTATAATATCGGGGGAGTGGTAATTGCAATCGTTCCTGATGGTTTATGGAAGCAGATGAATGAACGAAGCACATAGCGATGGCGTTCAACTCGGGCCGTGGATACCTGCAAAAGGATACAATTGAGGTCATCGAGTTGGACAAAACAGTCTATATCTTCTCATTCCGCATAATTCGGGTTTACTATGTTTGGAGAGTGGGACGAGCTCGATGAGAAAAATAACTCACAGTTCGTAGTTGTTGTTATTGTTGTGGGGGGAAATATGGGATCTCAATGTGTTGTAAACACACTTAGGTAGTGTGGAAATAACTTCACTCACGAGAGTTGGTTTTTAGGTGTCCTCTGTAGTGGTACACTACACCATGCTACAATGTCTACAGCAAGATAGAGTTCAATATTAAGGAAGCAGTTGCATGGGTAATAACGTTCAAGCTCTGGCCAGCTGCAATAAGGGTTGGTGCCAACATGTCTGTAGGTAATTGTGGGACCTATTGAGAAGGATATAAGCTTCGATAAGTGAGGACCCTTACAACAAGCCGACCCCGCAACATAGGACGTATCCCTGGGTGACTCGATGGCTATGAAAAACGGCAAAAGCGTTCTCTTAATCGGAACGGGGATGGGGGTACCCGTAACTTGACGTTTGGAGTTCGCCGACGGTGCGGTTTTTCGTAGGATCAAGAATCTGATTCCTGATCCGAGCTTTTTTTGCTTTTCTTCTTTCCATTTTCCTTTTTTCCTTTTCTATTTTCGAATTGCCTGTGCTATTGCTGTATTAATGTTGTTGAGGTACATCGCGAGTGTCGGTCGGTTGTTGACATCCTCTAGGTTTGTGTGGTGACGCAGTTACTGAGGGACTGCTGTTCGAACCCCGGTCTCGCTTTTAACGGTTTCTTTTTCAACCTTTTTTGCTTTTCGATTCTTCTACGTACACACTTACACATCGCTACTTCATCGTTGCGTTTCTATACTTTTAGTATCTGTATACGTTCGTCGTTTTAACTGTTTGGACATTTCTTTAATCTGCTACCAAAGTTAAAACCCGGACAGAATTCAGTCATTGACGCAGCCTTCTTTGCTTTGACATATCCTATTCTACAATGGCGATCACTATCCAGCGACGATACTGAAGAGGACATCCCGTCCCGGATTCCAACCCAGCTCCCGCCCAACGACAGCGAAGACGACATTTCGCTTGGCTTGAATGATACGGATAACGTCGCCGAGGCTGAGGATAACGTCGCATACGAAGTTCCTGGCGGCCACAAGAGATATCTTTTGGTGGACACAAAAACAATGGAAGTCTGACGAAATGATATGGAAAAGATTCAGAAGAAGGTCGAAGCTGCGGAGCTAGATAACACTGAATTGAGGAGTATGATGCGGGATATCAAGCACCAAAGTTAATAGATATATCACCAGAATGAAGTCTTAGCAAATGAGATAGACTACCTACGAAAGAACATCAAAACAATGATGAGAGGAGCTATCCGAGACGAGATGGGAGCCGGCATTCTGGATAGGAAAGTGATGGGGCGGTTATCAGGTACACGATAGGATTTAGGCCACCAAACCTCAATGCGAATACAGTCTCTTCAATTTATGTATAGTATGATGAGGGCTAGTAGGTTAAGCATGAGCGATTGCTCGCGTGTAAAGAAGGTGTTTAATTTATACTAGAAGCATTTATACAGTTTCTTATTTCTTTGGTACCCTGGCTATGCCCTTGAGGTTTGTTCCTGCTGTGGCGGATGCCCTTCCCTAGTGTTTGTGCCTAACTATAGTGTTATATCGCAATTCACCTTTCAAAGAGTGTATCGAAAATAGCTTGGAGAGGTAGGTGCAGCATCATTGATTACCTATTGGTATATCTAATAAATCATCTAGGCTTGCTTGTAGTTGTAAGCGTGTAGCCGGCTAGTTCCCAGCATCGATTTATGAAAGGTCAAGCAACCTCGTGACAACCAATGAGGATTGAGGAATCTAAAATTTCATAATCTATATCACAGCATCAATGTCATCTACTCTCAATCAAGTCATCTACCTCAATCCTGTAGCACTATGGCTTATTCAAACAAGTAATAAGGCCCTAATGCCCACTGTTCAGTTAACAACAGTGCTTACAAAACATCTACCAACGAGTTTCCACTAGGGTAATTCAAGCCCTGCAAGAAAGCAAATAAACCGCTTCTCACAAAGCACTAGATGTCCTTTTCGACGGGACGGCTCTACCGCTGGTAACCTACCTGACCCACCCGAGAATGGTGATCCGGTTACCATTGGCTATATTACGGGAAGGCCGTCTATACTCGGATCTCGCCGTTCTTCCGAGGACCTGTTCCGGCCGGCCCCACGCCGGTTGGAAATGTGCACATGATGAAAGAAGCGTCCTGTATGGACCCTAGGTGTTCTCGATAACGAGAAGTGGAGAGAAAAGAATATCCATGGGGCATAGAAACGCCACTCTGTAGTCTTTCACATGATAGGAATAGGCTGCGGGTCCTCGTAGCGCAACAATGGATAAAGAATCGGAATGTGGGGAAACCTGGAACCAGAGTTACCTAGTGAGCCGACTTGATTATGTAATTAACGGATATAATGGTTCATAGGGTGACCTCAATGACGACATTAAGTTCAGGCAAAACATTCTCGACCGGGATTGTAGTCGTACTTTTAGTTTTTATTAGAGCGAGCCAATCTGTTCTGTAACAGAATGTTTTAGGAACTCAAGTAGATGCAGACGGTTCCAAAATATCATAGCAATTAAAGACATATTATGTAGGTTATTGTAGTTGACGAAGTACCTTGCTTGATGTTGCGCAATGGAACTACAGGCATTTCGTGATTTGGGTTTTGGCGGGTCGTAACAACAGCCTATGCCTATATATACTTTTCGAATCGATCTCTATGCATTCACTTCGTTGGAGGGCCTCGCTCCTAGTGCACACGCGGCGACCGAGATAGATCGCCAAGTCGATGCGTCGGTGACGAGCATGGAACAGTTCTACTTTACAACACGGCAAAGCTCCAATAAATCAAGCATCACACTTGGAGCCTAGGAATTAGAGCACATCGTACCGGGGGGTTAATCCTGCCATGACACTTTAAAAGATACTTAGCCAAACTTCTCATACATTCAATACGAACAGTGGTAGAACATGGGTGAAATGCACGCGGTTGGGAGCTCAGAACAGGTAAAACGTTTTCTCGTTATGGCTTCCTAAAGCAATAAGAATAGTAGGCCAGTGGCCATGGGCAATCGATCAAAAATCCGAAATCGGAGATGCCAGATTGACCTCAGTCCTTCGAAATCGGCCCTGCATGAATAGCAAGACACTTTCAAGCTACCCGAGTCAATTAACACTGGCAAACCCGTGGACATGTTTCATCGTATCAAACCCATTTCGCCAGGCTTGTATTCGTTATTTGGTTCATTTTTCATTCGATGCCTAGACGACGAATTGCCTGAACACAGGACCGGAGCCAGTTGTGACATATCCCATCCCTATGACCCATTGCCTTCCCCTCGAATTTGCGCGGAATGACAAAGGTAAATGCGATGATCGAGTTTCCCTAACCCCACGCCGGATCTATTTGCAAGTCCATAGAGGACTATTTGGTTTTGTTGGTGTATCGGAAAAATGCAGACGATTAAAACAAGATGACTTAGTAGCCGAAAGACTCGAGAGCCTTCGTTGTCTTGCTGTCGACCTTGGCGTTCTTCTTGGCCTCGGTGAGTTGGCGCTGAGCCAGCTTCTTGCGCTCGTAGTAGGCGGCACCCTTTGCCTTGCGGCGCTCCTCCAGACTGTGTATCTTTGTTAGCCATGCCCTCTGAGCCAAGAATAATGCGCATTCTGGGGAAAACAAGCAAAAACCAAATTATGGCGGCGAGGGTCGAGTTTCCACATACCGAGCAACAACATCCTGGTACTTCCATCCGACCTCGTGGCTAAGTCTGCCGACAGTGCAGTACTTTCGACCGGGCTGCAGGCGTAGGACTCGGAGAGCCTGGGGAACCACCATCTTCTTCTGCTTGTCATACGGGGGAGGGACACCCTCGAAGACCTTTAGACGCTCTAGCGCGGCGGCACCGCGGGCAGTCTTGTGGGGAATCATGCCACGGACGGCCTTGTAGAAGATTCTTGATGGGGCGCGGAAGTGGAAGGGACCTAGGTCGTGTCAGAGCCTATCTTGGGTACGGTATCATATCGGCGGCACACGGATCGCGCCGGGTTACATACCACCACGAGTGGGGTTGAATCGCGTAGCCTTGCGCAGGTAGGCGTGGTACTTGACTATAATCTGAATGTTAGCTGCCATTCTCAATCCTCGTTCCAAATGCCAGCGACATATTCCAAATTCCAAGCTCTTGAACTTCGCGTATCCTCCCGTAGAACCAATTCAAATCTCCAAGCCACGGCCGCAAAGAACGCATTGATGAGGGTAAAACGTACGCTTGGCTCGGAAGAACTCTCCCGAGATGTTGAGCTCCTCGCAGCGGACGATAACGATCTTCTGACCGCTAAGGAGCTGCTTCGCGACGATAGAGGCGAGTCGGCCGAGGAGGTGGCCTTTGCCATCGATGACGACCTGCAGCAAGAATCGTGGATCAGCGCTTGTTTCAATACCGTTATACCAAATATTCCCCTGCTCGGGAATCAAACCCGCGCTCCGTGCCCGCTCGTCCCATCGTTCCTCTGCCACTCCCAACACATACGGTCGGCGACGCACTCGGGCCATCCAAGACGGGACAATGCACGGGGTGTCGCAGACAGACAGCAATGAATAGTGACTTACTACAGGCTCGAAGGACGACATCTTTCCGGATCGTCACCGCAGAACGGGAGGTGAACAGAAGGAAAGGAAGAAGGTGAGACTGGGAGGAAGAACAGCTCTAGAGCGCAACCGAAGAGTCTGCGTCCGGGGAGCTATTAAATTATCCTCTGCTGTGGTCGTTAGTAAAGTCGTGATGTGTTGTTGTTGGTCGCTAGGCGGAGAAGGCACAGACAGATAACCACCGCTAGAAAATTATCGGCGACGCACAATCCGCTGAGTGTGCCCGCTGTTGGCGGCCCGCTAATCCAGTCTAGGGATGGTGGGGTCGGGCGAGAAGCGAAAGGGTTTTTTGTGGCCTCCGAATCTAGGGCAAGCCAAACCTACACTAGCACCAGCCACAGTGGCTTGCCACCTACCGCTACCTAAGGTACTTCGTACTATGTAGCTGGTCAGGTACCAGGCTAGCACCCGTCAAAAGGCTAGAAATTAGCCGGCTAGCACTTGTATCATGTAGGTATCTACGAACCTTGCAAGTGTCTGCGAAGGTCTGACTTCATAGGCAGTCAATTGCAATCAACAAATCATTTGTCGCCCATCCAAGCAACGATTCAATATACTATATATTTATAGCTAGCCTCGCCGGGGTAATCTGAATAGCAGAGCTATATGATTATGAAGGGATACATGAAGTTGGTGTTTCGGGTTTGGTTCCTCGGTAGCCATGTTACAAGTCTGAACTCTTGTTTCAACTTGTCCGCATGTGCCTTTCTGCTGGCACGCCCCCAGCATCGTACAGAAATACATAATAAGCGTACTACACCATCTAAGAGGATAAGTGGAGATCGTGCCCTGAAAGTGACGTGCATTCTGCCGCCGAAAAAAGTGTAGGAGGGGGTTGGTGGTCGGTGGCATCACCTATTTGGCTTGACACCGGCCGGCAACCGGTCATCCATCTCCTTGAGCACCTCCTGTACATAATTCACCAGGTCTTTTCTTCTTGCCCGGATGTCGGGATCTCCCCCGTGTCGACCTCGTCCAGCTTCAATACCACATGCATCATCACCGTCTCACTAATCTTGCGGTGTTCGTCTTCACATTTTTTGGCGTCTTTAGGTGGGTGGCGTGCGAATTGTTTGCAGAGGGGGAGTAGCTGTGATTCGAAATGCGATCTGATGGTCTCCAATTTCTCAATTGACCCCGACGGCACTGTGGGAGACGGTATCCGAGATGGATGACTCGACGGGTCAGGACTGGTCCGTTTGCTGTCGTCATCCCCTTGGCTGGGCACACCCAGGTGATTTGAGCTTTCCCTCGGGGCACGGTTTTTAGGCTTCTTCTTGCCGTTCTTATTCTTTCTCTTCTTCGGGGCCCTCGATTCATCTCTAGGATCGCTTACAATAACCTCCTCAGCCGAGCCACTGCTGTCATCCTCGTCGGACAATCTTCCTTCAGGAACCACTACCATTAATTCGCTATTATTCTTCACACCGTAGTCGCGAATGGGGATATCCTGCTCTTTCAAATTCCGGCCCTTGTAGAGCATCTTGAGACGGGTTGCCCGACGGCTGCTCAGGTCCATTATAAGTCCGGCACGGTCTCGCACGTCTCTGACTGTGAGCCTGCCGTCGCCAATCGAGTAGGCAGGGAAGTGTACAGGGTAGGTCACAGCTTTATGCTTGATTAGGAGGACGTCATCTTCCTCGACTGCAGCACTGCGAGGTGCCCGGCGGTTTTGCTGGTCGGGAGCCAGCAGGGTGTCTTCTAAATCCTCGGATGTGATGTAACTGAAATCTTCATCGGTAACATGGGGACCATCCTGACTGCTGGCTTGCGAAGCAAAGGGCGACAAGCCTCCGCGTGTCGCGGTCCAGCCGTACCGTGACATGAGGACTGGCAATGCGATAACGGCGGCACCTGCGAGGGTCGAGTAGACAGCCGTGGGCGAGGCACCTCTGGCTTCGAGATACTCGCTGGGCCCCGAATGCGTCGGATACGTGGGTAAGTGTGGTGACGAGGTAAGTTTGCAGTGCCGGTGGCAGTAATGCGGTGATGTTCTGGAAGGCACCAGAAGTTGCCGAAATAGCCTGACTGGAAGCCACCTTGACAAGAATTGGGTGGTCCTGGCAATTCCAGGACACCCAGTCTAAGTAGGTCGATGTGTTTTGCTCACTGCGGGATGCAAAGTGGATGGAGACACAGCCGGAGGGGTCGCAGTGGTCACGGTGACAGCCAGCTGATCGAATAGCAGTCGAGGACGGATCTTGTCAGCAGTGCGAATCAAGCACTGTCTGGAGCAGAAGCGAGTGGTGGTCCGGCTACGCAGCGGCGCATGCGACAGGCAGGTAGGTAGGTAGGTAAGGTAGGTAGATAGAGGGGAGCGGCGCCGGGCGGGCGAATAGCAGCGGTACTGTTGTCGCAGCAGGCCACCTACATGTAGGTCGTGGAGTTGGTACGGTACCTTGGGTATGTACTGTAGGTATGTATGATAGGTATAGGTGCCGGTGCTAGCAGCGCAGTCGTCGAGTCGAGGGCCGCTCGGATCCAGGGAAAACCCCCCTCGGACCGCCTAAAAGGGCAAAAAAGGGTCTAGCTCTATGTCGAGATCGTGGGGCAGAGGGGTAGCAGGCTCAGTCGTCTGCAGGCCGACGACTAACAGCGAGCTCGATGGGTCTCAAATGACGACTTGCACGGTCGGAAGCGTTAAGTCAGTGGTCGAATTGGGTGTAAGCGATGGCTTGACGATGCGTTGTCACTGCAAGGTGTTCAGGTCAGCTGGTGAGAGGACATACATAAAGGGTTCTCTCTGCTACGGCCGGCTTCCCTGCTGCAGCGCGGCTCATTGGGCGGTTGCAGGACGCACGACGTCAGGGCACCACGATGTACGCCGTACTATGTAGGATGAGAGATAGACGATGTATGTGTTGAAGAGTGAGATGTGTGCTTCCCCAAGGTGAAAAAAGGGGGACCGCAGGTAGGCTAGCGAAGGACAGATACGTATCTTACCTTCAATGGTGGTCTGCGAAGTTGAGTCGGAAGCAGAGGAACGCTATTAGATTTACTTGGATGGTGGCTGCGAGGTAAGGTTCGGTGTGTATAGTGCTGCACGACAAGTACTGTATCTTTTATTGCAAGTTTTGAAGTGGTATTAGACCAAGTGTCGCTCATTCAATGGCTGTAGAATCCGAAGTTGGGGGCCAAGAAACAATAACTAAGTAACAGCAGGTTTTGGCGAGATTAGATTGAATGGGCGGTACCTACAGCCATGTACTGACCGAACCCCTACAGTTGGATAGCAGGGGGGTTAATACTTCAAGTTAGTGTAAGTACTTAAGGTAGGCAGGCAGGAGCAGAACAGTTCTATAGCACTGGGTACATTCCGACTGACAACTACCTAGCTGACTAACAGTTGTAGATATGTACTTAGGTAGTTAATATCAATCGGCCGAATTGAAACGTGTATCAGCCAAAACCCAGGCCTATTCTAGGATTTACTTGCCAACTTGGGTAGTCGGATCTGCATAGTTTACCACGGCTAATCAGATCCAAATCCAAGGGAATCCAAGGGTCCTCGTGCATGACCCTATCTAAACCCCGGATTTAGCTTTGCCGGATTATTTATGTACGAACAGATAGATTTCACAATCCTTTTTTTTTTCTTTTTTTTTTTTCAAACAAGTAAAAAGAGCGAGGCACCAAAGTACTAGTGAAAATTAGATATCAGCGATAGATCCATTCTGGTCAATCTTGCTTTCACTGCTAAGCCAGTATACAGATAGCAGTGAAAGGCACGGGTTGATACACCAATCCCAACACACATTGCGTCATAACTGATTTGAATTGGCCAATACCGGCATATCAGGTCTTTTCCATAGCAGGTCTATCCAGCTATAGATAGCTTAATTTATGCGGTGAAGTCAATGCAGTCTTTTACAGCTCGAATGCTCTACAATTTAGTACTGTAGACATAGACCATATAGACCGAACGAAAGGTACTGTTGAGTTGAGACTGTAGGTGGCCATCGTAGAAGTTCACAGAATTATACGTGTTGATTATCAAGATACGGCACACTACCTACCCTTCACGTAGATCACTTACCCGAATTAGACCCAATCATCATCCACTATGCCCGTCCAAGATAGTGCTGCAGGGTCCACTGAAACACCGACTCTTTGGAATCATCATTCCCGCTGCGCCGCCCACTTGACAAATAGCGCTTCTTACTGGCTCGTAATGCGACTTTCCGACTCCAGATCTTAGATTTGACACTTAGACTACTTACATACCGCTACATATACTTACCCGCCCTACGCCCTGCCTATCCGTCCATATGCACATCATACAAATACCCCGCCGACTGCTTCTGTTTCCTCTTCCTCGACCCCTCCATCCCACTTCGACCACTACTACTACTGCTACTACTCCCTCCATGAACTTCATCCGCAAGTTTTCTCTCCTGTATCTCCAGAAGCCATGTCTGCCGCAAAGGATAAAGCCCAGAAAATCATCAACGAGAATGCCGTCGGTATGTCCAACGCTTGCCGAGGCTTGTCCGTATCACAGCGACGTAGCACTATTACGTGACCGTTCTTGTAACAATCTTGTCATCATGTGCTCCAGCTAACCACGCATATGTCTTTGATATAGCCGTGTTCTCGAAGTCATACTGCCCCTACTGCAACTCTTCCAAGCAGCTCCTCAACAGCTTAGGCGCCAAGTACTACTCGATCGAGCTTGACCAGGTCAACGACGGTGCCGCCATCCAAGCCGCCTCCAGGAGATCTCGGGCCAGCGCACCGTCCCCAACATCTATATTGGTCAGAAGCACATCGGTGGCAACTCAGACCTACAGGCCAAGTCCGGCGAGCTCAAGGCCCTGCTCAAGGAGCTCAACGCTCTTGAGGACTGAATTCATGACGGACGGACGCCTTCTATGTCCAAAATGTGACTACGCCAATGCGCGCGTGTGTGTCCAGCGATAAGGGGTGCTACGTGAATTGCTCGGCTATGCTACGCCAAACGCTCGAGACATCCGGGACAATGCAAGATGTAGCCGACCATTGAACACTGGCCTATTGCGTCGTCTATCCTTACACTACGACATCAAGTCGCAATAAAGGTCGGCATGCATCAAACACCATCTTGCATCGCATATTTGCCTATAGAGAATAGATCGTCAATATTGGACACAAAATGTGCTTCTTCGCGTGCGACTAATTGAGTTGATGTTTTAGAACTCGTAGTGAACTACATTGCACCTTTGTTTGCAATCGCATTATGTGCAAGTATAGAGCGCAAATGGAACGAAAAAGTTGTTCGTGGCGATAAACAACTTTAATTCATTTGATTTGTTGTTCTTTAGGAGATACCATAACTGGATGACTTTCGCCCAATGGATTCAGTGACCATCATTCATAGGTAAATGTACCAAAAGCATTGAAACAAGAATTCGGACTAGGTACCCTAGAAAAACGCAGGTCTCTAAATACCCTATCTACAGGAAGAACCCTGTTTAACCACAACTACTAATGCGGCAAAATGGCCACACCCTCACTACTATTTTCCGAAACGAGGTATTATTACATGCTGTCATGCGATATAGTCCTGTTTATTTACGCAGCCTACATCACGGAGGGGACTGTATAATTATAAATGAAGGCAAGGTATAAAAGGACCAGTACCGATTTCCGATTACCCCTTCTCCCCTAGCATACTACTTTTAAGTATCTTCTTATCGCATCACATACCCAACTAGATCACTTACACTAACGGAATACCAACAATGCGTCTGGTTGGCACTTATTCGCCAAGTTATAAAATTAGGGAATTTGTGGGATTAAGTCGGAGGAAGAGGATGTTGCAGTGTTAAAATGCAACCCTGGCAGTGCTATCTCAGCTATAAACTATACTTATGTAATTTTCTTTGGTACCAAAATGTCGAAGTCTTACAAAGCGACTTTTTAGCTAGATATTACCTGATCTGATATGTAGAACATGGCTACAATCTGATCCATTGTCTATTCGACTACTTCCTACCCTACCCACACAGCTAATTCTCTCAGGACTGGATATTGCAACTGTCAGTCGGACCAGGAGTTAGCACACTTTTAGCACAAGAAAATTCATTGTAGTCCTATATTACTAGCGTGACTAGAACTAGACGGGAGGTTTCTTTCAAGGGTTCCTCGTAGAGAAGGATCTCAGACTATAGTGTAGCAGAGCTCGTGGCATGTGAGCTCTAGATAAGGATATCCTCAATTTGAAAATCATGGACAATTTGGTAGAGCACGACCATATTCTAGCAGTCAATTGATCATTTCTGGCTGGAAATATATATTGGGCTTTGGGCCACAAACCGGACAACCGCAAAAGCAAGGACTCTACCTGTTGTACAAGGGATCTTCATCAGCAATATAGCATTGATTTACGGCGAACGTACGAAGCTTTTTCATGAGCACCAGGAGGAGATCGTGAAATGCAGTGTCACAAGGCATCTCCTGATCTCACGATACCTTGTCTAGCACACCAAAACACTCACCTTCCCAAGCCTCATATAGACTCCGTGGGACTTACGGCGTTAGGAACAAAGGACCGGGATGTATATTGCCTGGACTAGCCCCCGGAGACTCCTAGACTCTCTGCGCAACAACAGATATCAATATACACCCCATACCCTGATAGTGAGGTCCTGACAAGGGGCTCATCGATCTCTGTGCTACTGATTGATCGTATCTCAGGTGGTAGGGTTTCTACATAGCAGTCTAGGGGATAGTCGATTTGGGAAGATGGTCGCATCCTTTTACGACAAGTTGCTCGTCATGGAGTACTATCTTCCCACTTGTGTATACAAGGGGATCACGACGGGTTCATCGTATACATAGATAGGATTGACACTGATTGCAAGCTTTACAGCACTTCTATACTAAGTATGCATCGGAACATCGGATATCAAGCTACCGTTATCGGAGAACTTCGGCGGGCCGCTCTTCAGGGGTTAGACCACGGGTATAGGCTTTTACGAAGTTTACATAAAGTCATTTCCTATCGTGGCTTGATACGATTATGATACTTGTTGTCATGCAAAGGGTTCATATGTGCCTAGGTGGTTCAACTGTTAGACGACCATGTTAGGGACGAAACTGATGCTCAGTAACCAGAGATGGGCCCTGTATTTTGATGTTATAAAAAGCAATGTCTTTGCGCATAGACTGCTGGTGGTTCGTGCCTGTTCTTGGCGCGCTAGTAACACGGCCCGCCGCGTTTGAGATATCGCGAGCTACTCATACTAAAACTTGACACAAAGACCGCCGCCTGGTTTGAGCGTCAACCCGTCCAAACCGCACTAAAAAGTCCACAAAGTATCCGCAATCCTGTAACAAGGGGGTTAGATGATTAGTTATGAGGTTTGAAGTGCCTTTAAAAATCAATGAAGTACCATATAAGTATACGAAGTAGTTTGACGCCTATAAGTAGCATGATAGATTCAAAATAGAAGACGGTCACTCGCCTACATTATTATTGAATGTTAAAATCAGAGTTCCCAACTGAAGGCAGCCCCGAGTACAGGTTCATGCCCCCTAGTATAGCACAGTACGGGTTCACACCTACCTTTGAGTGTAATTCGATGTCTGGGGAATAAAGTCGCGGGACCTTGCACCCATGCCACCAATCGTACGACTACATGAGAGATAAAACATTGGCTGTCACATAACTGGAGGGACTTCAAATTTCGGCCATGGTGTGCGCGAAACCTTGACAGTGAGATGCCTGTAAAGCAGTATTTATTTATGTGTACTAAAACTTTCTTCATCTCTCGTAATCGGTATAGTCAACACCTTGTTTCTAACAAGACGTACTGCACCCCTTGTCCAACTCATCCCCTTCCACTTTTCTCAGCTTATTAAGGTATTAAGGCTGGCCTAGTCGCAATCTGTGGGTATATTCTGAATCAGCCGCGTTACTCTCCACCTTCCTCGGCCCGAGGGAAGTCTCGAATCATCAAGCCATGCGGTTGTTTACAACAGAGCTGCGGCAGCTAGCAGGCCAGCGACGCCGACCGCGCTAGCAAAGACACCAGTGGGTCTCGCGGCGAGTGCTATCGGATCGTTGACGTACCAGTGCTGTTGTTACCGGGAGTGCTGGTGCTGGTGTGCGTGGGTGTCGGGGCTGGCGTGATCGTGGCGGTCCCGTTGCTAGTCGGGTAGCTCCCTCCGGCGGCGGCGGTGCTGGTGACTTGGCAGAGTGGCGCCGTCGCCGAGGCGATGGAGTGGATGTAGCTGGTCGCAGCAGCGGCGTCGGCTCCCGTGGCGAAGCACTTGGTGACGAGAGCGTCGTAGCTCGAGAGCTCGGTGGCAACGAAGGCGAGGAGCTCGGAACCAAACACCCCGAACTCACTCAGCTGCGAGGCAGGCAGCTCGCTGGCGACGTCGCATAGGCTTGCCGCATACGCCCAAGGGTCTTTCAGAACGTCGGCGGCATCCGGGAGACGAGATGCCACGAACGAAGGGAATGGGGAGCGGCAGCCGCAATGGCAGCCAAAGAGCTAGGGCAGGAGGCGTCAGAAGAGAAGCTTTGGGCTAGAGAGCCGGCGGCCAAAGAGCCCAGGGAGAGAAAGATCTTGGTTTGCATGATTACGGCTTTTGGTGGTAGATGAATTTTAGGATGAATAGGTTATGCTCTGAAATTGGCAATGTAATGACTGGCGCGAATATGAAGGAGAGACAGCTTTGATAGAAATCTATACATTCAGAGAAACTTGGCGAGAAGACCAAGCGGCACTATACTTATATCCAAGAGGCCAAGAGGCCATAAGCGAGACTTTCATGGAGACTCCCGTCTTTCTATTTCGATCCCCATCCAAGCTCTTGCTCTCAGGGGCGTGGCAAATGAACATCAAAGTAGGGGTTATGGCCATGAACACCCCTCACAATTAATTGTTCGTTTTGATTGGGGGATAACCATGTGCAGTATTCCCAGCTGTGCCACTACCAACCATGTCCTGGTGGAAAACGGGTACACACTAATCTCCGGTACCCGGGTCGCACGAGGAGATTGAACGGATAGTTCCTTGAGACGGAGTCTATACTAGACTGGTGTAACCCCCGACCAGAACCCCGGCCAGAACCCCGGCCCTACGGACCATCCTTGAAACCGTCGCTAGCTCAAGTAAGTAACGTTGCCCGGTTCTGGCCGGGGTTCACAAAAAGCTTGAATGCGGCGCTCCTAACTTTGGAGTTTGGGTGTCGAGAACTAACTCAACTTGCTGATCTTCTGACATTCATTCATATAGCCTGGTTTTCAGCCGAGGGATATTCGGCGCAGCTCATTTATCCCGATTGTATGGCGCAACTGGTAAATCGTATTATGTTCAGCCATGCTGGAGAAAGCCTTTCTTTGCTCGTTAGTGTAGAAGAGAATAACAACTTACAATAGGATTCGCTGTAATATAGTGTAATAAATGATGAGGTTGCATTAGAGATGGAGATAGTCTGCCTCGCTAAACTTGAGTACCGGGTTAATTATGTCTTCCTGGGGTTCTTCGTCACGCCATGTTCCTTGTCAGGGGACGGACACAAGATTGTCAGCAAGTTGCACTGACCACATAGTGGCCGAATTGGCGGCTATCCCACTATCAGACCGGATTGGTATCTGTGAAATGCACGTAATCCCACGACTAACCATGGTTGACTTATTAGTATATAGTATACGTATTAGATAAGTTTCTTGCGTTCAATGTCTCAATGGTGAATAGTGTCGTTTCGGTCCCTTTCGATTTCCCTTCAAAGGGACCATTGTTCGACCTCCCAAATAAGTGTTTCAATCCTCGGGCCGGTCAGGATCTCCTGGTCTGGTACGAGTATAACATGATCCCTGTTATCATGCCAAGGGCCTAAAATCCCGCGTTGTAGGGTCATCTCCTATCTCTAACTATTGTTGGTAATCTAATTACCAGTGCATGTCAATTACGCGTCGACATGCTCGAATATAACGCGATAAGCTTCGCGGAGGACCTAACACGATGCCCGTCCCCACTGCCACAAAGACCATATAAAAACCTCATGACCAGAAACCCCGCAGCCGAGGTAGCGTAGGCCATAGGCACTTTTTAATACTCGAAGGTCTGCAAAATTATTCATGCAGAGCATATAACTACATGACTATGTACGGTAATTTTGTTTGACTATATGTATCATTGTGCCTATGCTCCATGATGCTCGTAGACTGTTGATCATGCACACGTTCAAGTGACTTTGCTATTCTCATCGTGATACAAAAAATCGCTAAGAAAAAAGATATTTACTCGCTCCCTCAACCGGCTTGTGACAGACTAGAATTGATACATGATAAGTTAATTAAACTATTTAAATCCATGTTGATATTCAAGTGCAGCCAAAGCCGTTTATGAGCAGCATGCTCTGTAATGACACTAGTAGATATGAAATGCTGAGAGTGGCTAAAGACAGATGAGACCTAAGGCTGTAGGCTTCTGAATAACGCTGAGACAATATAATACGCTTTGCGCGTGGCTTTAACCATCGGGGCACATAACGACAGTGAGATCGTATTGTAGTTATTAAATGAATACTCTGGGGACTTAAGGTTTATCATGGCATGTAGTCTCATATGTTTCTCATATGTATCATGGTGAATTGAAACTATAAAATAATGACGTGAGATTTTTTTTGATTAAGTCGACTAAGGGTATATAGCTGTGTTGAGCGCGTATGTAATCCTCATACGTCACTTGTACTTGAGAATAGGCCATTTATATAGTATTCGAGAACTTCCAGCCTTATTCATTTTTCTGATCGTACAGTCTCTCGGGCAGTCGTGCGAAAGAGAAGCGGTGAGTGAAGCAGACGGATGAAACATAGGCTCTCCGAAAACAAGAGTTGTAAGCCTTCTAAATAAACCCTAACCGGTTGAGTATCCCAAGGACTCATTTGATCCTATATGCAGCATAAATGACAAAACTCATCCTTAATGACTAGTTTTCTCAAATGATAACTTCTAAAATATGACAGAGAAAATTTACGCCGTTAATACTTTGTGAATTATTAGCGGTACATATGGTTCGCTACATAAAGCAAGTGATATGCTGATATCGCTACCATCATTGTATGATTTAACTTAAGATTATACAGTTGTATTAGCTGGCACTGTAATAATTTGGAGTATTAATCCTACTTAGGAACAAAAATAAGCATAGGCATAACTTAAAGAGGTTGCTATATAAGAATTTAGCTTTAGTATTCCCCAACGACAAGTTCGATTTAAAGGATTCAAGGAAATGATAAGGGACTATTGTAAAGGCTGATGGACCATAGAACCGAACTCAATCATCATTCGCTCTACATGCTACAAAATCGGAATAACTTCAACTAAATGTAATAATGTTGTTTGTACTTCATTATAATAGCAGGTCACAGCCACATCGATGATGCAGGGGTTACCCAGATCTAAGCAAGCCCTTCGGAGCATATAGTCAGTCGTCACGGTAACAAAGCGTAACTGTTTAAGTTTTCGAAAATATAATGCGTGGCGTATAAGAACATTCTTTAAGAGGGCTGCACTTCGTCGCTGTAGTAAACAATCCCAGATCTCTTAAATTCCATGACATCCTACTTGAACTTCTGAGACGAGACATACTGAGCCTGCCCTAGTATATAAGCAGCGTATGTGTCAATATTTCACACGAGGGGCAGTAAAGAAGCGATCCTCTTTAAGAAATCTCTCGTCCAGTACTTTCAATTTAGTGTGAATATAGGGGTATGTTTTGTATAGCATCCGGCGTAATCCTGGTGACCCAAAACGAAATTCCTCATTTATCTACGGGAACAAGCACATATCCAATGAAGTTTTCAGGCACCTCATACGTATTGACATAAATAGTTAACTAGATAATTACTTACGGGCAGTTGTTCACGAGATTGAATGGGTTTGAGAATAGTTATAGGATGGGAACATTGAGCTGACTATACTTTTGATAAATTCACTAAAACATATCCTCCAAGACTCTGGAAAACTTGAATCGCGCTTCAGTTTCAGGCATTTCTCATCATTCTTTCCAGTTAAGAGTATTAAGGTAGTGCGAGTGATTGTATATGAAACCGGTTGGAAGTTATGTAAATGTAAGAATCCATGCAGGGGCTAGTGGGGGACAGTCATTAGCGACTTCATTGCTCGCGCTCTCATCTACTGTCACAAGGGCTCTAATTGAGGGCTTGGAATAGGTTCAAATTGAGTAATAAACGACTATGGTGCCAAAGGGGCCATATAGATCTAAGTTCCCTTTTCCCTCGAGGGGAGAATTCGAGCCCTTTTTATGCTCAGAATTCTCCTTTCCTTTCCTTTCCCTTCTTCACGGGACCGAAAGGTAAGACCTCTGTAGCCGGTGAGGCGAGTGTTTTAGGTTCGAGTTCAGCTCGATATATGCTTCTGAGACTCACGATAACCTCGTACGACTGCCATAGCCTCGCAGGGTAGTATCTTGCGAACTCCGTGTGGGACCCTGTGTGGCACTGTATTGCGCACTGACCAGGGTCCGTGTGACATCTACTTAACTACACATACAAGTTCTCCATGAATTCATATGAAGGGTGTTATATTCTTTCTGGCGAAAAAGTTCTCTATCTCTCCAAGTGGTTAACTAATTCACTTCGGCTGTAGTAACACTCCAACAACATCCAGTGTGCACACCTTTGTTTGCTAGTAGTTCTACTACACTGATATAGCCTCAATAGACTGCCGTTTGCAAAGCTGAGTGGAATAACCCCTTCACATTTACGTCGACTTTGGAGCGGTTTTCATATTCTACCCACCTATCTGACATATATATGTACTGTGGAATCCCGAAGCACAAAAAGCTCGGATACTTGTTTAGTCATCATGAATAAACTTTACTGCTATATTTTACAATTCTACGTATCTCTACTATGACAGATCCAAAGGAGTTACCCCACATCAATATTATGTGTGCTAAGCGCTATTCCTGCGCGTGGATGTCCGATCTATGCTCAACAAGCAAGCGCAGAATTGCACCTCCATTCACTTCAAGGCAAGTCGACTAAAGAGCTGTCACGAAACAGAATTACATATTGACGATATGCGTGCCGCAAACGCGGGCCATCGACAACTCGCTACCACGATGTATCCGCTTTGCTGCAAATCCGACGCCGAGGCTAGTGCAAAGTGGACAAACTGCCAACTCGGCCATATTTTATCTGGCGATGGGTTAGAGGTTGCGTGCCGTCTCGCCAAGACGGAGTTCATGGATAACCTGACGATGTATGGTAATTAACTAGAGGGGGTATTTGATCATCTGTTGATTTAAGCAAACCTCAGAGGTGAAGCTCGTAGAATACTAGGTGATTGGTAAATAGACTAAGTAAAATGTAAAGAATAAGGCATTGCTTTAACGTGTAGTTCAAAGCGAATGGTCTCAACGAAAGCGCCCCTTGATAGTGTTCCGGTATAGTGCTGTAATTCTGCTCCGTGACCGGTGAAACGGAAGGTAAACGAGTGTACTATTCAGCTACTTTACTATGGTAGAGTAGGCGGGATGACCTGTTTATATGCATAATAGATAACTTGTGCCCTTGTATAGTACCTGTGGTGACTCCTTGACCTAGTATACTTTCAGCAGTGACAACTGATAAATATGAGTGAGAATTAGGAACAGTCTGGTATTAATACAATTACTAATGAGATAAACTCTCCATTTATGGTACACTATCCCGGAAATAGTAGCTACAGTTTTCTTTCTGTCAGACATGGGGGAACAGTATCCTCCAACCCACCCTTCGGCGTGGGCCTAATAGGTCCTTGAGGATATATAGTCGAGGATCCAGCGCCTAGAAAATTAATGGTTCATAAATTCACAGCTTCTTTCTTTCACTCTAACTATAAATTGACGATCATCAACATGAATGCAGCTCAGAGCTTGAGATGTATTTCAAGGTCGCGATTACCGCATTCGAAAGGCAAACATTCTAGATTACCCCATGCGCCAAATTCATCAATCCGATACCTTTCTGCTGGCTCTTCCGCACCTATAAGTGATAGACAGGATAATCGAACTTTGCCAAAAACTATCAATCCGGATCGGAAAGAGGTTGTGCTGGCCAGCCAGGAGGGCACAAGGAGTGTGGCACAGTATGTTCTGTATGTATCGTCTCCAATACCACCCGTATGAGAGGTTAGAACATTCACTAAGTGCCATCACTAGTTCATCAATGGATGCTATAGCAAATTGGATCCGAACAGGTTCCGTATGCCTATGGCATTCGGACTAGCTTGCTGTGCTGTGGAAATGATGCATTTATCAGCGCCCCGTTACGATCAAGATAGGTTAGGGGTCATCTTTCGTGCATCACCCCGCCACTCTGATATTATGATCGTAGCTGGCACGTTAACGAATAAGATGGCGCCAGCATTGCGGCAAGTTTATGATCAGATGCCCGAACCTCGCTGGGTCATCAGCATGGGAAGCTGTGCTAATGGAGGAGGATATTACCATTACAGTATAGTGTGGTTCGTGGTTGCGACCGCATTGTCCCGGTCGACATATACGTGCCTGGCTGTCCACCCACTGCCGAGGCATTGATGTACGGCATTCTTCAACTAAAACGGAAGATACATCATCGTTCGAGGCCGGCGCGAATGTGGTATCGCAAATAGGATATAGAGATCATATTCTGGGTTGTTTAGCTCAAGTCTATATGAGAGTTCTCCATTTACATTCTGGGAAACCTAGACTGGGCCTAATTATCCGACTGATTGGTTATATTCTCATTTGAATCTTGAAATTCCTTCTTCGTTGCTGCACGATGCGTTTGATCAGTTATTTCTCACCAATCCTAAGTTCATAAATAGCTGGCCGAGATAAGGCTTATTCAAGACATGTGCTCAATTAGCTAGGTTATGAGTCATTAGAAAAATTTTAAACCTAGAATCATAAACGTTGTTTCTGTGCTGACATAACTCACGGAGCAGGTATTATTTACAGTGCGCATTGCTTGGAAGTAGGAAAGTAGCACTGTAGTGGACATCAGCTTAGTCATTTGCCGAGTCTTACCCGAATGCGAGTATTCGCTTTTACCCCTGACATGCATTGTAAGTCTCCGAGTACGAGTATTCGTGGTTCCCACCACATCGCCAACCAGTCTGTTGCTTTGATGGTCTGTTATGTAACTGTCAACTGGCTGCCGTCTTGACTATCCGATATTTTCTCTCTGTGGTCACGAGTATTCGGGTTAGAGGCATCAATGACAGGCCGACGAAGCCACACGAAATCTCGGTTGGGTGTAAGGAGTGTAAGCGGAGGAAGGTCAAGGTGTGCCGCAGATACAACATTATCTCCCTCTCGGCTAACAAGCCTCGTAGTGTGACGAACAGCGACCCTCATGCTTTAATTGTACTAGGCATGGTACAGCCTGCAGTTTCCTGCCAGCGACTGCTGTACAAGCAGGATCAAGGGCGCCTAACTGTTGCGTACATGGTCTTCCTTGTGCGGTAAAGTTGACCAATCGGCCAGAGAGAACTATAACCCCGACTCCGGCGCCCTTCTCTAACAGTTCTTCGGACACGTTCTTTCAGGATCAGGAAACAGTATCGGGACACAGTGACGTAAATTGTTGTCGAAACAGCAATCTACCCATATCGACAGCCCCAGATACCGCGTTTAACCTACCGTGGATACGTGATCTCGAATTACTCCACCATTATTGCACCGTCACTAGCGCAACTTTCGCTCATCAAGAAAGTGTGCGGCATGTCTGGCGTTCTGTAATACCTCATGAAGGATACATGCATGAGTTTTTGATGCATGGTATCTTATCATTAGCTGCTCTCCACAAAGCATACCTGCTTCCAAACAAACGACAAACATATCTAGCTCTCGCCACTCAACATTACGCCATTGGCCAAAGGGAATTCAGGGTTGTTCTCCCCCACGTAACTGACGAAAACTGGAAACCAGTCTATTGCTTTGCACTTATTGTCATAGCTTATGTCCTTTGCCTAAGTGCTGGTCATCGAGATCAGTCCATGACAACATCTGTGCGCAGTATATCCGAAGTTTTCGTCGTTACTAGAGGGATTGAGGCGGCACTTCTACCTTATATAGATCGACTTGGCCAAACGGACCTGGCCCCATTGGTGCAGAGCGTTATGCTAGTGCCAGTGAACCTCCAACCAGATAGGTTAGAGTGAACTCCTGTTTCCAGATCCCTGTACTGACTATGTGTAGGAAACCTTCTCTCGAACATTCCCCACTTCCTAATGACACCTTCCTTGCATTGTCGAACCTTCGTCAAGCCTTCAGAGACCAAGTTGACCTTCCAAACCGAGAAGATTATGATAAAGCCATCTCGGGTCTCGACATATCGGCAATGCAAGCTGCTCAGGCCGGTGTCAATATCGAGGTAGGCGCAGTGATGATATGGCCATTCCTTATCCCAGAAAGCATAGGAGTAGATATAGGACGACTAGAACCACACGCTTTAGTCGTATTGTCCTACTGGGCTGTCATTCTCTCAGCATTCGATGGAAATTTCTGGTTTTTAAGAGGGCGGGGAAGTGAGCTTTTGGAAGAGATCGACCATCGTTTACAAGATCAGCCACGGCTTAAGGAATATCTAAAGTGGCCAAAAGCTAATGTTCTTTAATGGGCGATCCATCGGCTTCTCATGTCAAAATCATCTGGGTTTACTAAAATAAACTAAGATACCGGCCCTTCCTGACGCTAGGATTCTATTTGTTCCGTCAAATTGGTTTCGGTTGACTATGGGTCCAAGTGGCCCTGGCCAGTCACCGGGACCGAAATGTGAAGTTAATATCGAATAAAACAGCAAGGTATATAGCGACATAGGGTGGGTGCGTGGAGAGGTTCGCTGTTTAGATTCAATTGGCCCCTAAAAACGTTAGAATTTACTCCCTCCTCTTTTCATCCTTACCATAACACAAGGATCTTTCCACTCATTCGTTTTATGCACCTTAATCGTATTCAGATATACTATGTGGATGGATCTTCAGCCTAAAATGTGACAAGGGTTATGCTCAGGGGCCTTCTGCGCATCGACCTCTACCTCGCGATCTATCATGGATGATAGCCCCCTCTCGATTTTGTGACGTGATGTTGTTAACCATAAAAAATTTATCAGGCGGCAGAAACTTACAAGCAGGTTTCTACTTGGTATGTTTTACCTCCGAGCGTTCGTCGACCCGACAGTCTGGGATAGCTCATAGCTTCGCATGACCGACAGTCCCATTCCCCAAACCGAGATGCAACAAAGCTGGGAACTTGTGGTTTGCGGCAGTTACCGCTCTCCTAATGGGTTATAGTTTGTATTTGCTCATCTATGATTTAATATGTAAGATAATGAAATTAGTGAATCTATTTAACGCAATAATGTGTTCGAAAACAACCTTGCAAAACGCAGCCTACCCCTCAGTCTTACTTTCATATGTACATATGCTTAAGGAAGCTCCATTCTAGTAGGTCGATAATTTGCTAAACTCTCCACGAGCCCTAATCCTTTTACCCCATACAAAGAAGAGGAACGGTGCCGGTATGAGAGCCACAGCTATGAATCCGAAAAGGCTACTACCCCAATTGATACCGATACCCTCATACAATGGGTACACGAAGAGTGGAAAGGCACCCGCCGCGAGCGACCGCACAAAGGTATTGGCGGCAATAGCGCTCGCGCTGTAGCGTGTGAATGTGTCTACCAGATATTGAAGGGACGACTGGAAGATGAGGGTAAAGCCCAAGCCCGTAAGAAATACACCACAATGGACGGCGCTGGGCTCGAGACGTACTTAGAGGAGGTCCCTGCGAAAACTACCGTTAGCCCCATCGGAGTATTTCATGGAACCGTAAGGCCAAGGCCCAGATGGCGCGACGACTCACATCCGAAAAGAAACAACCCAGCGGCAAATGTGACACTTCCAATCATCATCGGCGGCAGTCTAGCCTCGGGGACCAGCTTGTAGTGGTTCGCCGCCATCTTGCGCACATAGTAGACGGCATTGTTGTATATGTTACCAACTGCGGCGACGAAGCAGCCTACGAGCAGAGCTAGGAACGGCAGTTGGCTGTCGACGGGACCCCAGCCCCGGATCTGACCATATTCGAGAGCGAAGCTCTCTATGCTGGCATATAGAATAGCTAGGTCCAAGTCAGCAAATTACACAATTGCGATGCAGGGTCTATGATATGAATGGATTGGCTGATCATATCAAAATTCTTACCATAGACGAACGACGCGTATATAGTCAGCAATAGGCAAATGGGATCAAGAAGCATCTGGAACGGACGGATGAGAAAAGTGCTACATAGGTTCTTAAAGGTTGGGCTGGACTCTTCCCACTGTGGTATTGGACAGGCAAAGTCAGTAAGTCTGATATCTAATAGATGATTTGATAAAACACGAAGCGTGATCAACTCACCTCTGAGTGAAAAGCCCAGTTTCCCGTAGATCGTCGGAGCTGCTTAGCTTTACGGGTTAGAAGGATATCGGCGTGGCTCTCGTCCAAGAACAACGCATTCAAGACACACTGGACTACCATGACGATAGCTGTCAGATATTGCGTCCAGCGCCACCCGCTCCCGCTGGCTATGAAAGCTCCGCCGATGATGGGCCCAAGAGTGGGCGCAGCCGCAATGGTGATGCCATAGCACACTAGAGGGGTTCCGAGCTGCTGGGGTCGCCAGATGTCGACGATGGCGCCGCCGGTGATAGAGATGGGCCCGCTGCCGAAGGCACCGGCGAAGAAGCGAGTGATCAGCACCGTCTGAATGTCCTTGGCCGTCGCGGTACCGAAAGCGAACGCGGCACTAATGAAGTACGGCTTTTTAGGGGGTTATGTCAGCCTTTTCTCTCCACCTACAAAATAAGGGGCAGGGGCAACGAACAGCCAGAGCAGTCCATTTCCGGCCGTACACCTCGCACAGAGGTGCCCAGAGCAAGGGGCCGATGGCAAAGCCGAAGATAAGTAGACTAGTGCCGGCAGTGGCCGTAGTCAGCGAGACGTTGAATTCATTGCTGATTTCTTGAGTGCCAGCCGAGTAGATCGCAGAAGCGAGGGTAATCCAGCATGTCGTCAGCGCCCACAGTGTTGTCGTATAGACCTTTTTCGAAGTCGGCCAGTTCTTGGGGTTCAGCGGATCGGCCTCACCATCAAAGCCCACCAAGTCCAATGCTCCTGGGCTGGACGTGGAATCCTTCTCGTTCTCTTTCGATCCCCGTGTATAACCCGCTGATTGGGCCGTGGCCTGGCCCTCTTCGGAGCGCTCGACTTGGCTCCAACTTCGACTGTCGCCAACAGCAGGACTTGTTGGTGAGTAGCTACTCATTATAAGAAAGCCGAGCTATACTTTTCTGACTGCGAGTACCTAACGTGAAGGATGTTATTAAGAGGTATCTGGTTCACGAATGTATCCTCAACAAGTAATTCCCTATAGTGTAATCGCAGCAAGACGCGGAAGTGTACACAAGTGAAATTTTGGCCCCTTAGACATGTTTGCGAATATCAATTAGTTTTCTAGTTCTGTATTATATAGATGGGTGACGCTTGTGCTCAACTGACCTCGTTCCGTTAGCCTGTCGCATAAGCGGATAACCGCACAAGCGCATAAAGGATTGTGGGTCTCGCATGAGCTTGACCATCCCCTTACCAACTCAACATAGACTTGGGTTGTAACTAACTACATGTACTAATATTCTACGCATATGTGGTAGCCGAGACTTTGCTGCGCGTCCTGTTTACAGATAGACCGCATATGGACCGTTCAAGTACCTTATACCAGCATCGCGATAATTATGGCGGGATCTGACCGAACACCATATAATTCGGCCCCAGCACACCCCCTATCATCATCATCGTCGCATACCAACCACCAATTCAACTGAGAACTTGCACGTTATGCCGGCATCGTAGGATTAAATGCGACGTCATTTACCACGATGTTCCAATTGCCATTGGGCCGAGGCCACCTGTGTGTACCACCTGGTCGCGGCAGAGCACCCAAAAGACCAAGACATGGCGTGCCGCCCCAGCTATCGGAGCGTGTGGCTCGTCTTGAGCATCGTTAGCCAAGCTAGTGTAGCACAGAACAGTCAAAATGCTATAGAATCCACCCACACCCAGGAGGCGAGAGATGGCGTGGACTCGTTCGATCAGGACTTCAGTCGACTCAAGGTTGACGAATCAAGAAGCTACTATGTGAATAACGCCCTGTGGGTTACCTTGTCTAGCGAAGTAAGCCTTAGATTCATTCCCTAAGTAGGAATCCGGCTCGTCGAGTGCCGTGCTTATGGGATTATATCAGGTTGAGGAGCTCCGTGACTTGTTGTTTGAACCCGCAAACGAGGATGCTGTTGACTACGAACCGACACCTTCGCCGGTTCCTTCTGAAGCTTCCTTCCAGACAACTGCTACCCTTCCCGCTCCGTACTCCCGTTCAGGCCTCAGTGCGGCCATCTGGGGATATCGAGCTGTCGCCTCCACCCTTCATCATCTTCACCCCTCGCTAACTCAGGCTGTAGCTCTGTATACCGCATTTACAGAGAATGTTGCGCCGCTCGTTCGCATATTCCACATGCCTACACTGACACGTATCTACTGGGATGCGATTGCCTCAGTAGACTCCCTTAACAAGGCCACCGAGGCTCTCCTCTTCGCCATTAATTACTCAGCTGTGGTTAGCCTAGCTCCGGAGTCGTGTTTGAGTATCCTTGGCGAGACACGAGATAGTGCGCTCCAAAGATTCCGATTTGCAGTGGAACAAGCACTAGCCCGTGGCGATTTGCTTAACACTCAGAACATGACGATGCTGCAGGCAGCGGTTCTCTTCCTCTCCGCGTTACCAAATGAAGAGGATTCACGCGCGGCCTGGTCACTGACCTCGCTGATCTATCACATCGCGCGCACCATAGGCCTACACCGCGACGGGACCAAGTTTGGGTTAAAGCCTTTTGAGATCGAGTTGCGCAGACGCTTATGGTGGCAGATCTGCATCATTGACAGCCGCTCCTCGGAGTACCTTTGTAACGAACCCATCGCACAGGGCTTTACCTCGGACGTGAAGCCGCCCCTTCACATTGACGATGTCGACTTGTTGCCAGATATGACGGAGCCACCACCCGAGCGATGGGATCGCGCGACGGACATGACGCTTTCACGGGTTCGCTGTGAAGCCATACAGACTGGCTGGAAGCTTGGTCTCATGAAGCAGTGGCGCAACCGAGGGCCCGGTGGTATTGGGGTTCAGAGAGAGGACGAGAACCAAGAACCGTTCAAACAGAGCCGTGCGGTAATCTTGGACTTGGAGGCGTGTATACGCGACAAGTACTTGCCTATATGTGACCCCTCAGTACCTTTTGAATTGCTCTGCTCAGCAGTAGCCCGCATTGTTCTGGCCCGCTTCCAACTCATAACGCAATACTCGGTCACATCCCGCGGGAAGGGTCAAATGTCCAACGGCAAGACTGGCGAGAACAGCAGCTCGGTCCCTGAGACAGCTAGCAGCGCGACCTCCAATCTTCAGGCTCATGACAAGCTATTTCAGACCTCGATAGAAATACTCCAACTATCAGGTATACTGCTATCGGACAGTGCCATCACGCAATTCACGTGGTACTCGAAGACACACATTCAATGGGGTGCAATGGCGTTCGTGCTGTCAGAACTGTGCGCGCGACCGCACAGTGCCGAATGCGACCGCGCATGGGAGTGCGTCGAAACCGTCTACGATGGTTGGAAAGTCGGCATCACTTCCGACGACGAGGGTCGTCTCGCTCTATGGCGGCCTATCCGCCGCCTCATGGCCAAGGCACGCTACGTACGTGAGATGCAGCGCACAGATCTGCGGCGGCCACTGATATCAAGGCCTGCTGCTCGTGATCAGCGTAGCTTGCGCCGCCAAGTGGCATCAGGTTTGTTGACGAATGAGCACTCAACGCCTCCCACCGATAATGTTTCCGAGCACACCAGCGAGCAGAAAATGGTGGGCTCTACGCGAAGCCCTGAGAGCCCTTTACCTGAGATCCCTGCCTATACTGACGACGAAGAACCCTTTGAAGCTTTCAAGAGAGTCATCGGGACTGAGGAACTAGGCCCGTTTATGGACATGGGATCGGATTGGCCCTGGTACGATGATGAAATGGAGAACTCCATGTGGCTTTCGGGTGTTAATTTTGAGCAACCTCCTAGCGTCTGGTAGATTTAGACCTTCTAGAATATCGGTCAAGAGACCGAATAGTCGTTTAAGACGAGAAGGTACCATCAGTTCGAATTGCATTATAATAACCTGTGCGACAGGCGATAAATAGATCCACGCAGCGCTCACCCTGTCTCGATGTTGGGTAGTTCAAAAATGGAAGTGATAGATCCGTGAATATGAGATCTGAGAATGAAAAAACCTATCTAATCATCGCAATTTCCACTGGGCATTACCATCCAGCGTATGAATCCTTAGTGTGCAAGACATTGAGCCCAATCTTGCTGTCACCCGTATCGCTCATTGTTTCAGCAAACTGGTATAGTAAACCCATATCCTTAACTGTACGGTCCCTCTCCTCTTTTCTCAACGTACTAAGCCCCTCGAACTTATCGACGGCGGAAGTATTGCACACGTAATACATGGCTCCAGCGATGGTGCCCGGCCCGACCGGCATATCTGGCCACTTAACGAAAAAGGAGGCCAGCAAAATGAGGACCATTGAGGACATAATGCCAACAGCTGTCCAAATACTTAACCAATACACTAGAAACGTCTGCGTAACCTGAAAGGGGACGTTGCTCAGAAAAATGCTGAGGAACTGTGAAGCAATCGAAGCTAGCGAGACTGCACCGAGAAAAGGCCGCCGCGTCCGAATTGCGTGCCATAGCCCAGAAAAGGGGTTTGTTGGTGGTGCCAGCAGTATCGATTGTCCGGCGACACGCGGTTTTTCCGCGAGCACCTGATACGGAGTCATAATCGCCACGGCTGTGCCATGTTAGTATTAGGTTCGTGAAAATAATACTTGGGATACGTACCGCTGTAAAATGAAGACCAAAGGAGACTGATGATCACACCCAAGCTAGTGAAAAGAAATCGCACCCCAATTGAGTCGCCGTCGATAAATCGTTCAAAGGCCGTGTCACCACCAGTCTGGGAGTAGTATAAGACCAATACCAACACTCCACTCAGTGTAAGAAGTATAGACAGCCTGCCGACGATGCCTAGCATGAAAAAAGGGGGGCCACGTCTCCTTCCGGAGGCTTCGTCGTCTTCGGGCCTACTAGTTAACGAAGCGTATTGGCTATCGTGGATCGATGATAATCCTGTGCTTCTAAAACGATCGACAACCACGATTCCATATTCCATATGTCCCTTGGCGCGGTGATAGTAGTCGAGCTTGAAGTCGTGATGCTTGAGGTTGCCCGATCCCGTAGCAGCGTCCAGTACTAGGCGTCGCACATTCAGATTCCCGGATAGCGAAGCTAGCGTACACATACTCCAAGGGTTTGTGTAAACCCCCAAGTGCCATCTCCCAACCATAGCAACCAGGAGGATAGTGGCGAGAATCATAACAGCCAGGATAACTATCCCAACCTTAGCCACTACCGGCGTGACACTCAGGACATATGCGCAGTTGCTAGCCGAGCTGCCCCCCAACTTGCAGCCATCTCCACGTAGATCCAAGGTAACACCACTAGCCGAAATAGAAGTAAGCACGGCCGAAGACAAGAATAGCAAGCTTGCGAGAAAGACGACCGCATATCCACCCGCCAGTGACCGTAAGCCCATAGCCAGGGATCTCCAGCCGCCGGTCTCGAGACACAGCGAATCGCGCCCCAAGGCCCCTTGTTTGTGGGTGAGCGCATGCCACGGCTGGAAGGACTTGATGTTCGTATCCAGGATCTGCACGGCAATCGCCAGAATACTAGCCACGAGCGTAGGGAGAAATTTGCCCATGAAGTAATGTCCGCCGGTGATGACGTAGACCGCGGTGTGTACCGATGGCGCAATCGGGTAACTTAGGACCGTTGCCGTTGGACTTCCAGAGCTGTCGGTCTCCACGGTCACGGATGGCGTGACGATCACTGTTGATACCTGCGTTGCTGTCGCCTGGCCTTCAGAGTTCGTGAGTGTATTAGTTTGTAGTGATGATATTAGACTTGGGGTCCTCGTCAATGTAGTGATTGGCAACCCTTCGGCGCCCATTATCGTTGTTACCCCGAGCGTTACGTGCGTTGCCGTCTCTATCTCCATTATTGAAGTTGTGAGTTGATTGTTGATTGTTCTACTTTCCTTGTCGTCCAAATCGCTCCCAGGCGCAAGGGAATCCGGAGTCTCAAGGATTGATATACTTGCTGTAGATGGAAGATCCTCTACGACAGTTTTGGTTCCAATTTTGCCAAAATCGCTCTCGGGATTTCTGATGTAAGTAGTCTCTGTCGTTACAACACTCGTGATTGTATCTGAAACAGCCTCCGTGACAGTTTTGGTTCCAATTCGGCCGAAATCACTCTCCGGTTTGGTGAAATATGTAGTCTCGGCAGATGTTACCGTCGTAGTCGTTTCTGGAAGAGCCTCTGTAACAGTTTTGGTTCCAACCTTGCCAAATTCGCTCTCAGGCTTGGAGTAAGCAGGAGTCTCGGTGGTTGTACTTCCGAACGTCGGTGTTGCAGTACTCTCACCGGAATTCTCAGAATTTTTGCTGGTGTAGTAGTAGAAATATCTAAGGCTCTGATATCTTTAGTCTCAATGCCACTAGAGTAGGTAGACAGTTCTACGGGCCCAATTGCCTCACTAGTATGAATCGGCAAAGCAGCTTGGTGTATTGGTATAGAGGATTGACCTAGCCCTCGCCTCCACATGTTCTACCGCATCCCTTGATCCAACTACAGGCAGAGACACCATAGCATAGATGAGAACGGCTAACGTAGTCAGCAGGGCAAGTAAAAGACTTAACAAGAACGGCCATCTCAAAGCAGTAGGTTTATACTGTCGTTCAGAGCTCACCGTGGCCGTTTTATTGTCGTAATCGTGTCGAAGATCCCGTGGATTAGCCGCATAGTGATATTGTGAGTGGTAGCCGAACCCCTCATCCTCGTATTGTTCTCCATGGGCGCCCAAACTTCGATCATGTACTTCGTTATATTTGGTTTGGTGACGATTCATCATTGAAGGTTATGGAAGCTCTCAGGGATGTGAAGCACTACCGAAAGCGTGTGGAGCAACCCACAGGCTATATGTATTCGTGAGCGCAAGGAATGGAGAGGGTAGGAGAATAACGGGATTGATTAGTTGTAAATCTTTGATACTACGCTCGCCAACAAACAGAAAAGCAAAAACAGAAAAACAGAAAAACAGAGAATGAAAAAGAAAAAGTAAACCGCAATGCTAACTGACGGAGGACTCAGCTCATGCAGGCTACGCACATGTTATCAATGTATATAGTAGCCAACGAAGGTAGTGTGAGAGACTATTGCTTACCTGGTTGCTGGTACAGTGCATAGCCCAATTGGGGAAGATCTGAAGGGGCTGAAATAACATTCTGCAAAAGTCTATAAATAAACCACACCTGATTGGCAGACAACAAGCCCCCTAAGTTTGAGCATATAGAAAATATCAGCGGATAATTGGCCAGACACGAATTCGGCTTGTTTGGTTCGCTTATTCAATGTTACACTAGTTTCGAATCGAAATGTCGCGCCCCACCCGCACTTTCTATACAGCCCCCCCCCCATTTTTGGGAAACACGTCGACAATAGCATTTTTCAATATTACAGAACGAATAATAATACTAAGAATAAATAATTATATATTAAAACAATGCTCTTTTTACTACCTATCTAAAAATATTAGGTTTTATTTTATACGTATTATATTCGAAGAATAAATCACTATATTACGTTGTTTTAAACGTATACATCCAGACCTACGAACACACGCGCAGACCTACGCAGACCTACGCGTATGGAGTGACAGAGGGACTGGCAGACCTACGCGCACAGGGCGGCAGAGGGTCTGGCGAAGGGGCTATTGATCCAGCCACACAGACCTCCGCAGACCTACGCAGACCTACGAATACACAGGCAGACCTCTACAGACCTATGCAGACTTACGCGTACGAGGCTGTCAACCTAGCCCCGCGTAGATCTACGCGCACGGGCCAATACGCACAGACCAGTCCCTTTGCTAGTCCGTAGAAGGTCTACGCGGGGCTAGGTCGGCAGAGCCTCGTACGCGTAGGTCTGCGTATGTGTTCGTAGGTCTGTAGAGGTCTGCGGAGGTCTGTGTGGCTGAATCAATAGCCCCTTCGCCAGACCCTCTGCCGCCCTGTGCGCGTAGGTCTGCCAGTCCCTCTGTCACTCCATATGCGTAGGTCTGTGTAGGTCTGCGTAGGTCTGCGCGTATGTTCGTAGGTCTGTAGAGGTCTGCAGAAGTCTGCGGAGGTTTGCGTAGGTCTGCGTGGCTAGATCATTAGCCCCTTCGCCAGTCCCTCTGCTACTTTGTACGCGTAGGTCTGTAAAGGCTACGAAGGTACGGAAATGCGTGTTCGAGGGCTACGAGGGCTCCTAAGGCATAGTAAACGTGTGTTCGAAGGCTACGAAGGCTTCGAAGGCGTAAAAATCGCTGATTCGAGGCTATTGGCATAGGAAATGTGTGTTCGAGGGCTTCGAAGCTTCGAAGGCATAGAAATCGCTAATTCGGGCTATTAACGCAGAAAACGCTGTTTTAAAGCTAATAACGCTAAACACGCTGTTTTCGGGGTCTGCAAGGGCTCTAGATACATAAAAATCGCTGTTTCTATTAAAAATCGTGTTTTTAAGTGATTGAATAGTAATTGTAGTAGTTTACAGATAAAAAAATGCTATTGTCGACGTGTTTCCCAAAAATGGGGGGGACTGTACAGAAAGTGCGGGTAGGGCGCGACATTCGATTCAAAACTAGTGTAGTGTAGAGCATTATGCAGACTTGGCATACATGATCCATCCGGCTTAGGGCTGAGAAGAAGAGCCCACGGCACAAGGCGCCAAGCTCTTACAGTACGCTATGACGGAGTCTTCCACTACAACCCAGACGCTCACCATTTCACGAAGCCCATAGACAGCTGTGCGCAAACACGAAATAAGTTAAACCACGTAATTCATCTTATCTACCAGTAACCTCAGAGCAGCCTGACAGAGTTTAAATTCACGGCTGAAAACAGCTCTGATTAGTTCAATGCTGTACAGACTCTGAACCAAACCTACCGACAGAGTTGGCTTCGGTGTTGCTTATCGTATATAATAGGTCCATAATTGAGGTAGACTCTGACTAAATTTGAGATGTGAGTATAATGCTAACAGGTATTAGGTACAAGTCGAGGCGACCTGGGTGTATCCAGACCCAGAAAATGAAGGGCGTAAACATTTAGCACCGCTCATTGAGATTGGTCCGGCTTATTCCGCCATAAACGTCTGCCAAGACGGCATACCCCGCGACCTATATAGTTTAAACTTGAAAGCACTATTCAGTGTCCACATATAATTCGTCATTTGATAAGATGGCCGACTTCTTCGCCAAATACCCAACGAACTCAGCAGTATCTTAAAGTACGAATTCTTCCCCATGTCGGTTATGAACAACACGATGTGGCCTTCTCAATACAGGCATGGAACAGGATGCGTGTTCGTATCCCCCTCCCTTCTTTTGTTTCAGCTGCACTCATTGACACATTTATTGTCAGACCTCGTAAGGGTAGGGTGTAGACATCCGTCGTTGCACGGAGAACCAGTGAAGCCATCTCCGCGGGCTCTAGGTGACTATATGGCTCAATACACGGAGTTTCTTTGTCTGACTAGTGTGTCTAGATCCCTGTTCCTAGCATTTATCAATCTACTAAGAAAGACGAATACGCTATGGCACTTGGGCGGGGACTTCGCGACGATCTATGTGACTCTCTCTACTGTATTCGTCAACTACGCCCAAGGCGAAGAGACACTGAAGCAAATTTACAATAAAGAAAACCTCCCTCGCCTTGCTAAGTTGAAAGAGACGTGGGACTAAAACAATGTGTCAGGGACCTCGTAGTATGGGGTAGGTCATCTATACTTGTTGTTGCGCGAAGGTCTCTAAATCTACCTTCGTAGACGTAACTAGGCTATATACAGATGATCTCTTTGTTCCTAAAGTACTGTGGCTTGTGGTACTATGGCTGGGATAATGTGGCGTGACTTCCTGACACGATGCATTTAGTTTCGGTAACGTGATACCTATTTAGTACCCTAAAGGGTGTTCTGGGGGCCGAGGGAGCCTATAGTACGGAAATAGGTCTGTCAAAGAGTGGATTAAGGTTACGGGTTAGTTGGAGGGAGGCGCAAGATATTTTAGATGTTTTCATCTTATGTATTAAAATTTGGGCTGCTTTTGTCTTTCGTGTATGGAGGTTGGAGTTTTCAAGGTTCCTATCCATTTCAGAATAGACAATAGACATACACAGGTTACCTCTGCGCCAAAACCCAGCAACATAGCACCACCGCGACGTACAAGACATGCGCTAGTCTAATAGACTATATATATGAACCCTCTAGGGAGATGCAGTTGTACCGGTACTCTGCATAACCGCAAGGTAGGATGTTTAGGGCCGTTTAAATGGCAGTAGGTATGCCTACTATACCTCAGCATTACCATGAGCGGCGCAACTTGATGTTGAAACAACTCAGAAATCTATTTTTGGAAAGCTTTGCCTGTCCCGAATACGTATTGGCAACAACAATCAAGAGTGAGGGAAGGTAAGGATTGAGAATTCTGATGTAACGAGATGATAATTTGACATACAACTTTATGCCGGAGGGTTTAAACCGGTTGCAACCTGACTTAAAAGTATAAATTTATACTTTTATAGACTATGTAGCTTGCGTACTGCAATTGTAAACATAGGTAGTTACTAGCGATATCTAAATACGAATACGAGGCTTACATAAACTAAATTGAAATTCTACGCATGTCAACGATAAAGCTTTCTATTTTAGTAACAACTTACAGGGCGCTACCGGGTTATTTTTCGACATTGGCATGAAATAAGGCACGAAATGACAGATTGGTAGCCGGGAAAGCTTCAATTGCCAGATGTGTTCTGTGCCGAAATGGTCTGTCATCCACCTCCGGTGCAACTATCACTCCGCCATATCACAGTGCCAAGCCGGCCCGTAGCAGAATCGCTAGCAACAGTACTACGGTTTGGTAATTCTGGCAAGACTGGCAAGAAATCCCGACTAGTCTGATTCAACTCGCCGTCAACTCTTATTATTGATTCCCTACCCCAAATTAAGTCTTTGCATCCATCATTTACATCTTACCTAAGCTGAAAGCTTTAGCTCTCGAATTTTGTATTTAATCGGTCAGTCAACGCCAACAACCTACGCCATCACCAAACCTTCATTCTCGCTCATGCTACTTTGATTCGCCTCCTTCCTCTATCCATTTGTCCGAAAGTGGACGGAACAGTTGAAAAAGACCACAATGCCTACAAAGCGAACCATTCTGATCACAGGCTGCTCGGATCACAGTCTAGGCGCAGCACTCGCCCTCGCGTTTCACAAGGCCGGATGGCGTGTTTTCGCATCCGCCCGCAACACGGCCAAGCTGAGGAACTCGGAAGCCGAAGGTATAGCTACCGTGCAGCTCGATGTTAGCTCCGACGAGTCGGTCGCAAGCTGCGTGGCCCAGGTTCAGGGGCTCACGGGCGGTTCGCTCGACGCCATCGTCAACAATGCCGGCGCCGCATATTCGCTACCCCTCATGGACATCGACATCGAAAAAGCTAGCGACCTGTTTGATCTCAACGTATTCTCGATAATCCGAGTGACACGCGCGTTCCTGCCACTTCTCTTGAAATCGAACCATGGCGGTCTGGTCATCAATAATACATCGGGCGCATCGCTGACTGCCGGCTCGCTCCCGTGGCAAGGGGTGTACAACGCCTCCAAGGCCGCAGCGACAAGCCTGACCGAGAATATGCGCCTGGAGCTTGGCCCGTTCGGCATCAAAGTGATCAACATGATAACCGGCGCGGTGAAGTCCACCTTCTTTGACAATGCGCCACCTGCCAAGCTGCCGCCGAACTCGATATATAACGTGGCTAAGGAGGAGATAGAAGGCGCCATGCTCGGGGAGGATACGGCTGCCAATGGTACCGACCCTGCTAAGTGGGCGGCCGACGTGGTCAGAGATATCGACCGACAAAATCCGCCTCATTGGGTATGGCGTGGTCGACACACAACAGAGATACGATTGGCCTCCCTGTTACCAATTGGGACACTTGACAACGTTATTAAGGGTCTTTCGAAGGTGGATGTTTTGGAGCGAAAGATCAAGGAGCAGGGGGAGTGGAGAATTTGAATCTTCATCAGTCATAATGAAGCCGGCGGCAATAGCATCATTCGGGACGTTTCTTTTTGATTTTGCGGTATCTCTATACTTCAAGTGGATTGTTCTGCCAGTGTATCATCTCTCCATCCCAGTTGGGTATGCATCGCATAATCTTGAGCTTCCATTGTAGATCGCAACGAGCTTATGCTAGTTCATAAATTGTTATCCAGTCAAGAGAAATTATTTCTTCTAGATGATATTCTTATCGAGCACGAATGTTCTAAATCGTGCTATTTGGGACTACTAAGTGTCTCGTATCCTGGCGCAGCAAAGTTTCAATGTCTTATATGAAGCGACTATCTTTAAACAACCCAACCTACTTGTAGAATAGGCAGGTTGGCAAGCAAAGCTAGATGCATTCCCATCTTTCCGCAAGGCAGGAAGAAATAGGGCATGAGACATAGCATAAGTATGATATCGCATCAGTTTCGCTGGCGCATAGTACATTAGGTATACATAAGTAAATGAAATTTTGCGTCGCAAAAAGTTGCATTGAAGCGTCGACTCGGGAGGGGCAGTTGGTCCGACATGAGATGCCAAGATGCTCTAGTAGGGGCGGCTGACAAGCAGCTGACGGAAGCGGCCAGGGCGATACATAGATGAAGCTCCAATTATGATGATGAAATATAAACATTTACTCCCAACAACATAATAAAAGCAGTCAGTGTTATCGACACTGTTTTGTCATCATGCTGCAGTAGCTTCACTGCCAGTTGCCCACACTGGCGTCCCTTTGCCCTTTGCCCTCTTGCGTTGGTAAAGCAGTCTCGGTACTTCAACGGGCATGGGGGGTTAAGCTATACCTGCTTAGGCATAGCTCCGGGTCCGGGTCGGAGCTAAAATAAGAAATGGTATGTTCAACCACCCATATGACATAGACACCACCACCGCAGCATCTTCAATCTCGCTTCTACCTAGTCGCTATTTTCATTGTCGCAATTCTGAAGGCGTCCAGACTCAATTGCTCGACACTTGCAATATCGGATGTTGGTGCTAAATCGTCTACATTTCTAAGGCCTCGTCCTTGCACGGAGAACCACCTGATCGTCTACGATGAGAGCGGCACGCTCTTTAACCACAACACCGTTTCTGCGGTCACTTGCTACGAGCTCACGTCTCCCAACTGCGCAGGCCCGCCTACCATGTCTACAGAAGCACCCATCGCCGGTCCAGTTCCGGACATTCCTCCGTAACGCAAACTCCTCGGGCCGTGCTGTCGAGAACATCAACATCAACCGCATGAGAAATCAATCCTACGAATACTAGTACACCGACGTAATTTCTTGCTCTGTGGCGGTATCGCTAGCTTTATCGCTGCTTGCTACACTGCATATCGCATTGTCCTCGTGCTCCGCAAGCCCGCCAAGTTGGACTCGGGCCTGCCCGACAACGCCGATCCCTTCACCACCGATGCGGGGTCGAAACGCAAGACCGTTATTCACGATGCCGACGGACGCGAGATCGTGCCCACCGGCAATAGTGTGGTCCCCATGTTCCTCGCCTATTAGACCTCGCAGTTGGCGCTGAGGGGGGGCAGGAGCAGGTCAACGGCGTTGAATACACGTTAGTCGGCTTAGGTGTGCGGACGGTGACCTTCATCGGCATCCAGGTCTACATGGTTGGATATTACATCGCGACACAGGACATCGCCGCCATACAAGCTCGCCTCGTAAAAGAAATCAATCCCATCGCCACCACTCTGATCTCGAGTGAGAAGGACACCTTGCGCCAAGCACTACTCGACCCTAACGGGGCGAGGACCTCTGGAATTCCATTCTGCAAGATGTCCGTCCCCGGTCCGTGTTTAGAATTGTGCCAGTCCGAGACACCGACTTCCACCATCTGAGGGACGGCTTTGTTCGCGCCATTACCGCTCGCACACAGGGCAATATGACCGAGTTCGGCGACGAGGCATTCGGATCGGCCATGAACGAATTCAAGCTGCTCTTCAACCGCGGAAAGGTGCCCAAGTCCCGAGAGATGCTCCTCTGCCGAGACTCGGCCGGGAGACTGACGGTAACCTACGATGATGGTAAGACGGGCATGGGCTCGATTGGCCGGGTCGAGGACGAGAGGGTGTCGCGTCTGCTTTGGCTCAACTACCTTGCCGGTAAGCAGGTGGCTTCCGAGCCCGCCCGTGCGAACATCATAAATGGCATTATGGAGTTTGTAGAGAGGCCGATCGGAACGGTTGCCACTCAAGTTATATGATGCATCCTACCTAATGGATCACATCACGGAGTCACGGAGCGAAAGCGCCGAGCGTATGTATCATTTGTGTACTGAATACTTCACTCATATCCGCCATGTTGTAAATAGCTCTACATAGCCAAAAAGCGCGGAAAACATACTGGACAAGTTAAATCTAGAGATATGATGTTACGCTTTGCTGACGCTATTGCGATTACCTAGGAATCTGACTTGACGCTACTTAGGTATTTGTTGCCCCTTCTCTTTAGTAAGTGCGCTATATCGACAATTGTTTCCTAAAAAGCATTCATTTTGACAGCAGCGATTGTTCAACAATGTCATAGAAACCCCTACAGATCAGGATTCACAATGTACCCCGGTTGCAAAGAAACTTGACGGATGATCGTGTGGCGATCACAGGTGGGGGTTTCGGTTTATATCTCAATGCCTTATTTCACCGGTAGCTTTGGCCCAAGAGACGCCCGTTTGTTTCTTCTGCGTAAAAGTCTTATCATGTCCTAGATTAATATGATTGAATTGAATTAACAATATATCTGGATGCTACTTGTCAGCATCAATTTTGAAAATTCGCCATCTCCGACCGCAAGTGGCCATTCTTCGGACTCGGGTCCAAGTTCTCCGGTTCTTGGCCCGACCCCTTCCACTTAAAACCGACTAACCCCCCCTTTTCCTCCGGTATATCTAAACCCAAGCCGTAGGTCTACCCCGAAGTCGGCAGTACTCGACCTCAATGCTCCCTTCCACGCGATTGTTGCCCGACGACATAACCGCGCAAGATGCAATTTCAGCAGAGTTATTTTATTAAATCCGATCATTTCGGCCCTCAGGTCAATCCCCCGGCCCTTGCTCAATACAGCCGTATGAAATGGGTGTCGCCCGGGATTTGCAGTATGCGCCGAGGGGTTTGAAGAGAAGGAGCGCAGTGTACTTCGTGATATCGCTCGGATGCTTCTCTGACGGCGTTGTGTACGCGGCTACGTCGGAAGACTTCTTGCCACTTGCGTGGTTTAGTTAGAATATACAAGTTATATAAGTTCTATCTCCCTCTCGCTTCTTGTCGACAATGATTCTGGCATTCAGCATACTTAGAACGTAACATCTCACTCATAAAACATACTCACCCATCAACCTTTATACTTTCGCAGAATTTCCCCATTTCGTCAACGTTGTTCGCACCTTGGAAACCATGGCCTCAACTACACCAAGATTGCCATCATCGGAGCTGGACCCGCCGGCCTGGCGCTCGCCAGCATCCTACACCATAACAACATCCCCTGCACCATTTTTGAGCGCGACAGCAGCGTCGTGGCCCGCGCACAGGGCGGCACTCTCGACCTCCACGAATATTCTGGGCAGCAAGCGCTGGACGCCGCGGGGTTGCTCGACAAGTTCGGCGCTGTAGTGCGACAGGGAGCCGACACCATGAGAAGTAAGCAACGATAATCCTTTCTGTTCCATGCCCGGACTATCAGAAAACACTTTCAAATTACAGGTAAATAAAGCCGAACGCTGACGTTTTGTTAGTCATTACCAAGGACGGGACCGTCTTGTTTGACGACAGCGGCAAGTCCGAAGATAAGGCCGAGGCGAAGCCCGGCAGCAAGTTCATCCAGGGACGACCAGAGATCGACCGCCCAGTTCTCAAGGATCTCCTGATCGCGAGCCTGCCCGCTCACGCGATGCACTGGGGCCGCAAGGTGACCTCCATCACCCCCGTGGCCGGCTCCAAGCAGTGGGCCCTCGAGCTAGACGACGGCTCGCGCCCCGCGCCCTTCGATCTCGTCGTGGGCGCCGACGGCGCCTGGTCGCGCACGCGCGGCCTCCTCACGGCGCAGCAGCCCGTGTACTCGGGCATCACGGCGCTCGACGTCTGGCTCCACGGCGTCGACGAGGCCGCACCCGACGTGTCGGCGTTCATCGGGCTGGGGAACTGCTTCCTGTGGGGAAGGACCGCGGCCTGCTCTTCCAGCGGAGCGGCCAGGGCCGCGAGGCGAACGGCCGGTGCTACGTCTGCGTGAAGACGACGGATACGCACACGCACACCGTCGCGCCGAGCCCGGCGGCGCTGCTGGGCCTGGAGAACGAGGCGGCCGAGGTCGACTGGACCGATGCGCGCGTGAGGGAGGCGTTTGTGGAGAGATACTTTGGCGATTGGTATCCCGAGGTCAAGCGCATGATCCTTGCCCTGACTGGGGAGCCGATCCTACGGCCCCTGTGGATGTTGCCCGTCGGACTGACTTGGGAATCCCGCCCGGGCGTCACGCTGGTGGGCGACTCGGCACACCTCATGACGCCATTTGCGGGCGTGGGTGTTAATGTTGCGATGATGGATGCGCTGGAGCTGGCGCGGGGTATAGTCGATTGTGTCGAGACGGGAATGCGGATGGAGACTCCCTGGCGCTCATGTTGCGGCAGTATGAGAAGGGCATGTTCGCTCGGTCGAGCAAGGAGGCGGCGAAGACTGAGGCGGCTATGCATCTACAGTTCCAGGAGGGCGGCGCTGAGAAGATGGTCGGTATCATGCGAAATGCAGGCTCGCAACCTGAGGGCATTGTGTTTGAGTAAAGGGGCGGTGCTCTGTCAATGCCAACTCACGAGGGCGAGTGTAGATTTTCCATTCTTGTGCAATGTATTCATAGATCTTGAATAACACATATCTCAACTCCAAATAGGTACCTAGTTAAGTCAATACAATGTCTACCAGGGAGGCAGATGTGGAGGCTAAAGTGTCGAGGTACACACTTTTCACCTGATTATCTTTCTATCTTACTTATCGTATTGAATTTTAGAAGATTCAATGCTGTTCTATTCCATCATATCCTAAGTAACTCAGGGCCCTGGGTACTCAGGCGAATTCAAAATTTGCGTAAATATCGAAGTACTAACACGAATACTCTCTCATACCTAAATATTACGATGAACAATTAAAGGAATTCTGATTCTGAGCGTATGACTAACATGTGTTTTAATGCTTTATGAGGGATACAATACCCTTTCAGATAGTTGCTAGTTATATACAAATATGCCCTTTATCTGAGGCTCGTGGGTCTGAGTATCTAAGAGTCTGAATGATTTATCGAGAGATGCATGCAGCCTAGGATAATAATAGAAATTGTGCGCTCGCCATAGCCTCAGAATAAATTCATCCGAACCTAGCATATCTCTATCCTTATGCCCCTATTACTCGGTCACATTCATATCCTCCGCCTGGCGTAACCGCTGCTGAGGATTAACCTCCAAGTGGTCTCGGCGATCCTGTGCGTCGCCAGCCTGCACGCGCCTCCGCGCATCGACATACATCATAAACTCCTGGTACGTGTGTGGCAGCACGCGAACATCTTTAGGCACGGCAAACGTGTAGTTGAATTGCCCCGTCGGCTTCGAGTGGCCGTGCTCGACATCACGCACCTTACTGTCAACTCGCACATGGATGCGTGTCATCGGTGCGGTGGCGTCGCGCTGCGATGGCTCGCTGCCATCCTCTTCTAGTAACGGCGGGTCCGTGTACACGATTGTTGCTTTTAGATACAGCACGCTGCCCACCGGCACGGGGTTACGGAACGTGCACGGATCCGCAGATATGAAGGTTGGCCGGGCATGCGCGAACGACGCGGCGCAGCAGAAGGCGAGCTCGAATGTCTGCTTCAGATGAAAGCCACCGAAGATCATGGTCTGGTGTCGGTTGCGGTATTGTGGCTGCATGATGCTCGCTGTAGATAGTACTGTGTTTGACATGGCAATCACGTTGCTTGGCTGTCGCAGCGAGTTGGAAGGGTCGTGGTATGCGACCTGCCGTAGCCATATTTTGTGGATTAGTGCCGACTCTGGGTCATTAGGCTCCGTCTCGAGGAGCGAGGTCTTCAGCATCTCCTTCTTTGCGCGCGCCTTTGCCTCGCCGGCCTGGAATATCTTCTCTTCCTCGGCTCTCGTAGACAAGCCGAGGGATATTTGTCGGGCGCTTCGTCTCCGGGTTGAGCGCTACCATGGTAAAGGTGCACGTCAATAGAACGTCTTCGGGCTTGCTTGGCTCGCCCTCCTCGCGCGCGCGCGACCTTGCAGGTTACCTCTACGCTACTCCTACCCGATGCGTACGTCACCTGACCACTATACTCGAGATCGCAGATCTCGGTAAGCGGGTGCGCGATCGTGATGCGGTCAAGAGCGGCCGTGACGGTCGTAACCCCTGGCCCGGTGTGCTTGTACACGACAATGCCCGATAGAGCATCCAGGTCCATGATTATCGAGCCTAGCCTGCGCGGATGTTAGTTAGTGATCAGCATCGTGGGATGCCTCGCAATATGGACGCTCGTGGTACCGTATATGTCCGGAGGAGTTGATATATGTGTCACTGAGTGAGGGGTCACGCCCGAGAGGCAACACAATCCTATGATAGCTATCACTCATCCTCTTGGGGCTCATATCTCGCTCTGTCGGCTTTGAGTCGTCCAAGGTTATCGTCTTCCCATTCTGTTGCTGCTTGAACGCCTCTATCCACGGCACACGCGGACGATTGTCCGTCAAGCCACTGAATACGCCATCGGTTCGGCGCACAGGCGTGCTATGAATGTATCGCAATCCTCGGCAAGACGATAGTATACAGATAGACTGGTCTCTGCTATAGTATGGCAACGGAGAAGTAGCCGATAATAGCAGCCGACGGACAGATCCGCTTCTACCAGCCATGACTATCGTGGTCATTCGTCAATGTAGAGCGCGATTAACCTTCTCTCGACGCTAATTTAGACCAGACGAAAAGTCCTCCCGTTTCTTTTCTTGTGGTTCTAACGAGTCAGCTGCGGATGCGAGAATAAGGAATCTGAGTGCTAGCCTAGTTCTATATCAAGATCTCAATGTAAGCTAGACTTAGGTAGGTTGGATAGAGAAAATGCATCTAGGTAGGTAGGTATGCATAAATGCGAATGATGACATATCATTACGTCATAGTGAGTGATGGGGTACTAAAGCGCTGAAGTTCATCAACGAGACTATAATCAATTGTCGAACAGCAAGCGGCCTGTGAATTGCGTAGAGACAACAAAGAGTGAATATGCTATACGATAGTTATGGGGCTTTCCGACCTATAACTATCATACAGACACCAAAACGTTCAAATGAAATAGCGTCGTAGTACCAATCCCGGAAAAAGAGTATACGGTAGTCCCACTTATTCAATTTAACCCCTATTCCCCTTTTCTCAAGTTACCTGCCAACTTTACTTCCTGTGAGTTTCTCCAATTTCCCGGAACACTGCGATGAGAAGACGTAAATTTAGGTAGAACCACAATAAGGCCTCAGTGATAAAGCCTCCCGCCCAGTCAATGAGCTATCTGTTTGCTGGATTGGATCCTCCCACGCCTGATTTATCATCCCATCTTTCTCTGGGATCGGGGTATTGGTGGGGCCTTGAAGTTGGCGGTACGCCGGTCTGTGATCGTAGTTCTCGGCATAGTGCTGCGGTGGCGGGTATAACGGTTGCGTATTTCTAGGATCATACCCGCATAGCTTTGCCCAGACCACTGCCCAGAGGGTGGCGGGACGGCGGGCTCCGCAACCTTGAGGCGAGTGTTGAGGTTATTGGGTATCCTAGGAGAACCGAAGGCATCGAAGCGCCAGAGGTTCTCGCGCGCCGGCGGGCAAAGTCGGCACCATACACCTGCTTCAGGTAGTTCGTGAAACCTTTGTAGGCCTCAGCTACCGTGTCAAAGCTCCTTCTTCCCAGAGCTACGGGTTGGTTGTGATCGGATTCGCTCAAGAAGTCATCAGTTCCTAAAGCGTCAAGTTCCGCCAAGGCAAGCGCTGACTGGAAAGCGTTGTGGATTTGCCGTCCGTTCCATCTTCCTTCCCTGTTGTTTTCGAAATAGTCTATAGCAAATTCGGTAATCTCTGCCGTATTAATGTCGATAATCCTTCCTACTTCTTTATATCGCGTGTTGATTCTGTCCCAGTTCTTCTGGAAAATTTGAAGTGTTGATTTGCGATCGAGTGGAGGATAATATAGACTAATGTGAATACGCGACGTGAAAGCTTCGTCAAAGACGCCGACACGATTCGTGGTGAGAAATAAGACGCCCGCGTAATATTCCATCATACGAAGGAAAACTTGTTTCTGTTAATATAATGATCCCGGTGCGTGCCCGCCAGATTACATACCTGCTACAAGACTGTTCCTGACGAAGTCCTCCTTCGTCCGTTCCGCAAGAAATACATCTGCCTCGTCAATGAGTAGGATAGCGTTCCATCGACTTGCTAGAGAGAAGCTTTGCTCGAGAGCATCTTCGACTTCTCTTGCCGTCGTGCCAAGATCACCTATGCGTATTAGATTACGTGATACTAGGCATAGGAAGATACTCTTACCGCTCGTAATCTGGAACAGTGGTCTGCGGAATAGGTCCGCGACACATTCTCAAAGTCGTTTGGTTAGTAAGAGTCCACATCCCATCATCAAACTGGGTTCATCTAACTCACCAGCGGTTGAAGTCTTGCCCACACCAGGCACCCCGTGTAACAACATTATCAATCCCCTACCTAAGTAGACAGTTAATAGGAAGATGGAGGCCGAGATTTGTACGTACCTTTCCCGCGGACAACGTCTGCTTTGTCCCTGTTTATTGATGACAAGTTTTTGTCACGCAGATATTGCCTTATCATAGACTTGACCATATTGCCATGACCAGGAGGAAGCACGAGCTCATCGAACCCTTCCCCCGCACCGAGGGTGGCTACTTCTATAAGGTGTGTCATGTCCAGCTCGTCTAGTCGGATTCAAGTTAGAACTTGAACAATGATTATGTCGGATAAGTGGGGGAATATACGTACGCCATTTCCGGCTACGGAGAACAAACCCAAACACTCGGTAAGACATGATTAAATACTCGTCGTCCGTTAGATTATTGTTTTCGACGATCTCGCGAAAGTCGTGTGGCTTGATATTCACTGGGGCCGGCGTCGCGATTGCTCTATTCATTTGAGATACGATAAAGTCCTCTTTCCTTCGACCTTCGACATATCTGTCGCGTTGTTGAAGCTCATTAGCGCAGCATTCTTCAAGGCATCCCTTAGACGTCGATTTCTGTGCTTTCAGGAAACCCTGCATATCTGCATAGTCCTCAGATTTATCCGAGGGATCGACAATATCTTCGGGAGACACCTCCAAGACAGACGCGATGGGTGGCCTCCATTGCGGATGGCGGTTGATGGCCTCCTCGAAATCGATAACCACTTGGCTATCAATATCGTCTCGTGTCTTCAAGCTTAAACCCGTATAATGCATGTGCTGTATACTCGCAACTTTGAAGAATACCTTTCCCCTATGAACTAGTCTTTCGCGGAGCCCACCTTCTTTGGCGTGGTTAAGTGGAAAGACTGGGAGAGATGTGACCTCTCTCTCGCCATCATACTTCGGAATCATGAAAAGGCGAGACACAGGGCCCATAACCTTGCCATCAAAGTCCAAGTAGACACACTGAACGAACACAGGGTTATCCTCGAATTCCACCTCGTTTTCATCCTTCCAGAAGTCCAGATTACTCTCCGATCTGCGGTCTTTGGCTCGATGTCGAGTGCAGGTCACTTTGATAACTTGGTATACCTGCTTGTGATCTTTCGAAATAACGGCCGCACCTGGACTGAAGAGCATTGGATATCGGCAAAAGTAACTGATTGGCAACGATTGCTTATGATGTACTCTTGCTTTTTCTTTAATTCATCATCGATAAACGAGATGAGGCATTTCATTTGTTCCACTCCAGCTAAGGCAATTCTTCTTTCGTTTTGGACATTCTCGTCCATTACAGTGTCTTGGGCCAACAGTTCTGCCATAAATATTAGTATTTAGTACATGTAACGAGAGACAGTCTCTTCATCGTGGCAACAGCACCTTGCAATATGCTTTCTTGTTGGCGAAGGATATCGCGAAGCTCTTGCTCATAGTAAAGCAAAGAGCTGAATGGGCAGAAGGCTAAGAATGGCGCTGGAATTTCCATCTTTTCAATTTCTGAAAATGCTCTTATAATCACCGGTGAATTAATTCGAATTCTCTCCGGCAGTGGTGCCTTGCCAGGTTCAGATGTCCTTGGTGCTTTCCCGCGATCACTAGCAGCATCGGGAACCGCAGAATTTAAGGCCACACTTTTCTGTGTCAAATTTTGACGCCTTTTCGGCTTCTGATTATCAACCTGCAACTTGATCAGTGGCTCACCTACAAGAACATCTATAGCATGAAATTTTGTCTTGCGAAACAGTTCTTCCCCACCAGCCGCTCGGAATGCGTCCCATCCTACCCGGTTAAGATCTGGGATGCAGAGATTCGAATCACTATTGAGATTAATTAGCCTCTGCCGAATCTTCGATGATGGCTTTATTTGATTTTCCGCTCTTGAGGTCGTCTGGTTGTGATTGTGATCAGGAAATAATTCGTCCGTTTTCTCGCCTAGATGATTGTGTGGCGGAGGCCTGTCACGCCGGATCCGCGGATTAGGTCGGTACTTGTCATCTGGTTCAGATGCGGAATGTTCACTGTCGTTTTTCACTCGCGGGATGACACGATATCTCTTTTCGATGCCAGGCGTATACCGACGAGAGCCGTGTACAATATTTTGCCTCTTTAAAATGGCTATCTTCGACTGTAACTGGAATCTCTCGGGCGTCTTTGTTTTGCCTTGCTGCTAATGCTATAGCAATCTTGAAGCAACGAGTTATCTCGTGACCGTCCCAATTGACTGCCCGCACCTCAGAGGAGCCCAAAAACTTGGTAGCATTTTGATGCAATTGGATTCCTTCAGCAGAATCAAGCCTTTTCTCTAGGCCTAGCCATATCAAGTTGCGAGTTTGGTTATCGAGCTCAGGTAGCGAGACGGTGAGACTGATCAATGGATGGAAGACGTCATCAATAGCTTCAGTTCTGCTAGTTGTTAAGAATATGATTCCATCGAACTCCCTTAAGGATTGGGCGAAAGCCTCTGTATCAAAGGGTCAGCTCATATTTCCTTAGAGCTATGTGGATATAAGTATACTTGCCCCTCGCTTCAAAGGTCATGAATAGACTTTCCTGCCTGTTCATAAATTCATCACAGTTGTCTATGACTATCATAGCGTTCAATCTTTTACATATAATGAGATACCTCGCCAAATCCGTTTCGATGCTACCCCCAGTACTGATATCTGCGATGCTGAGTGTGAGTAGTGGTCGACAAGATCTTAGAGAAATATATTCTGGACACGTTAGCTCAAAATATACTACTCGTAAAACTGTTGCATTTTACCAATCACTGCAACACTCAGGGTCAGTTACTGCTAGTTTTTGCGTTATTTGGAAGCTTGTGAGAAATCTCTTGTTCAAACTCGAAATCTTGGACTCCAACAACTACCAAATGGTGAAGAGAATAGTTCTAAGAGTTGCTTACTAGAACTTTTCCCAACACCAGGGGGCCCTAAAGGGGGAGCGGTAATTTACAATATGGTTGTTGATTGCACACACCGTGAACATGGATAACGAAACCTTTGCCTTTGTCTTGTGAGGCCCAGGGATGTAGTACGTTTCCGTCATACTGGAAGTCTACTATTCTCTGGACCGTTTCTAGTTTTGTCTCGTCAACGATTGGTGCCGAGTTGTGGTAATATTTGGCTAAAGGTGAATATTTTCCACGGTAATTGGCACTACCATATGTTAGTTGCAGAGTAGATGTTCGACTTGGCGGGCTACTTACTCCAATCATTGTGTAACAACCTCAACGCACTCAGGACTGGCGCCAGGATGAAGAAATGATCAACTGTTAGAACATCACGGCGGTCTTTTCTGGGGTTCACCATGAACTCTATTTGGCTGAGAAGAACTTCTGGATTCTTCCTCATCAACTGACTCGGCGGAACCCAGTTGAAAGTAAAGTCGTGCTCCGGGTATGCCTCTGAAACGTCATCTAAGCCACCCACAATGATGCGTCCCGTATACTATAATTGCTATGTTAAAATGACATGATTAGTGACAAGATTAAGGAGATACAGTACTCACACTCTTTTATAGTAGTCCATGCATTCGCCGTCGTATCTCATGTACATCGATTTCCCCCAAAAGATCTCGCAGACTTTGTTACCCCTATCGATGAAACGTTGCTTCGTTTTGCCTTGATCTTCAGCATCAAGGAACTCTGCGGGATGAATTGCCAAGGATGTAACTGGCCTCTCTCCGTCAAAATGGTCAATGAAGACGGTTTGCAGATTGCATCCTATCTGATCAGAGGGCCAATGGACTTGAAGAAACCAGAAGTCTATTGACCATCGAGCTACAAGAATATCAGGAGGCCTTGGAAGTAGGAGGACTGATTTTCCAATTACACATCCGATCTTGTGGCCATGCCAATTGGTATATGCCAACAGCCCTGGTTTCATTGTAACCCATAAGTCGTCAAACATGACTGTCGGTTCGACTGCCAGTGATCTCGCATTTGCCGGAATATAGTGCTGTTCGTATCGTGGCCTCAGAAATTCCAACAGTATCTGGATATGTTCCAATTTGGGACGATCTTTTCTGAGGTGGTCAATCGCTCGAGGTCGGGCATGTGATGCATTAGACAGGCGTAGGGCTCATGTATTACGAGGCTCCTCCCGGTAAGGTTTTGGCTATTCACCTTTCAGCAACAATTTCAGTATGGGTTGGTATTCTGGAGTGATACCCGGCATAAAACTTTACAACATCTCTAATTGTCTGTGATAGACTCTCTGAATGTATTATCATATACGTGCCTCCGATGTTGATGAAATTGTGGTTGTCCGCGTTGCCGAGTGAGATTCCGGTGCCACCGCCATTCACAGCATGAACAGCAGTCACTATTTCGATTACCGGCTTGGGGCCATCTTTTTGGCGACTAAATCGAAGTTCAGGGGGCGGTTCATTCTGCGAAATAGCATGGATCGCATGTGCTTCAAACACGCTTGCCGGAAGAGCATTATAGTATTGCGTCGTGTACCGTATTTTATCTGCTTGCGACTGCTCCATTGTCGATAGCCTTCATTCCGAAAAGATATCTTGTGGCGATGATTGGGATTGAGGAAAATTGGCACGGTAAGCAAAGAGAAGTATTGGGAGCAACCCCTCTTGTGGCGGCTATGCCATGAGAGCTGAAAAGCATTTGGGGGCCAAATGCTACACACATGCTCTCGTCGGAGAAAACATTATGCGCCCTACGAGCACGCCAACATAAGCTACCTACACACCTAGACAAATCAGCGTGTATCTAGTTCACATTGCGAAGCATAGTCGAAGAAGAATACTAGACGTTTTCGGCCGACGTGGATATCACTAAGGATTACTTCAGAGCGCTTAACGGAAGGTCCTGCCATCAAAATGTCCCAAAAGGATCATCCGACTTCGCTAATTGGTGTGAGGAGAGGTTCCCCTCAACAACCGGCGTGCAAACGTTGTCCCCTATAATCAATGTCCAGAATGTGGTGCTCGTCAATGCTAAGGCAGCCAAACTTCGAAATTTTCCTGACATTATGAAGGAATTCGAGAATAGATTTCCCGAGGAGCCTCGAGGGCGCGTCGAAAAAGGTTGTAGTATTCGCTCCAAAACCAGCTGGCAAGAGGTCCTGGTAGTCTTAAACAATGCGACAGCGGCTTATACCGAAAAGGCTGGGTTCAAAGGGGCGCTTAATGTAATCAAGACTTTTGTTGAGGATCGAGCGGACACGATTGAGCGGTTATCACGTCCGTCCCAGACGTTGACTACGCGAAACCAATCGTTGGTACGTTGTCATTTTTGCTCCAGGTAGGTTTATGTGAAAAACTGAGGCGCCGGCAAGTCTGATCGAGAACTTTTCCACGCAGGCATTCAAACAAACAAGCAAGGTCCGTGGAGAAGTCAATGATGGCATTGATAGACTAAAGAAGAATTTCGACCGTGTTGAAGCTTACGTTGAGATGTATTCGGCTAAATCGAGAGTTGTTGAAGCTGCGATGACTCTTTATGTCACAATACTCAAAGCAATAGAAGAAGTCATTGGCTACTATACAAAGCACGTGGGTGAGTGTCTTTCCCTGTCCCCAATCAGAACTCTCATCAATCACCTACGGAGTGGTATTCACAAATTTAATCTCGTGCTATATAGTCATAAAAGGTGTCAAAGCCGTGTGGAATGGCGAGAAATACGAAGAAGCGTTACTATCATCTTTGGAAGATATTACGAAAGTCAGCAACGAGCTGATTGACGAAGCTGATACTGCTCATAAACAAGTAACTAACAAGTTGGCTGGTGACATGGAGACTGGTAAGTGTCAACGGTTGTTTGTACCAAGCCCAGTACTACTTGGCTGACAAGAGCTTTAGGGTTCAAACACATAGAAGATCGGCTGGCGCGCGCCGAAGAAGGTTTGCAGGCTATGTTCAAGGACCATCTCAGTGCGGTGGAAGCAAAACATGAGAAGGAAAAGCAGCTTCTCAAGCGAGAGATTGAGAAGCGAGACGGTAAGCGACTAAAGGTGCTTTCTCTGCTATGAATGACATTAACGACTGCCAAACTAGCCGAGCGAGCGAGACTTGAGCAGCTTTACTATCGCGCGATTACACCAGAACCACCTCCAATGACCGAGCAAATTGTCAACCAGGAAGATCTCATTCGGTTCCTCGATCTGGAAGGCCTGGAAACGACGGACATTGATTATATCACACACCAACGCGAGCTGATCTTCTCGAGGGGCCAGGATCGCACCGAACAGATCATGAAATCACCCCAGCTCCGAGAGTGGCTCGTTCAAGCCAACTCAAAGGAGCTTTTAATCCACGGCCTTTCGGAGTCTCTTCCCGTCTCGCCCATCTCGTTCTTCTGCGCAATACTAATGCAGAACTTGCGCGGTGTGGAGAAATTTAAGCCTGTCGCATTCTTCTGCGGCTGTCACCCGTACGACGAAGGTGGTGGCGCGAGAACGCTTATCATGAGTCTGCTATCGCAGCTGCTACAACAGCAACCTTTCGACCTCAGTTTCATCGATCATGAAATAGCCTACCGGATGGATGGGGAGATACGCAGGCGTTCTGCCATGTTTTCGGCCGGCTCGTAGAGCAGATGAAGGGCACGGAGACTGTATTCTGTGTCATCGATGGGATCAATTTTTATGAATGCAACGGGGAGGAACCATTGCAGGAGATGGCAGATGTGCTTCGCTTTCTGCTTGACCTAGCCGAAGACCGTGGGACACTCTACAAAATACTGGTGACGAGTCCTTCGAGCACTGAGGACGTCCGACAAGCTATCAGAGACGAGGACTATCTTGCATTACCCGAGCAAGCCATGAATACTCTTGGCTTTAGCAAGGAGCGTTTTGGGCGGCAATGGCATGCAGGGTTTGAAGCTGGGGAGTGATAGTTACCTGGAAGAGGAATTCGATTGGATAAAGACTTTGGCAATAGGTACACCGAACGCAGGCATATCGCCTCAGATTTGTGAAATGAGAAACGTGATAGTGACTAGATTACGCATACAGGTGTGGTAATTTAAGATATTGAATTTAGTCTTTGATACAAGTTTTTGTTGATATTCCTCATCATGACCTTGCTCACTCAACAACCCCTGGTTAACTGGGCAAGTAGACATACATGGTACAGTAGAAAAACCCCCACCAAAAATTCCCTGTCAGTACAGGTCCTAGCGCCGCGCTACCTGTAGCTGATAGGTACGCGCTGCAGGACTCAGAGCTGTCTAACTGGATTGAGCACACTTAGTTGCTTAAGTGGGCTAGGGGCTAGGGAATTAGTACCTACAGATGCATATGCCTAAAACTTAGCTTTGCCAGTCTTCGGCCCTCTCCAAATAATATAGAAGCATCTACCCCATCACCATCAACATTCCCTCGATGATCTTCCACATCATAGCCACCTCGGCTTGTTTGTCCTCCTCTCCCCCTCCGCCTTTACATACAGCTGCTAGGACGGCATTTCTCGCCCTCATCTTCGTTGTCATTGTCGCCGCCACCGCCCAACGCGCATCATCTCCGTCGACCATCCCCCTACACCTGCGATTCGTTCGCTAGCAGGCGAGTGAGCAAACAACCGACCATGGCGACGGAAGACGCTCGTTACCGCCAGTCAAGCCAGTACCGGCTCTGGTCCTTCTCGCCCTCACACCTGCAGTCGCTCCGCACCAAGACGAACTCGCTCGCTGTCTCGCACATCTCCAGCCGCCTGCGCGCCTCATCGCCTCCCGTTGACCCGTTGCCCGAATTCCTGACGCCCGCCGACGAGGCTATGCTGCTCAACTTCTATATCGTCGACCTGCTACGCGCCGCCCAGTTCTGCGACTTACCCACCGAGATCCAGGCCACTGCCGCCATCTTCTTCCGCCGCTTCTACCTCACCAACAGCCTCATGACCTATCCACCCCGCGCCCTGACCATGACCTGCATCTTCTTCGCCTGTAAGGCTGAGGGCCTGTACTATCGCCTACAGAAGTTTGCCGACAAGTTTCCCGGGACCACCGGCGAGGAGGTTCTGGCCGCTGAGTATGTCCTGTGCCAGGGCTTGCGCTTCGCTTTCGATGTTCGCCACCCTTACCGCGCGCTGGAGGGCGCTATTATGGAGCTGAGGAGAGTTGGCGACTTCGATGAAAGCCGCCTGGCCCGCGCCCACCAGAGAACACGTGATATCCTCAAGTTCAGCCCATTGCTCACTGACGTGTACTTCCACTACACCCCGAGCCAGATCATGTTCGGAGCCTTGTCTATGGCGGACGAGGGCCTACTTCAACGATTGCTACGTGATGCCTTTGCTGGCCAGGGCGAGAGCGCCAAGAACCAAGTCTTGGACATAATACAGAGCTGCAGAGCTATGCTAGAGAAAGAGCCCCCCGAAAGGCGAACATCATACTGGGACGGAGTAAGTGTCTGTCCCCGTGTATTGAGTGCGAACCCCGGATGCTAATTAGGACTACAGAGCGGCAGTAAAGAAACGATGAAACCCCTGAACAAAAAATTAAGGAAATGTCGAGATCCTGACCGGGTTGATCTGGTTGCGTTGCAAAAGGCAAGACGGGAGCAGGCCCTGCAGAAGACCAAGCCGAAGGTAGCTGTGAAAGACGACAGCGACGTCTTCGGCACCAGCATCAGCAAGGCCAAGGATGATGAGAGGGACGCCAAGAGAAGGAGAGTCGTAGGTGGCGGTGATTTGTTCGGTCCTCCACTGTGAGGCCAACGCCTCAACACCTTAATCATCGCGCCAAGGCCACCATTTCACAACCAAGCCCTGCCGATAACCCCATGACAGCGCGGGAACCAGTTTTCTCGGGACGATACCATTAATCAATCTGGTGAAACGTACGCGCGATCCCTCTCTCTAACAGGCCGTTAAACGATCATTGGAAACCTACTATCTGAGAACGAGGCCGTTCCTCAGCTCTTCTCCCATTGCCCGAACATAGCTACATGACTATTGGCGAGACCAAATTGTTGAGCATTATCCCACTCATAGGAGAAACTCGGACACTGGCTTTTGCAATTGGCATTATAAGAAGGCTCATTTGAAACGCACCCCAAGGATGCGGTTCTACGCTGGCCATGTCCATCAGAGCCTTTCATCCTGCTTCTCAGCACATTCCGCTGCTTCGGCTATCCAGCCCAGGAAATCACCGGGCGAAGCCGATAGCGATAGTTGGAAGGGGTACCATTCGGTACTGCATTTCGACATGGGTTCAAGTATATTTGAACCATTATTACCGAATGTTTGTATCATTGGGTCGTACACTCTAAGTTCATTGAATTTAGCAGTTACGATGCACAACGTCTCATGACCTGAGCCTGTTCAAGCCGATCGATAGCCGCAATACTATTTAATGAAAGCTATTAACCCAATTGAATGTTACGCATTTGGACAGAATAATAAACTTTTACTCTTTTGAGTAACTGATAATGGCTTGGTTCCCTACATCCCCGCATCAATCCCCAACCTGGGGTACGATCGACATGCCTCATCCCTTCATGTGGGACGACCTGCATTCCAGCTTTTCGTCACCGCCAAGCGCCGCAAGACGGCCCCCCTCGATGATACGTAGTATTCAGCTTAGAATCAACATGGATGATAAGCTACCCCGCGATTGTCGGCAGGCCCTTCCACGAACTATAGCTAGGATGATCTATCAGTGGTTGGGGTATAGATAGACGTCGTGTAGATAAAGCATAGCTCCCCCTCACGACTGTAGGATAAGACTCCGAGGTGTGTAGGAAGTGAGGTGCTCTCTAACTATTGCCGTCCGGCTGCTGGAAAGTGACTGCTCTCGCGTACAAAGGGCCTCCTCTCTATCGGGATATATCGCAACATCCCCTCTCAGCCCGAAACGAATAGCTCTCCCTCCTATATTCCTCACCCGCCGTGTACAGAGCTTTCGACACGAGAAATGAGGCAAGAGGTTTTCACATCGCAAGTATAGTTGAATTGTTAACGAACCGCTGTGATGGCTGATATCGAGGGGGCAAGTCACGAGAAGGAGTCAAGGTCAGATCCGACGACTCCCCACGATGACCCTGCCGATGATTCAAAAGCCGAGCACGAGCATCGGAATGTCGGCACCCTTGAGCGAAAGCTGAAGTCGCGCCATGTGCAGTTCATGGCACTTTCGGGGGCTATCGGTACGGGGCTCTTCGTCGGCAGCGGGCAGGTTATCTCCCTTGCGGGTCCTCTGTCGGCCTTCCTGGCGTACCTAATCACTGCCTTCAACGTATATTGCGTAGTGCACAGTCTGGGGGAGATGGCCACGTACCTGCCTCTTCCCGGCGCGGTCCCCATCTACGCGGCGCGTTATGTCGATGAGGCCCTGGGGTTTGCTATTTCGTGGAACTATTGGTGGCAGATCGCCATTGGAGTGCCCATCGAGGTGACGGTGAGCGTCGTCATCGTCGACTACTGGCCGAACACGGTTCCGACGGCGGCGCTCATCACCCTCTTCCTCTTTGCCATGGTCGCCGTCAACTGCTTCCCCGTACGTATCTACGGCGAGGCCGAGTTCGCCTTCGGCGCCGTCAAGCTGACGACCATCGTCGGGCTGATCCTGCTCATGTTCATCATCACGCTCGGCGGGACCCCGTCCGGCGAACGCATCGGTTTCCGCTACTGGATGGACCCCGGCCCCATGAACGAGTACCTCGTCGGCGGGACGCTGGGCCGTTTCCTCGCGTTCTGGAAGGTCTTTATCCAGGCAACATTCAGTTACGGCGGCAGCGAGATGGTCGTCATCGCCTCGGGCGAGACCGAAAATCCGCGCCGTAACATTCCGAAGGCCATTCGCCGCGTTTTCTGGAGGATTGCTCTGTTCTACGTGCTCGCCATATTCCTAGTCACTCTGTGTGTGTCGTCCAAAGATGGGCGTCTTCTCGACGCCATTCGCAATAACGCCCCCGGTGCTGCGGCCAGCCCCTTCGTCATCGCTATCGAAAACGGTGGTATCGCGGTCCTGCCCTCCATCATTAACGCCGTGGTTCTCACCTCCGCCTGGTCCGCCGGTAACTCATTCTTCTACGCCTCGACGCGCGTGCTGTACTCAGCGGCGCTCGACGGCAAGGCGCCTCGATTCTTCACCTTTGAGCGATGGGGCGTCCCCTATGCGTGCGTCGCAGCCACCACGCTGCTCGGGCTGTTGAGCTACCTCACAGTCAGCAACAGCGGCGAGGAGGTCTTCTTCTGGTTCTCGAGCCTTTCTGCCGTGTCGACGCTCATCGTATGGTCATCCCTATGCATCACATACCTACGCTTCTACTACGGCCTACGCCACAATGGCATCTCACGCGACTCTCTGCCGTATAAGGCGCCCCTGCAGCCCTTTCTGGCATACTTTGCTCTCTGCTTCTGTGTGGTGGTTGCCTTCTTTAACGGCTTCGACGCTTTCTTCCCCGGCAAGTTTAGCGCCAAGACGTTCGTCCCACGTATATCGATGTGCCGATCTTCTTGACCCTTTTCTTTGGATATAAGCTTGTGAAGAAGACCAGGCTTGTCCCGCTTGGCGAGATGGATCTTTGGAGCGGTAAGGCTGAAGCCGATCGTCTTGAAGGCACGTGGCCGGAGGCCACGCCGAGGAATTTCTTGGAGAGGATTTGGTTCTGGGTCGCGTAGTTTTTTGAATGCATCTAGCCAGATCAATTTATCTTTTCGAGATATCCCCGCTTGTCTGTGTAATCATGCTTCTGTTTATACGCGAAACCTGCCCCTTTGAGTATTCGAAGTTTGCGCCCCATCTTCTCGGGATTCGTCTGCTATTGAGCTATAGCTTTTCCATGACTACTGCTGTCCTGCTCTGACTTGGGAAAAACTCATGTGTATTAAATTACTATGACATGGATCGATGCGACATCAGCATTGCCTTGATTTTTTCAGCTGCTTCTGCATCAAAGTCGCCCATAGCTGATTCTATCTGAATTTTCCCGGCGAAAAAAACCGAGCTCCAGCAGATAACTCTCTAATTTCACCCCATTTTAGCAAGTGCGGGGTGCATATAAACAATTACCTACTACTCAAAGGTACATAGGTAGCTCCATCAACCAACATCCACCTACCCAGATTCAGTTTGACTCTATCATTGGCTCCCGCAATGAGTAACCAAGAAAAGTTTCGTGTCTTTGTCTTCAGTAAAACGGTGGATTATAGACATGACTCCATCCCAGCAGGGATCGACGGCCTCGCGCGTCTCGGAGCTTCGACTAAACACTTCACCGTTGAGGCGTCGGAGGATGCGTCGTTGATAAACGCTGACTTTCTATCACAATTTAAAGCTATCGTCTTTTTATCGACTAGCGGCGAGTTTCTCACGAAAGACCAGCTTCATGGGTTGAAGACGTACATCAACAGCGGCGGGGATTCGTCGGCATCCACTGTGCCTCATCAGGCATGCGCTCAGAGCCATGGTATGGCGAGCTTGTTGGCGCGTATTTCACAAATCACCCAGAGCCGCAGCACGGCCTGGTAAGGGTTGAGAACAAGGATCATGTCATAGTATCCGGGTTCCCAGAAGAGTTCAAGTGGTTTGACGAGTGGTACAATTTCACATGCAACCCGCGCGACAAAGTAACCGTGCTATTATCAACGGACGAGTCGCATTACGAAGGCGGCACGATGGGTAGCGACCACCCCCTCGCTTGGTGTCGCGAGTTCGACGGTGGCAGGTCATTCTACACTGCTCTTGGACATTTCGACGAGGCATTTCAGGACGAGGCTTTCATGATGCATGTGTTGAACGGCATTCTTTGGGCGGCGCGGATCGTTTAATGAACCCTACGCAATTACTTAACGACTCTCGACGTCTATGGTGTTCCATTCTACAGAGATTTCCAGTCAAATGCCTTCTCCCAAGCCGCGGCGACTTTGAGACAATCAATGTCCCTATACTTGCGACCGATGATCTGCATCCCCACTGGCAGCTTCACGCCTGGGTCCTCGAGAGCGGGAGAAAATCCGACGGGTAACGAAAGGGCAGGATGTCCACTACCTTGAATGCTCGTGTTAATCAGAAGTTTTGTTATTTTCGGGGGGTTCTGCTCACTGTTGAAAGGGCTAGTATTGGCCAAGAGACCGGTTGCGAGGCTGAAGAATTTCAATGGCTCGTAACTGTATCCTGAAGCAGGGAGCTGAGGCGGCGGTGCGGGCACCGTAGGTGTTATAAGAACGTCAACTTCTTTCAATGCTCGATCGTAGTTGTCCTACCCTCTTGTCAGATTCTCCTAGAGCGAGTGAGAGGGGCTACCTATTTACGCACACTAGCTGCCTTTAGCAAATTCGTACATCGGGCTTGAAGTCCAGGGCCATAGTGTTCTTTAGCCCAAAGGTATGTGAGATGCATGTATGCAGCTCCGGGCCCGAGAGCATCAAAGTGCGCCTGCGTTAGCGTGTCGCCGACCAGCTCGCATCGATCCGTGAACTCTAGCTGTTTGCGCCCTACTCTATCCCCCAGCAATGCACCCGGGGAGCTCGACCCGAATATATAGCACAGCCACGCAGTTGTAGCTTCCAAATGCGTCGGCACGGAAATGGAAGATACACTCGCTCCCAGCTCGCTGAACTTTTCGGCTGCCGAGCGAACAGACGCCGCAACATGTTGGTCTTGTCCAGGAATCTGGAACCCCTCGAGCAGGATACCAATCTTCATCCCATCTAGCATGGTCTCTTTGGGCAATCCCACCAAGGCATCCACGTCGCGCACGTACTCTGGCGGACTCCCCATGAGCTCGATGGGCGGCTGCCGGTCATCCCATCCATCGGGCCCAGCAATAACCTCGAGAAGAAGGGCGCAGTCTCGCACGGTTTTCGTCATCGGTCCGGCGTGGTCTATCATGGCATTCAAACTCAGGATGCCGGTATACGGGACAAGGCCCCACGTCGGCTTCAGTCCGACAATGCCGCAGGCCGCGGCCGGATTCGGATACTCCCGCCTTGGTCGCAGCCAATGGCGAGATCGACGGACCCCGTGGCCACGAGCCGCCCGGACCCGCTGCTGGAGCCGCCGGCGCTGTATCCTTCTGCGTAGGGGTTCTGCACGGGGCCGGTGACCGATGTACACGAAACCCCCTCCAGGCAAGCGTTCTCGCACGCTACGCATGGTTAGTTACGGGAACAATGTTTCATGACATTAACACTTCGGAGGATCTAAGGGATCTAACCGGCTTTGCCCGTTATCGTAGCCCCGGCATCCATAATTCGGGTAGCGATTGTCGCGTCGACCCGGGAACCCAGTCGACCATTCCTGTACCATTGGTGCACCTCACCCCCGCCAGGGCTATGTTATCCTTGAGGGCTACCGTCCGACCCGCCAGCAGGCTGTTCTTTGGGGTGGTACATTTCGCCGTTACCTGTATACGAAGTAAGCAAGTGCCGATAGAATATACCGTTGGCGTGATGTGTCGAAGAAGAACTTAGCGACAGCGTACCTTGGTTGCCCAGCCGCCCAAGTCCGTATCTTCGGGGATGTGGATGTCAATTCGTGGATATTTCTCCAAGTTCGGCCTCGGCTGTACCGGTCCGTCGTCTGGCAGCGAACGTACCGCGGCGTCAAACGTGGTGAGCAATACGCTGAAGTGTTCGACGAGAGGCTCGGATAGCTCGAGCCCGGCTTTCTTGAGAACCGGCTTGAGCTCCTCTGCCGTCACCGTCCCGGCGTTCGACGTCGTCGGGTTGTCAGGCATTATGAATACCCCTTTCAAGCTTGCTGCTATGACTGGTGGTACTTGATCTGTCAACCTTGTAGAAACTCCGACAGTGAGCAGCTTGTTTGATATATGCGAGATGTGAGGACTCGGGTCAGCTTCAACACAAGCCCCGCTATTTTGGGGATGCGGAATGATATCAGCCTATCTAGGAGGGGATCGGTCCTCTAATCCGATGGATACCCCAAGAATGATGACTAAAGCTGGGAAGAGAAAGTCTATTATACGTTCTTCTTCTCATCCATCGCTATTATAATAACAGGATGTTTTTATCATGTGAATACACTACTACATATATAATAATACCGTCACCCCTATTTATCGTGGATACGGCTGAAGAAGCAGCAATCACGCTCTACGCGAAACTGGTCTTGTTTGACTGCCCATATGAGCGGCTTCTTAGCTCTTACAAGGGTTTCTTGGTGACTCTCGCGGTACAGATAACAAATGAACCCTTTAATGAAGGATAATCTGTACTTAGAACGAACCGTCGATATTGTGTCTTGTTTGAAGCCTAATCTCCGAGGTCGCACTGAAGGATCTCCCCTCCAATATCTCAATCCACTCTTAAATAGCACCCAAGAGGTCGCTCTGCTAAGGGCCTGAAGTTCCTGTCACATCCGTACTGTATTTGTTAGTTCCTCGGCCTCGGTCGAAAACAGGTTGTACGGGGTGCACTTCCCGAGGGCTTACCCATAATAGGGGATTATAAAGGGTTATCAAGAATATATTCGCGGAATAAGCAACGTAAAATGCCGATGGGTAAGCTCCAGCGTGTGTTCGTGCTACGAAACTGTAGTCATTACTAAATTATGAATCCTTTCGTGAGAGGGTTTATGGCGAAGCAACACCATTCACCTTGGCAAACGCTGTAATACAAATTCCACTCCTCCTCTTTATAAAAGATGCTGGGTATTAGACCAAGGATGCTGGCTCACTTCTAAAGTATTAATCTCGCCTGCTCTGCGTGCACCAAACCTACCTCCAGTGGCGCTCTATTCATTACCGTCTTACAGGGCAACGAACCTGCGTCCCATTTTACCCTCCAGGGGCAATAGTTCCGTCCGCCTTGTTTTTCTTGATATCATCATCTGCCCTGCAATCTTCTCGCTTGTGTCTGATGCTTCTGCTTGTTTCCTTCGGTATGCATAGGCGATCAACGGGAATCTTTTATTTTGAGCGAGTCCAGTTTCTGTCCGGTGACATGAGTTTGGGTGCATAGATATCGCTATCCTCGAAGCCACGTGCTGCTTCAAATTCGGCGCTGTACTTCCGCCTGACCATCTTCTTAGTCGTGTCAGATGGCTTGCGTCGTCCGTGGGACTTTCTTGGAGTTCCTGTTTGCCTTGCAGATTTAGATTCTTCACCTATCAAACCAGCGTCCTGCCATTACGAGTCAGTATCTTGCAGCAACTCGGCTTACTCATATCATGATTCCCTACGTACGTTCTGGCATGGGCTGTGATGTTCTGACCCTGAACTTTGTTGTCCATGTTGCTGGAAACCAGGAGGCAGTAGCGGGAACGGCATGCCTTGGAACCCCGCAAATGTCTGTGGTGGGTTGGGGGACATCATGGGGTACATGGGCTGGTAGCTTGGTCCAGATGTAAACGGCGCTGGGCTTTGATGATAGGGAAATCCCATCACTTGCATCATCAGAGGCTGTTGTTGTGTTTGTACTTGGTGGTGTCCAGGCTGCGGTAGAGAGAAGGGTCCCACCTGAGTCTTGCCTCTTCCCCGGCCGGTTCGGCTATAGCTATTTTGCCGTACCGGGTGCCCGTGAGTTGCTGGTGGCGAGCAATTGAAGGCCACCGCCTCTGGATTGAATGACATGTAGGAGGATCCTGACGATGAGCGTCGCGTGTGCGAGCTGTCATGGAAGCCGTGGTTTCTGCTCCCGTTGTTCATTATCGCTACCTCTTAGTAACTGATAACACTCTGAAACCTTCTGTCAGTCACATTTTAATTGCTAGTGGGAGTGGTGTCGGGGCAGGGGAAGTACAGAGATGTTGATAAAGAACTTCTTTTGGAGATGCCTAACTATATACACATCGCAGGACACATTCAAGTGTACCTGAGGTTCGGACTCATGCCGCTGGTATTAAAACCGATTGTACCCCGGATGCCTGCTGTGTACAGAGCTAAGAACGCCATAGAAATGTGTTTGGTATGAACAAAGAAAGGTTATACGGGTACTTACTGCGTTGTTAGAGTGACTCAAATATGATGAAGGATGGACGCAAGAATGGATCTTAATGCAGCTCAAACGACTCGAATAGATGTTTTCGTGTTATACAGGATCGGATAGATTCACTGAAGAACGCAGCAAATACAAAGAAGTATTATAAGAATGAAGCTAGGTATATAAGAGGAAGGGTCAATTGAGTGCTGGGCAACAAACATGCAATATTTATTAGTTATATTTCAGCTTTAATAATAACGGGAGTGACAACGAGAGTAGGAACAAGAAGTTGTCGCGCTGTGATCGTTTCAAGGGAAAAAAGATTGACGTGTCAAGCAAGATGTATTGGATGTGAGTGTTTGTGCAGATGAAACTTGACAGCTCAAGCAATTGATTGATATTATGTTAGGTAACACGGCTCCATTTTGCAGAAAGGGATAAAAGTATTGTTAGATTTCGTTATCAATTGTAATTGTGTAGGTATGAGCAAGCACCCGTCTTAGGTCGCCGAGGGAGGACGAGGCCCACCTCAGTTACAGGGATTAACCAGAGCTCAACTTTTCAGTTTGTCACAAGTCCAGTACACGTATAGTCAACTGCAAACAGTCAAGTGCTCGACTTGACAACGTTCTACCTTTTGTAGTGTTGTGGTATAGTGTGCAGTTCTGTATCATGACACAGGTGTATGTTGTGTCACTAGAGCAACAGTTTGTAACGAGGCTTGTCGTTAGTTGATTTCCCGTTATTATTCATGGATGTCTTTATCCTTTGTTGTTTCTACTCTATCTTTGAGTTATTACTTCTATAGATAATATTCTGATGGAGATAATTTCATTAGTAGATTTCTTTAAATCCCACCTCCCTCCAGGGTTAATTCTCTCTGATTTTGTAATAACCATAGCATCAACAGGAATTGGTTAAACCGAGATTAATCAAACCAAAATACCATGCAATTTATTTTTGGGAGGGAGAAGGTCCATGTCACTAATAGTACCTATCGAGGCAAATTGACAAGACAGGGAACAGGCAACAGCATCAGGCAGGCATAGCACAGTCATTGTCATGATACAGAACTACAACACTATACCACAACACTACAAAAGGTAGAACGTTGTCAAGTCGAGCACTTGACTGCTTGCAGTTGACTATACGTGTACTGGACTCGTGACAGTCATACATGTGATACAGTTTCCTTGATCACTAATGTGTAACGTGAACAAATCATAGCGACTATAAGTTATATATACTATGAATGCCTAGGCATCTGAAGCGCTACAGAATAGTCGGGAACGGTGTAACCTTTATTGATTAGATACGAGTTTCCTTTCTTATCTCTCAACATCGATGCGATGAGCCCCCTCTAAGATGTCGGGTAATTCGATTGTACTATATATTGAACACTTGGTCGTCTTTGGGACGCCTTACGCTCGGTCCTATAGTCAGTTGGCATCAACACTTCTTTTATGTGGACCTCCGAACAAGATATAGGGGGAACAGCAACAAAAAAGGGGATTACCCATAAGACAATGCCCCTTATGAGCTTTACGCGTCAAAAGTAGGGAGGATAAAAATGCGTGAGCGTGAATTTCCACCAGTGTGACTTTTTCCCATTGTATAGTTGAGCTCCCACAACTTGACAGAATATCCGTCGCATCGAGAATTAAAAAGGCAACTCGTTAACAGAATCCTGCTGTGCAAGGTGCCGCGATAGAGTATGCTAGCCACACTATACATGTTGAGAAAATCGAATCCCGATCGGCACTATTATTATTGTGTCAGGCGGTTTATGATGGGTTTTTGGCTTGACTGACATGAACATGTTCCATACAGTTCTAGGGATAAATCTATCGTAGGTCACCGAGGTCTTCATTTTTATCCAGGTCTTCCTTGAGTTGACCTTGAAGACCGTCGACGAAACAATCCGGAACGTTGAGGCTGAACAGTAAGCATCTCCGGCTGATTTGCTGATGGGCTCGTCAGAGCGGTATCAAAAGTTTGATCTACACTGCCAAGGATCATTTTGTTTGGAACTCCGGTCCACGGCTCGTGATCAATGACATCTCTACCCCCGTAATTAGCATATTGACTCTCAAATCGCTTGTATTGCTACTTACGGAATTTTGTATTTGTTGCCATGCCATCATCCAACGCATTTAGCCTACCAGTTGCCGCATCGCCGAATGACACAAACTGTATCGTAAAAGGCCGGTTCTCAAAGCTGTTAGTTCTCGTAGAATTTTGGAAGAAACGCGCTATCTTTTCCTCGACCTCGTTTGGCTGGACAGACCCTTCCCATACTCCATCCGTTAGGATAATCAATGTCGTTCTTTGTTTCGTCCTTTTTCTTTCATATTCTTGAAACGCTTCGCCGAGCGTCTTAGCCATGTCTGTAGCAAGTGGCTTTTCAGGATCTGTGGAAATGAGTTCCCCTACATGGTCCATGGCTGTGCCGAACTTTCCCCAGGGGTTTTTGACGTTTCGACAGCCATGTTTATCGCCAAAGGGGAACACCAAATCCACCCCATCATCGTCAGAGGCTACAACCTTCTCGGCTAGTACCAGCAGCGTCACTTTGACATTTTGCCAGTGCATCTTCATACTCGTCCCATTATCGACTATGAATTTCTATAGTAGTGTTAGCAACGACAGCTAGCTAGGGGAATCGCGGGAAAGCACTGACAATGTCCCGGCCTTTAATAAACGAAGAAAGATATGGATCCTCCTTGGGACGAAACAGACCGCGTTTGAACAGGCCTTTACTTTCCCGAAGTGCCAAGTATTCCTTATAAATAGCTGTATCTGCAGCATTTATAACGGTCGATGTTCTCAATGGGGGCAAGGCTTTAGGGTCGTATTCTTGCAGTCGAGCGGCCGAAGTCGTGCTTGCCGGGTAAAGTGAGGAGCTAAAGTTGGGGGCATTCCTAGGGTGGAACTCCTCACTGCTAAGAGAACTCTGACTCCGTGTCTCCAAGACTTGGCGATGAGCTACCTTCGCTGGTACGACGTTCGTGAGCCGAGCCGATTTATTAGCATGTTTTGAGTTATCCCTTGGTAGTCCAATTCGACTGCTTGCTTTTAATCGGCGTTGATATTCCTCCATGGTGGACGGTGCGGTTTTATCGAAAGAAATCATGCTTTCGATAATAGATTCCGCGATGTCTTCGTCAAGATCCTTCTTGGCTACGTCCAGCAGGCCTTTCAACTTCTCATAGAGATCGGCTGACCTTAACCGGCTATCCGGGCCCTGACTCAAAATTTCTTGGTCAATTAGGTCAAGAAGCCTATGCGAGATCGGATCGGATTTTCTCATGACCTGGCAAAGATAGAAATGCCAGTTGGTAACGTCATGGAGAACGCCAGATCCATCATGGAAAGTGTCGTCGGATAAACTGTGTGCAGTAGTAGAGTTTGAATTCGATTTGATCTTCCTAATTGCAGTTTTTCTTACCGTTTGAAATTGCTGTATTCCCTGCATTCCTAGCACAACCCACGTGGCTGCAACAGAAATAACACATGCAAAAGACCATGTATCAATAGTGTTTGTGACGGTACACAAGTTACCAGCATTAGCTTGTTTTGTAATCATTTGAAAAAACTCAGGGGCGCCTTGGAAATCTGTCAGCGAGTCGATCTTCCCTAGTGAAATAAGACATAAAGAGTGAACCATGTACTTACCATATGTATCTGTACCACCAACCGGGGAGATTGACCCCTCATCGCGAGGAACAAAAGTTGCAAATCCAAAGTCAGCCAGTTTAAAGTTGCCTTGTACACGTAGAATATTGTCAGGCTTTACGTCAGCATGACAACTGATTTCATTAGCACTCGCTTCTTAGTTGATAGTAGAGACTGAAATTCTTACCCTCAAACATAATCGAGTTACCGTTATTCTTCTTCTTCTCTAGATTGTGTACTCGTCGAAGGGCATCAGCAATTTGCAAGAGCTTTTCCCAGAAATCAATTATCTCGCGGCCAAGAGTCGGGGGACTGTGGACAAAGAAGTATTCGTTCAAATCATCCTCTCCGTACTCCAAAAGGATGTTGTAAGATCTTTGCTGGTGATTGGTAGTAGGTTCGTGTGAAGTTTGGTGTTCGTCAACACATTGCACCGTCCCTAAACATTTAATCATGTCTTGTTCGTGCCCAATTCCATTGAATGCATTTTTTTCGATTTTATAAATGTCCTCCCACTCCTCGCTATATGATTTGAACGCAAATCGGTAGCACTGAAGCAATCATCAGTCTTCTTTCTATAATAACAGGTGGTAAAGTGATCTTATTAAAGGCGGATTAGGACAGAAACATGATTATGCTTACGGTTCCAAGGGCTGTGTCATGGTATCTAGAACCTTGAATGACCACACGAAGGCTCTCTAGGACAAAGTCTTCCTCAACAGCCACCTCGTACAGTTTAGCTGTTGCCCCTTGAGATTGATGCGTTCCTTATGACAAAACGGTAAAACGTAGCGGCTATCTTCTAGAATACGATCCATGCGTAAGTCAAACTTGATGGGGCTAAACTCCCACCTACGGCGCTCGAAATCATCCATGAATTTCTGTAAGCTGGTATCGTTCTCGAATTGGTCTTTCAACATCTTTTTCTCGATAATCTTGCCGCTCTTGCGCAAGTAATCCTGAATACTGTGTCGCTTTAATACGTCGATAAGACACCCATACCCCAGAGCTGTGAGCAGGCCAAACAAGATGATGCAATTGTCGTTGGAGAGTTGCTTCCACTCGACAGGGGGAAACTCGGATCGATGCTTATGTGACGCTTCATAAACATCGTCAAGAAGAAGACCTCCGTTAGCGGTTGCGCTATTGGTTTCATTTTTTCGCATCCAATTAATCATTCGCCCAGTACGGACATATTTGCGGCCGCCGACGGCTTCACCGGTCCACTTATCGCGCATGTGGTCATTGAATGACTTGAGAATCTCACCCCCTCTTGGCTGTGAACCCGGTGATTCGAAAGAAAGATCGTCATAGTAGGGTTCAGCTCATCAAGCTGTCTTGGCGGTGAAGGGGCAAATACTACCTAGCCAGATAAGACTTCACATTGGCTATGAGACTGGAGGAAAAGGCAGGGCGTGGGGAGCGCTGTCGCCACATTGGCTTTATGGTGTGTAGCTTATGAGTTTTAAAGCACGCCCTTGCTACGGGAAACAATTCCTTGTACTGAACAAAAGCGGCAACTTGAGGTCAGAGGAGGCAGCCCATTTGTATGTGGATTAACGGCCATAGCGTCCATGTTGCTGTCAGCTGACGCTTTCAGGGTGCTAACATAAGGTTACCGTCACAATACGCCTCGATATATATATTTTTAAGTCTTTCTTTCCTAATTCTGCCTGCCGATCCGCTCTTTGATCACTCTAGAAGTGATAGCGCGCCACATCGAACAGCAAGGTACTGAGGGTAAGACGGTCCAGCTCAGGCGCACACCCCTGCTTACACCTTGCCAGACCCCGCGGTGAAGTACACCGTAGTAGTGTACTGTATCATCACTGTTCTGCGATCACACGACGCACATTGATCACCTGCTGTCATCATTGCCTCCGAGGATAAGTAGGTGGCTAGCTTGTTGGGGTTCCATCAACATGCCAGGGGCAAAAAGGGGCGATGGTATTGGAATCATTTCAGAGTTGTCAGGCACACGCCACCCTTCAAGTGTTTCCTCGCTCATGACAGTAAATGCAGTGTTAGCATCTGTAATAGTACAGATGTGCTTCAGACGGGTAGGTTAGATCTTCGTACCATGTACATGCACCGTATCATTTCATCTAGCGCTCATGTGGCTTATTTGCATAGATTGTAGCATTATGGTTCTGCTGTTGTATTTGCTGCTAGCTTGTTTGCCGAGGCTTGAAAAATTAATGACTGCGTAGACACTAGAATGATTTAACGATAACGAGGATGGCTAATTATACAAATTGTACAGAAAGAGATACAAAATAGATTACATCGAGGAAAGTGATATCGTCCAGGCCATGGATGCTAAATGAATCTGCCAATTGCCATAGATAAAACTAAGAGACCGGCTTTTCATTATGCTGAGGCAAAATAGACGTTGGCTGCTTCATTCTAAGGGGCAAATCCATAGTTTCGCATCTCATCACTGCCTTGCAACTGGCCCTTTGCCCAACGATTCCACAACCAAGCCAAGAGTAGCGTAAGCGCTGTCAAAGGTAGCGCTACCTGCAGCCATCTCACCATTGCAGTGTAAGAGAAACTACCAGAGTCGTTCTGTCCGTTCTGGTACTTGATCACGTCAGTACTAAAAAAAGTCTTCTCCTTCCCAGTCAGCAGTTTCTGAAGTTACTCCAGGTTGGTAATTACTTACCGAGACGAACGTTGCTGGCAGATAGATCAACGTGACAATAGTGATAATCCTGACCAGAATGGTTTCTCTTTCCATGTTGCTATTCATTTTTTCCATGTTTTCTGTTGATTGGCTTTGAAAACATTGGACAACCTGCATCGCCATTAGATCGATGCTTATTGAACTATTTAGTGAACTTACAAGTTCCTTCCGGCCATTTGTGATCTTGAGCAGGGTAGATGTGCGTTGAATAAGATGCTCGATCTCTGATAGAAAGTCTTCTATCTGATCTGTGAATACGTCGATATATTCAGCCCCATTACATCCCAGCGGAAAGTTTGGGTTATCTTTCAAGCCACCGTAGAACTTGTGCAAAGAACTGATGACGCGAAAGTTTCCCTGAAGAGCTGCCATAGTCTCATGCACCATATCTTCATGCCTCTGCAACGTCTGAAGGTCCCCAAATTGATACTTTTGGTGAAATTCACCTGGACCACGTGGGCCATGGACGGTCAACCCGGTCTTGTTATTCATTAGCGCTAATGTCGGGACAAATCGTAGTACTCATAACATACTGCTCCCTCTAGATTGTTCTCAAGTGACTTGATATAACATCTCCAATTCTCAGTTGACCAGGAACACAACATGGCGTGAGCCGCTAAACTAGAACGAAGGCATTCGAGCGGGTTTCTAAATGATTTGTCCTGAGCTCTTGCATCTTTCCCAGTTAAATCTGTAGGCGTTAGAGGCTTATCCATAACTTTGCATCATATTGCTCACCTTTATATCTCTCCTGGAGGTCGCGCCTGCCCGCTGTCACAATCCACAAAGTCTTTCCAGTTACGACATCAAATTGATGGTGAATAGCCGCCTGTCGTATCTTTGAGAAAGCTCCCTTCTCTTCCATTCCCTTCTCTTCCATTCCCTTCTCTTCCATTGCAATATGCTTTAGGTTATAACATAACTGGTACTGTATGCCACTTCTGCCTAAATATGAAATCTCTGGTAGCTGGGCGCTGGGTGCAAGGGACAATTGTTTCCTGAAACTCGAAAACCGCAAATTCTTTGGCTCATCCTCCTGGCCAAAAGCCATCACGAACTCCAAGTATGCTGGCATAACCTGATGAAAAGTGAGGATTTGGGCGAAAATTGGTCGAGTTATATTGAGGACGCTCAGCGACGTGTAGCCAAAAACATATCTTGTCAGTGAATTAGTTCCTACCCTTTCATATTGTAATGACAGCAGGGTTGAATGGACTCGACTTTTGTGTCGTGTTAACCCCCCTTATGGAATACTCACATAAACCTGCATTGTGGATCATGCTGAGATGAGGTCACAGTTAGTTTGGAAATATCAATAGTGAATTTCATCATCTCTGCTAGTTTCGCATGAGATTGGATGTCCTTTTTTTTGAGTTCTACTAAGTTAGTTTGGCTTTATATTTCAGAGTTAGAGAAACTTACCCTGTTTTGGGCCGACCCCAAGATCTCTCCAAGATATTTCTATGTCGCTCTCCTTCTCGACAAACAATTTTTTAGACATGTTATCAATGCGCTTATACAATCCCTTTAAAAGTTTGGGTGACGTATTAGGCATTGTATTTGCCAGATTCAGGGGTACTGCTCTGAGTCTACATAGCTTTTGGGGAAAGCATCTGGAAGACTTGACGGAGCCATCGGGAGTGTGTACTGTTTTCTTGGGCGGTAGATAATTACTTGAGAGTGGGATGAACAAAAACGAACGGCCTAAAACGATGCTTAATATCATGCTTTTGAGCTGTTCGTAAGGTAGGTTCTTGTCAATTCAAAGACACAGCCGAGGCAAAAGGCGTTGCCCGGTTCTGCAGGGGCTGATGAAGGTCTCAAACGAAAGCCGCAGAGGTATCGCATTGCCTACTAATCTCTACCAATACGAAGCTGAGTCGTAAGGGCCCCCAAATTCAAGTGTAGTAAACCACAGCCCCGACACAGTGCGCCCGAAATGACCACACCCAAACAGTACTTCGCCGACTATTCTTAATATTGTGCCACTTCCGGAACCCAACCCTGCCGCGACGTTCCATTCATTCTGGCGATTCCGATCGCTGACGCCGCGCCCCGCGTCTTTTCTCATCTCGAACCTCTGCTATACCTTCTCTCTGTCTCTAGAGATTAAGGCAGTCAATACAAGGTGTCCAATCTATGACATCTAGAGCGACTTACATCCGTCAACCTTTCTGGGGCCGAGAACACCCAATTATCCTCAACCTATACCTTATTAGCGTTTATTATTATACCTAAATCAACATACGTACCATCGTGGGTTGTAGGGTTTTTTTGGTCTCGCTTGGCCAGATGATTTTCAAACATTTCTCCAGAGTCTCCCAATCAAGCAGGCCATGGTAAGAGCTAATCTTCTCTTGCACACGGTATGGTTCTTGATTCCTTCCGTGTCGATCTGCTAAATTGGGTCGGCGGCCCTGATACTCAGCCTTGCTAAACCCGGAGTCTCTCCGGTTAAAGGGATTGGCCATCGTCGTGGCAGGTAGGCTCTGAAAGCTCAATAGAAAGTATATCCGTTACGGGGTAAATTCCGAAGTGCAGAGGCGCGTGCGATGTCTGAGGGTGGCAGCGCAAGGCATTCAATCAGGCTTATTCGTCCTGGCCCCGTAGCCCATATATGGGTTTGATAATGGGCGCGCACCAGGACGTTGCTGTAATTTATTACTATCAGGCTGCACCACTTGGCTGCCTTCCTCTACTGCCCACGGAACTAGGTTGAGCCGCTTCCCAGACTCGTGAACTGTCGAGAACGGCGTTACCCCTCTGATTGCCCAATGATGATATGTTGGCCTAATGGCGGGGGCGCTCGATTATGCAACAAGGGGCCTAGTTAACTTTTCCAAGTTTCGTAGGGTTGTAGTCGCCCACCACTACATTTTGGAGAGCCTCATTTTGATCAGATTTACCCCAAGCCTTCTTACCCCCACGATTCATGTCTTGTGGCCACTTAGCCGCCGCCCAATTCGTAGTCAGTTAGTTTCTGGCCTCGCACCAGACACATCAGCCATGGCCCATTGCCCTCCATTTCGTCATAATTTCAACCGACTTTTCTGCCTGTCATATGAACCCTCGAAGTGCCCTCCGTTGGCAACAGCCACCGCAACCAAGAAACAGTGCCGCCCTTTTGTTGCTGAGCTTTTCCATGCTTACTTGGCTGTGCTTATGGATGGCAGCGCCCTGCAGGGCCAGTGATTCGCCCATGTAAGCCACACATTACTCTGCATACTAAATATCCGACCTTCGTACTGCTCATTGGGTGCACTACGTTTAGTATCCCAGCCATGCCGCCTTAAATCCTACGCCATGACTCGTAGCTATTAAGGTTGTTTGAACAAGTCGTTCAAGAAGGTAAGCAGCCACAATTCCCTCTTAAGAAAAGATTGGCATAAGCACAGTTTTGCGACCAGACTAATTCCAGTATGTACAATCCTATTCCCTGTAAGACTGGCCCAGCCGTGTGTTGCACGAGCCGGAAGCTGGCTTACACCGAAGCTTAGTCCTGCTTGGTCCTCCTTCAGCAATGAAGACAAAGAGTTGCTATATATTAATCTTCTTATGTAGATTTAGTTATGTACCCACTCTTATTGAGGGATACATCCTATTCAATACCGACCGGGCGGAAAGGGATAAGTATAAAGAATACAATGGTTTCTACCGCACTCCGTACCATGCCAAGAATACCCATCAAGGTCAGTTTTACTAGGCGTCAAGCTTATGGCTTTTCTAATGACCAGCTGAAAGCTGCATAGAGTGGTCTATCTGGAACCTAGTACGATAGCGGAAACAAGGCTGCTCGCTCAACTTTCCATGTATGCGCCACTCTAGGCTTTCTCACGGGAAGTTAGCAACCTTGCCTCCTAATTATCACTGTCATGAAGCGACAATACCCAAGCCACATTATTACAAAGCCACAGTGCCACAGGGACAAAGAGATCATCTGCACACAGCCCAGTTACGCTTCGCGCATGATGCATAAACTGTGGCAGCGTACTGACCACCTCATACTCCTTCAAGAATGGCGCGCCACTTCGGTACTATCAGCTCCTTTGCCAGTCCATGGCAAGAATAATAACTATATCAGTTTACATAGTATTACAATTTACCTCATTATATAAAGTACTTGATTAAGAGCTAACATCTTTAAAGGATAAATAACTACTAGTTATAAGACATGCTAATATTAATACCTTCTTGAATTGGCCCTGGGTAACTATAATCTCGCAGTTACTCGCCTTAAATAGTCTTAGCTACGTAGAAATTTAGTGAAACTATCCATAGAATAAAATGCGACAATTTAATAAAGAAAAAAATCGAACTCCGGATGTATGTTTAAGTGGAAAACCGAAATACAATAAGGAAATAACTCCGATATCCACATTCTAGCCCCAATTTATAAAAACAAGGCATCATGGCGATAATAGTTATAAACTGTTCCAGATATTCGTACGTATGTAACTGCTCTTCGAACAGCAGAATGGACCACAAGAGCTCTCTGTATGTCTTTAAATATCTCCATCATACAACAGGACGCTTCATCGCTGCTAGCTGTATACCCGCACCCAATCGCTGCTGAAATATCCCACTCCACTTTGACAGCTTCAATCCTTGCATATGCATCAGAGGTCGCAATTCTCTGCTCGCCAACTTGAAGATAAACTAGAAATACGCAAAGTACCTATAATGCGCGCACTTGCTTTATACGAACTAGATAAAGTATGTATATATTTATAACTATAAGGGTAATCGCGATAGATTAGTTCTTATTCTTGTTTCAACAACCCTGATGCGTAACACCTCCATGGATGATATAACGTACGTTAGTGCAATCGCTCCGCTTTTATTGCCGAGGTAGTTCCCAGTTACAGCAATAATATATAGCATTTGATAGCAATATTCTTACACTAAACTCGAGAGAGAGATATACCTTGTTTGATAGTGTAAAATCTAGCATGTGTTTTTCGCGCATGGCCTAGAGAGGTGGAAGATAAGAAAAAGCTTGGCTTTATCATAGACTGTCATATACGTTTCTGGTAGATAACTATATACAATGAATTCGAGAACATCATCATCGAACCTCTAGACCTATCTTCATACGCTCATCCTGTCGTAATCATCATCCGATCCATCATAGCCTGCATTTTTTAGGCGAAAGGGGGGTTGGCGTTCTTGTAAAGCTGCTCGAAGTAAGCCTCGAACCATGAACCAGCCTCGGGAGCGGGTTTCAAGGCATCGTCGAGACCGCAGTGGTAATCGTATCGGGCAGCGCTGGTGTCACTGGTACCGTCACATTCGCCGCCAGGCTTAACCCAGACAAAGGCATCGAGGAGGTCATCGCCGGTGTTGGACGAAGGGCGAAGACCAAATCCAGTACCCTTAGCATTGCACCAGTCACCCCACATGGCCTGTCCAGTGGGCTGCTTGCCACTGCGGCCAGTGTCGGTGATGAAGTGGGCGTTGAAGCCCTGGGCCGCAAGCAGAGGAGCCAACATGTGGATGTAGCTAGATTCATCGCAGATGTCGTTTTGCGAAGTGTAAGACGGGCAGGCGCCGGTGATCTTCCAGGCGTTGTAGTTGGCGACGTTGGTAGCAAGACCACGAACGGAGGCAGGTGAGCCGGCATTCTTGTAGACCTGGCCGTACAACTGAGCGGCGGGACCTAGGTTAGCGGGCCAGCCTAGCCAGCCGGCGTGGCCAGCATCAAGGTACATTGAGACGTTTTTCAAATTCAGCTGAGTGATAGCGTAGTTTATGCACTCGAGATAAGCGGCTTGGGCATTGGCGCACTTCTGGACGCTCAAGTTGGTAACCAAGTTGCCGAGGGAGTCGGGCTCTGATGGGGCATCAGTAAGTAGGTATACACATGACATCTCTATGGCAGTACTAACCGATGACCAAAATGATGGGCACGTCTGAATAAGACTTGACAATAGCGACAATGGCGTCAATGTACGCTTTGTAGTTAGCAACGCCGTTGTTGGCAACCGAGTATTCGCCGTTGGAAGCAGCGGCCGAACAATCACGGTCCGGTAGATCGTAGACCACAAAGATACCAGCGTTCTTAGCACCATTCGCATTCGCAGCGCGGATATCTTTCAGTGTGGATTCCATCATAGGAACCTTAGAGCGAGAATCCCTAGCAGCATGTTAACATTGTGCTTCTATTCTAGCATGGTGTTCACGAGAACTTACAGCCACAAGAAGGTGGGCACCTTGGCGACGGCCGCAGCTCCAGCACCTAGCACAGGCACGGCGGAGGCGCTGATCTCGGCAGCATAGTAGGAGTTGGCCCATTGAGTTACGCCCGAGAAGGGGTTGCCAGGCGAACTGCCACCAGTTCCGGAGCCACCCTGGGCGGTTGTGGTCTTGGTTGGGTTGGCCGTCGTTGTCGTTCCCGCAGCTGTCGTCGTCGTAGCACCACCAGAGCCCGGTATACATTGACTTTACGAGTCGTTAGCCATAGATCGCATGATTGTTCTGTTCCATTTAAGATATACCTGTAATAGTCGTTCTGTTTGACGCAACTGTTACCGCTGGCGCAGCAGGTGGCTCCAGTCCATCCGTTACCACCACATTGTGCCCTGTTCAACAAGTTAGAAAAACACGGATATGGATGAAATTGTAATATAGTCCATACCATTGGGCGGCGCAAGACTGGCGCCCTTCAAGGTAACCCTCGTAAGGGGCAGCTAGAGCAACGGCGCTCAAGGCGGCGATGAGAAGACTCTTTGCGGACATGTTGGCTGGTTTCCTGGTCTGCTCGAGGAAGCTTGCTTGGCAGGTGCTGAAGACGTCCTCAGAGGAGGAGGCACCGAAGGGTTTATATTAACACTCGACGGTGCCTTCTTAGCTGCGGAGGGTACGGTTAGACGGGAAAGAAGACCTCAAAGGACCCATCTTGGATAGCGGAAGATGCAATGCATCGAAAGCTAGCGCACGAGCTTACCGAGGGAGCCATGTGCTTTGCTGAGGGGAAATGAGGGTGAATGCCCACAAGGTGGGCGGAAACGCGGTCGACATTCCCGGAGGGTAGGGCGACAGACTCGATCTAGAAGGTATGAGGCTATCGCGAGCCTTACTTAGCTTGTTTTCGGCAGCGGTGACAGGCACCAGCATATGAGAGGATAAGCTATGATAAGAATAGTAGTCGGCCGACTAAGATTTGAGAGGGGCGGATGTGGTGCTACCGTAAGGTTGCGGGACCGAGGGCGTTGAAAGGTGGAAGGGGGGGGTTCTAGCCGGGTTTGGTATGCTTCTCGGAGGCGACACCCAAACAAGACCCGAATAGGGAGGTCGGGCAGGGCGACGGAGATCAAGGGCGCAAGCCCATGCACCAAGCTCGCTAGTAGCCATACTAGAGAGTCTGACTAGAGCATGGCGGTATAACGTGTACGGTCAAGGCGAGGCGCTACAGCCACACGAAGGAGCGAGTGGCGAGGTGTTCCCGGTGATGGCTGCTGTTGCTTCCGAGAAATCTGGGGTAGCACGTCTCAACGGGGCAATCGTCGCTCGAGGCGGCCGAGAGATCCAGCCGTCTTGGCCAGATGCAGCGGCAGATGTCAGCGGAGGTTGCCACGACGCCGGGTTCCAAGCTCTCTCAACCGGGAACCTGGCTCCCAACTACCGGGAAACATGCAAAAGTATGGTCATCAGCGTCCTATTTAGGAATCCCGTGGAGCTTTGTCGGAGAGAAAAGAAGTCCAATCGTGCGGCATGTCGTGACCACGACGGCCGGCTCACAGGCTTCACAGACCTCACAAGCATGAATTATCCAGATCAGATCAGATCGTCGGCTTTGACCCCAGTCACATCCTCCCTTTGCAGTACAGCATTGAGATTCGGGAATACCAGCCTAATAGTACTGGAGGTATGTCAGATCATACTCGTCTCGGCATCACCTGAGTAGATTGGGAGTGCCCTTTTCCGGATCCCGGATCTGCAGGTCTGGATGACTGCATCGCTGGTTTCTTATGGTAAAAGAAAGGTGTGTATACACTATATCACCAACAAACTCATTGCTTCGTCTTGGCCAGAGAGGTGCTCCGCACGCATGTGGAAAACAGGGATCTATAGGCAGATCTCTGCCTCTTTCGCTGATAAGGTTTGTATTGATTGAATCGATACAGGGTTGGCTGTTGAAGCGATGCTAGGTCATCGCTATAGGTCAGGTAACTTTGGTTGAGTTGTGCGACGTAAGGTACGAAGTGGCAGCTGCCAAGCTTCAGGGGCAGGCGTGCTAACTCAGACGGGATTCAGGTACCTGTAAACGGTGATGGACCCACTAACGCTTCAGTGACCCCAATACTTGTAGCTACAGGGATCCAAACCACCATGGAAACGAATGCCGAACCTGCGGTGATGCAGGCGACGGACAGGTTCAACGATGACTTCGCACACTCACACGCGCTAGCTTCCCCCCAACCCCCAATCTTGATCCCACGACACAAGCCCAAGCCCTAAAGCCAAAGGGCCAACCTCGGCACCATGCTGTCCGGCATCCTCATCTTCAACCAGAAGGGCGAGAACCTGATCTTCCGGGCCTTTCGCAACGACTGCCGGCCGCGGCTCGCCGACGTCTTCCGCATCCAAGTCATCTCCAACCCCCAAGTCCGCTCGCCCATCCTCACTCTCGGCAGCACCACCTTCAGCCACGTCAAGCATGAGAACATCTACCTCGTCGCCGTCACCAAGAGCAATGCCAATGCCGCCCTCGTCTTCGAGTTCCTCTACCGCCTCATCCAGCTGGGGCGGGGGTACTTTGCCAAATTCGATAGGAGGCTGTTAAGAACAACTTTGTGCTCGTCTACGAGCTGCTCGACGGTACATATCATCCATCTGCTTATCTACCCATCTATCCATCCATCTATCTCGATGCCCGTACTATGTCATGTGCTAACTGAACCCGATGCCGTCTCGCAGAGATCATCGACTTTGGCTACCCCCAAAACACCGAGACCGACACCCTAAAGATGTACATCACCACCGAGGGCGTCAAGTCCGAGCGAGCCCCCGAAGATTCGGCCAAGATCACCATGCAGGCCACCGGCGCGCTGTCGTGGAGAAAGGCCGACGTCAAGTACCGGAAGAACGAGGCCTTTGTCGACGTTATCGAGGACGTCAACTTGCTCATGTCCGCCACCGGCGCCGTCTTGCGAGCCGATGTCACCGGCCAGATCATCATGCGCGCCTACCTCTCTGGCACCCCCGAATGCAAGTTCGGGCTCAACGATCGCCTGTTGTTGGATCAAGATGGCCTCCAGTCGCTGCCCAGCGGGAACAGGTTAGGCTCCAAGGCCACCAAGGCCGCCGCCGGGAGTGTCACCCTCGAAGACTGCCAATTTCACCAGTGCGTGAAGCTGGGAAAGTTTGACTCTGACCGCATCATATCCTTTGTCCCCCCCGATGGCGAATTTGATCTTATGCGCTATCGCGCTACCGAGAACGTTAATCTTCCATTTAAGGTGCATGCCATTGTCAACGAAGTAGGCAAGACCAAGGTAGAGTATAGTATTGGCCTGAAAGCCAATTTTGGCAGCAAGCTCTTCGCCACCAACGTCGTGGTCCGCATCCCCACGCCCCTGAACACGGCTCGCATCACCGAACGCTGCACCCAGGGTAAGGCAAAGTACGAGCCCAGTGAAAATCACATTGTCTGGAAGATTGGCCGCTTCACAGGTCAAAGTGAGTTTGTCCTAAGCGCAGAGGCCGACCTCACAAGTATGACGAACCAGAAAGCCTGGTCACGACCACCCTTAGTCTGAGCTTCAGCCTTCTCATGTTCACAAGCTCGGGCTTCTAGTGCGCTATCTCAAAGTGTTTGAGAAGAGCAACTACCCAAGCGTAAAATGGGTACGGTATATGACAAGAGCCGGTTCATATGAGATACGGTAAGTCAGAGGTACCTTGTATATTTAGTTTAACATCCAGATGAAGGCACTAATACCTTATAGATTCTAAGCGGTTCAGAGATGGAGGACAAAGGAGGCGAAACTTAACTGCACCACTTGTCAGGGCAGCTCGCAATTACACGAGAAAATTAATTAATTAGTATTAGTACGGATGCGTATATAGAGAGGCCATGAGACACTACTTATGGCATGGTACCAATGCTACAGAAATGGGCATTGATACCACTACTCACAATGCCCCTTAAACTACTACGAAGTCGTTGTGGGCTGCTCTTAGCTAATACCGCTACTTATACTGCCCCTTAAACGACTACGAAGTCGTTGCAGGGCTACTCTTAGCGTAAACTCCTGATGGGCAACTACCTCGGGCCGTGCATCCGATTCCACATTACATAATACACAACGGCGTGTATCAAGGAGGCGCTAATTTAGTGCAAGACCACCTCTGTCTCTATACTGTCAATAACGCCGAGCGACAATGGACTTATTTAGGCATGGCCGTCAGATGCTATACTGCAGTTAGTAGCCGCCTACTGGCTGATCATTATAGCCTCATATAAATGAGAGATGTGATGCTGCAGAATCGGGCAACGAGAAGGTTTAAGATGCGTCGGCAGATTGGCCTCAACAATCCACATTTCATCTAGGCTAGATTCCTAAAAACCAACTACAAAAGCAAGCAGGGCTTTATCTCGCATCTTGTTCAAAACGCACGAAACTCATCTATGTGACAATGATATGCGAAAGTCCCAATTGTTACGTCATGCAGACAATCTACATGTCTAATGATTTGTACCCAATCCATGTTCCGCTCAACTCAAGACACGAATACGTGAACTAACCTTAGTACCTTGGCCCCAGCTGAACGACCGACAATACTACTCACGAGGAATTAGGACACATGAGATGCAGTTATTGGTTGAATAGAAAGATAGAAAAATGATGAGGGTAGCATTCCGTGGAGAGGAGCCCCACCGTGCTAATCTCGCAAAATTTAATCATCAAGGAAACCCTAGATATCGCTTTTCTCATCTGCCGATCACAACACATCATTTTCATCTATCGAGAGGCTCGGCCTGGTGTCTTCGGCGCCAGGCATCGCCAACGGGTTGATTCACGAGCGCGAACATTCTACAATCCACGTCTTCGCGTGCCCTTCTTACATAATAAATACCTACATTCGTACTTCCCTACTTACCTCTTATATACCCAAGGTGACTAAATCACCATATATCCCCCCGCCCCCCAAATGGCCGACTTTGAAAAGCAGAGCTACTGGCACTCGCGCTTCGAGCACGAGGAGTCCTTCGAATGGCTCACGTCGTCAGCGACATTCCTCCCCTTCATAACGCCGTACCTGACGGCGGCGGCGGCGGCGGCGCCGGGAAGAACGCAGCAGCGGGATCCTGCACCTCGGCTCCGGCACGAGCGATCTGCACACGCACCTGCGGGCCGCGGGTGCGCGGACGTGACCAACGTCGACTACGAGCCCCTGGCGCTCGCGCGCGGCCGCGAGACGGAGGCGCGCGTGTTCGCCGGGGACGTGGCGATGCGCTACGTCCTCGCCGACGTCACGAGACTGCTGCCGTCGTCGTTGTCCTCCGAAGTAGGCGAGGCGGGCGCGGCAGGCTTCGACCTCGTGGTGGATAAGAGCACCGCCGACGCCGTGGCGTGCGGCGGCGAGGAAGCGGTGCGGAGCATGGTAAGCGGGGTCGCGGCGTGTCTGGCGCCCGGGGGGTCTGGATCTCGCTCAGTTACTCCGCCGCGAGGTTCCGGTTGGACGAGCTCCCGCTCGAGGTCGAGGTCGTTGGCAAGATACCCACCCCGAAGGCGAAGGCTGGGGATCCCGATGTGTATTTTTGGGTTTATCTCCTTCGGCCGCGGGGGTTGGATGAATCGTGTTGATAGTCGGGAAGGCGGTGGGTCAAGATCGGGCGGCCTGCTGTGTCTCGGATTAATTTTTAAGTATGGTGTTTTGTTAAATTGACAATCCTAGACAGAATTAAAGAAGAAGAAAAGGGGGTGAAAATGGGGGAGGTAGAGTAAAAGAAGAGCAGAAGTTGAGAAACAGAAAGGGGGGGAATTCGAGAATAAAACATGTCAGGATCTCCATATACGGGTGTGATATGATACTTGTTGTCACGCAAATGGTCTAAAGTCCCTTGTGCCACAGTATCTCTGGCTATATACACGTTCCTTTTTTATCCTGGGGCAGCATTGTGACAAAACAAGATAGTCAATAGGGGGATCGAACGTTTAAGCCTAATAACGTGAAGTAGATATATACTTATACACTATATGTCACAGAGGCTTAGATTAAGGGCTTGGGATAGGATTTAGATTGAGTAATAAGTAACTATAGTGCCAAAGGGGCCATATAGATCTAAGTTCCCTTTCTCCAGGAGGGAGGATTCCGTGCCCTTTTTATGCTCAGAATTCTCCTCCTTTCCTACAGTCGCGGACCCCTACGAGACCGAGATCTAAAAACCTGTGTAGCCAGAGAAGCGAGTGTCTCGGTGTTCGAGTTCAGCTCGGTATCTGCTTCTGAGACTTACGATAACTTCGTACGACTGCCTCAGCCTCGCAAGGTGATATTTAGCAAACCCCGTGTGCGGACCCTGTGTGGCACTGTATTGCGCACTTGCCAGAATCCGTGTGACACTATACCATCGCCAGGCCATTAACCATAAAGCTAATAGATATAGATTGCCAGGAAACAGGGATCTAGACACACGGATCAAACCAAGGCAAAGAGACTCTCTGTATATAGTCAGGTAATCATATAGAGCCCACGGAGATGACTTGACTGGTTCTCCGTGCAACAACAGATGTCTACACCCTACCATTGCGAGGTCCGTGGCATAGGTATTTTTGTTCAAATGGTTAATATAGTACTTGTTTAGTACTGAATTGGCCCAGGGTGACTGGGACCACTAGAATGGAGGTAATCTACAAATTACTCATCCAATTCAAGTATCAGTCACATAAAAATAAGGGGAATCCTTTAATCGAAGGGAACGCAAAAAAAAACTCCGCACAGAGTGTGTTAAGTACAAAGTGAGACCTCCGAGGGATATTTGGTGTTTTTACAAGTCCCATCCCTTAGTCATTTTGCCCACTTGTTCACGTACTGTCACAAGTCCAGTACACGTATAGTCAACTGCAGATAGTCAATTGCTCAACTTGACAACGTTTTAGCTTTTGTAGTGTTGCGGTACAGTGTGCAGTTCTCTATCATGATACCTGGTTAGAGGGGAAGCGCTGGCTATGAGTAGACCGCTTATTTCAGGGTCGGATAAGGTTTAGAACGCCCAGGTGTTATGTTCCGCAGCTTCGTTGATATATTTATCGCACTGGCACTTATTTTGTATATGCTAAAGTGAATGAATTGTTATTGTATTTCCAGGACCACGCGGGTTGGACTCATTAGATCAAGTTAAATCAGAAACCTTCCCCGGATGTTGTTCATTCGTGTCAGGAAGCTCATGCACCTGTTCCGTGCCCATTAACTCGGCAGGAGGAGCCTCAAGCTCACCGATCTGCTGACCATCGAGTTCTTGCCGAGGTATACTGTCCGAGTGTAGTTGCGGCTTCTCGAATGGATCCGGTAGCTGACGTCGTTGTCGTCGACGGTAGTACCAGACGAACGCCGGTAGGGCGACAAGAAGAAATACACCAGCTATTGAGCCCACAGCTGCCCCCGCTATCCACGGTTGACTTTTTGAATGGGAACTTGAATTTGATGATGACGGCGTGTCGGCTAGGGAAGCTGTAGGACTGGTTAAAGTTGGCGAAACTAGAGAATGATGTTAGCATCATTAATACAGCCTCTAATAATAAAGAACCAGAGGGTACAGCTACCTACAGCTAGTTGTTCGAGTAGAATTCGTGATGGGGTCCAGATTAGCGGACGTGGTGAAATTGGACGAGAGAGTATTTGAGACGTAGGAGGCGGCACCGAGAACTGTGGTGATTGGAATAGTCACGATCCGGTTGTCAAGAGTGACGACCACAGTCGTAGTTATAGCTTCAGGTACTGCGACTCCAATAGATTCACAGTAGGCACTAAATTGTTTAAATGAATCGTCAATTGAACCGGAGAGGTCGCCAGACGGGTGTTCTTGTAAGCATGCGAGACAGTCGGTGTAATAGCTAAAGAATGTGCTCTGTGACTCGCAAATTGACGGACTTTTCCCCATAGTTTGGGCCTCGAGATTTGCGTTGTCTTATTCTGTTAGCAAGTGATCGCGACTTTACTACATGTTGAGAGTAGGGCGGAACTATACTCACTGCAAGCATCAAAACATGCTGCGGGGGCAACCGCGTTGCGTCTAATGCGTTGCTGCAAGGCAATGGACCACATCGTAGTTGATCAGGATAAGATATTTTCTAATCAGGAAGATATACCTTGCTCAAATAAATAATATATTGTAGGTAAAGTATTTGTGAGCGCGTAAATAATTGAAAATATGCCTAAGTATTCGTCTAGATTCGCTATTAAGCAGGCTAGACGCAGCCCCTCATTACTGCCCCTCCGATATAGAAACGAGGGCATGTTGAGTATATGATTGGCAACAAGTAATTATAAATGTAACGTGTCTGCATTTAATCAGCTTGGCGCATTTCAACCCAAAATGGAAGTAACTACGCAAATCATATGAACCCCCTTAGGTAGGATTATGATTGGCGCGCGCTCGTATGTATGCAAGTGTGGTATTGGATACGATTTGATACCATATATTGATTAGACGAGTTCTTGATTGCAGTCCGAGTATTTTCTTAAATAGAATATCGTATTAAACTATTATTGCATTATTATTATTTCTTAGGATTAACCCTGTTATATAAAACCCAGGTTCTTCGACTGATGCCTTACGAACTTTCTGTGGGATAATAAGACTTGAGTGCCCGCAATGGAGTTAAACAAGGCGACTTTTTAAGACATCCTCCTTCAGCTTCTCTGTTATTATATTTCTATTTCGTTGAGTTGCAACCTTTAGGACAATCGAGTAGAGAAACCACCGAACTGTTGATATAAGCGCATACGACGACGTAATCCTGCTTGCCGTGAGTTTAGCCCTCCTGTAAGTTCGTCTTCCGGACTAAATAGTTAAGTTTTTCTGCAAAGGCCCCCGATCATATGGTATTATACATGAGGCATTCTCCGGGTTCGGATTCGCGAGCGGGTCACTTAATATAAGTGCTTACATTTAAGTTCCTGTTGTATGTACTGAATCGTGTAACTGAGCCCTATATTGTGCTACTCCATGGTAGCAAAGCTATTATAAGCTTGAGACATTTCTAGATGCGATATAACTCGAGTCATAACCGCGTAGCACAACAACTATGATGAACCTATACGATAACCTTTCAGCACGTTTTATCCATTACAAGTTGCGAGTGGATAGTACACTATCACTAAACCGAAACGTGTTCCCCCCTTCTTGACGTGTCGCTGAACCATAACTTAAGAGCAGGACTTTCAAAACTGTCTTAGCCTGACGTTCCCTCAGTTTCTTTATAAGTGAAGAGAAAGAACATAGCCAAGAAAAACCATCGTTACTGTGGATCAAACGAACGTCTATTGCTTCGATATCGACGACGATATAGAGAACCGTCAAGGAGTCGATTACTGACGCTAATAGGTCAAACCATTGAGCTGGGGTCTCAGCTGTTTGAAACCTTGCACAAGAGAGAGATAATGCCTTCTCCGTATGGTGAGATAAATTGAGACGCAAGACTTGGTGTGTTAGGTCTCGGATAAGGTCGACTGTGGATATGCCCTGCTCCCAGGTCCGTAGAGGCGGTTTTAATATCCAGACAACGGGGAATTGATGCTGGCGAAGAACTTTCACTACGCTCGTAGATAATCCCTTGACGAAATCACGGGCATTATATTCCCCTTTTACCATAATCAGCGCGGAGCCTTGGTTTGATTGCCAGGACTTGAATTTAGGATGCTTTGAAACAATGGCGATTGAGTCTGTTTGACGATATGTTTTCCCTTGCCTTTTCATTTGGTAATGCTGACACTGGCTGAGCAACTGAAGAGGATCCTGTCTTCGGGCCGTATTGAGGCTATCCATATGCCATTAAGTTGCAGGTCCGTAAGTCGGCTATTAGTGTCGAGAAAAGCACCAGAGTTGAATGTTTGGGTCTCTATCGCCCAGTCAGTTCTACTCTTGTCGACGGAACTCACACCTTACCAATACATAACTTTCGCACCTCTGCAACCAGGTTTTCCATCTTAATTTGGTTCTGATTGAGCTCTCGAAGTTGGAGATGCATATCACGCTGTTCGGCTCTAGCCCCCGCGGTGGAAAGATGATCAATCTCCAAGGTGCATTTCTCAATATCTTCGATAATGTCATCGTAGCGCAGTTCAGCCGGTCTTGCTATAACGTTGATTATATGGCGAAAATTCGTTTCTTCATACCAAGCTTTCGCCCTTATGAGAAAATTGATGACGTGCACGTAAAGTTTCACCACAGCCTCTTTCATTCTATCAGTAGGATACAGAATAGCTGAGAGTTCTACTCGGGGTAAAGAATCTGCTATCTGACTCAAATCGAGCAGCTTCGCATTGTTCAACCTGCAATGCTTTAAGAATCTAAGATATCAATACTGTCGGACGGAAATGCAATTGATGTACCACAAATAAGAATTTGAAAGCTCCCCAGGCCAAGCTAACATACTCGGGATGATGTTGAACTAGAACGTCTAGAATGTTGCCATAGTATTGAATGCGAAGCGACACTCTGTTTAGCCATTTCAGGACCTTGCGATTCTTGATCTTGTCTTCATATTTTGATCTTGCGGCTTTGACACTCGTTCCAAATCTTCAAGATTTGTCGCCTGATTGGCAATGTCCTTCTTTCGCGGATCATTCGTGACATTGCAATTGAAAGTACAGGCTACCATTTTGAACGCATCGTGTGCCAGCTGTAAAGACCTTATATAAAATCAGCACTGCCTACAGATCACAGTAGCCAGGGGTCGGTCGGGCCTCACGGGTCATTATTATTTGCGCCCAGGTACCATTGCGTCGCGGACTTCATAGTGTCAAAGTCAGAATTTCTACAGGGTGTATTTTATATCAACAAAGCTACAAAGAACTTGGATGCGGTAGCTGCCACTCTAGATTTGGCACGGATAAATTTCCGCGAGGTTTTACTCAAGTGTGTGTTTATTACGTTGAGAGCCCTTGTGAAAACCGTGGCTAGGCGAATTAAGTAAACTCGAACACCGCTACGATTAGGATTTGCCTAGCGCTAAGCTATACTTGAGAGGCAATGCATTACCGACAGTTAATACATACTGAGATCTGTTTGGTGGGCTAAACCTCGGTCCTACGGGGTGGCTGAACTTAGGGTGACATTGAAGTTTATACTCAATCTACTTTAGGCTCGCCGGTGCTCTCAGGCGCCCGTCGAGCTTACCTTAACTCTGTCTTGACTTGTAAGAACGGACAAGTTAGGGTAGTTAATTTTCTCCTTACCTTTTCAACACATGGGCATCACCAACTACTGTTGAAGCCTGCATTTCACCGGCCGAACTCCGTCTCGCCCATATCTCCTTGATTACTGGCTATTAGTTCTTGATATTATTTCCCAGTATGGCTCAATCCTTGCTCCAAGAAAGCCTTGCTATGTCCAGAGATGAAACATCTGGAAATAATCTCGACCTAGATCATCTCAACATGATCAACCCTGGTGCGGACGCGGGTGGGAGTAGTAGTCAGGTTAGTTTGAGTATAATACCATCTCAACCCTGTTTACGTAGAAGTGGCAGATATTAACATTTAACCTACCTAGGGGATAGCCGAGGTACCACACGCCCCATCGAGCGCCGACTCCGACGATGATAGCGACTCAACGGAGAACCATCAGGGCGGCTCCGTTGGCGCTACGACTCAGACGAGGATAAGGATACGCAACAGACCCCCATCCCCATCTTCAAGTCAAAGCCAAAGCCCAGGACCCTCGTATTATCGAGTAGATCGTCATAGCCGCGGTGCAAAACCAACGATAAGAATGCCAAGAAGATACGCCTATGTTGAGGACGAACTAGACACGGTTGCTACGAGCCTATTGAGTAATAGAGGCGATAGGAGCCCGCCCAGCCAGAATAGAGACAGGAGTCGGCCCGTATCTTCTGAGAGCGACTCGTCAAACACGAATAGGGAGGTCTTGGCCATCCGCGGGAAGGAACGTAGCGACTCGGCACACAAGGACTTTACACTTCTGGAAGAACTTGAACGGCTTCGACGCGAGAATGAAAAGATGCGAGAATGGCAGGAAAAACACAAGGTTCCTGCGCAGCCTGCTAAGCCCGCCTCCACCTATAAGACCTTCTACTATATTGACCCGACACATTATCTTGATGAACCTCATGGGAGCCAGGTGATGGAATCGCAATTCTGAGGTCGCAAAACCCAATCCGAAATTTCAACAATTATTTAGACCGCACCCAGATATTGCCTTCGCAATAGTCAAATTATATGACTCACGTCCCCCTAAAGATCGCTCTAAGATTGAGAGGAAGGATGGCGCATACCGAATACCGGAGCCAACCTCGCAGCTTCTGTCGCTCGTTTCCGAAGCTATGATTGACGCGATCGAGGATTTTGTTGAGCTGGTACCCCATTTTCGAGAGCTTTTCCCGAATTTCAATCCTCGAAGAAACATACCGTCACCCTACCTCTTCATGTTTCACAGTTCACCATATCTCCTAGACATCATACCCAAATTGGACTCTAGAAGCAGTTATCTCTTGGTACAATTAGACAAATGCATACGGCAAAGCCACGGCTATGAGTATGATTCGGCCAAGTCCCTTGCAAAAAAAGGGCTTGTGTCTAACGACTTATTTGGATATCTCATTCGACCAGGTGATGTGCTTGTTCGTAGGGATGGACCCCGGACTCAAGCGTGCATCGCATTGGACTGGGCCCAGAAGGATAAGGACTCTCAGGAGGAACGAAGGGCTGATTTTAGGTATGACGAGTGGAAGTCTCGAAAGGGAGCTCCCACAAAAGGCTGGGATTCTAACAAGCAAGAAGAGTTCCAAACATGGTATGGGTGGACCGTACCTGTTTGGTCGTGGGCCTTTGACGGGAAGTTTCAATCACATCTACGCCACCTGGATATCGGCATAGAGGCCGGTTATTCTGCCGAGATCGTCAAAATAGATCAGTTAAAGGTCTTTCCTCTTCGGTATGCGACACCCGATGTCCGAGAACGGCTAGAGAGAAGGGGCAGGATGTTTTGGACTCTTCGGTATCGTAGGTACATAGACTATCAGTAGAGCAGAGACGAAGAGTTGAGTAACGTGAGAGGCCATTCCCCTCACCAATTTGAAGCCCAACGCTAACAGTTTGAAAGGTGGCAGACAGGTTCATGGTGGATGTGGAAACTTATAAGAAGCTACACCCAAAGTCTGCCACGAGTAAGATGAAACTACTATCAAGCCTATCTCGCATGGAGATGCAGAGCGGTGAGCCCCCATCGGGAGATGCTCTCCTGTTGTTCCCGCCCCAAATTGTTGGTTTTAATCTCTTGCGAAAGACATGGAGTAAGTGACCCCAGCCTGATATTTGATCAGTTCTATTAATATGCTACAGTGGACCTATATGTTGACTATATCTCGCCTGTAACATGGAATAAGCAAGCATTCAAAAATCTTGTTGTAGATGACGAAATCAAAGAGCTTGTGATGGCTCTTGTGATGAAACAGCTTGCTACCGAACAGTCTACGGACTTCGTTGTTGGCAAAGACAACGGCCTTATTCTCCTCCTCCATGGAGGACCTGGGACCGGCAAAACCTTCACTGCTGAAGGCGTGGCCGAGTTCGCAGAAAAGCCACTACTCCGTGTGACATGCGGTGATGTAGGAACGGTAGCCGAAGTTGTAGAGAAAAAGCTACAGTCGTCCTTTCACCTGGGAAAAATATGGGATTGCGGTTTGTCTCACTTCCAGCCTAGAACGGTTCCAAGTCACTAACATGGCGTGCAGTCGTCCTTCTGGATGAAGCAGACGTGTTTCTAGAGGAAAGAGACATGAAGGACCTCAATCGCAATGCTTTAGTATCTGTATTCCTGCGCGAGTTAGAGTATCACGATGGCATCCTCTAACGTCCAATCGCGTGGGACATTCGACGAAGCTTTCAAGTCCCGCATACAGCTATCACTTCATTACGAGAATCTGGGAGTCAGCCAACGCCGAAAGATATGGCGCAATTTCATCAACCGCGTCAAGTCTCTAGATCCAACGATCGATTACGACGACATCATAGACCACATAGAGGATCTCAGCAAGGTTGAAATGAACGGGAGAGAGATCAGAAACGCCATCACGACGGCAAGACAATTGGCCCAGTTCAAGGAGAAACGACTAAACTACGCGCATCTCAGCCACGTCCTACGAGTCAATCGGAAGTTCAGCAGATACCTCCACGATCTGAGGGACGGGTTGACAGAAGACGACATAAAACATGCTGGCGGATTGAGGCTAACTTATAAAACCTCTAAACCAGGCAACAAGGAGTCGCCGTTTTAGCGTTTTGACTCGAAGTCGAGCACCAAATAGATCGAGGCGCCTTATACCCCTTATTAACAAGTACCTTAATAATGTATTTATTAGGCGTCAAAGACCTACATTGGAATTGATTGGCGTGGAAAGGGAAAACAAACCCTACTTTCTCGCTAGGTATGCATTTTCTGAGACAAATAATTATGTGATAGACGACCAATAAAATTCGCAGTTAAATCCGATTCTTGTTTTGGCGATGATGTAATGTGTGCCCGCATCGTGATTCTCGAAAGCGAACGTGGTGAAGTGGTTGCCGGTAGCCGAATTTATACCCCTGGATCACCTATATTTGACGAGAGCCCGAAACGCAACCCCGCCAACAAGGCCTAAAACCCGGGACCCCCGCTATAAACCGCTGGTTCTAAACGGCACTGGGCCCACTCATCATTCGCTGAATTTGGCCTATGACTTCATCGCCTTCGACTCAAGCTCTGTGAAACATACTTACCTCCCTGTGAGCGCAATTGAACTCGCCGTAGGCCGTGCCGCGTCTTGCGTGTTCAGCATCTGTTCCTTGCTGGTGACTCCTGCCGGTGATGCAAGCTATATAATTGGCTCCTGCTATAGATGCGACCCGAATTACATGTCGCACGTGTCATCCACCATGTCATCAGAACAGAGTCACCTATATTTTACCTCGAGCACAGCATATGGCTAACCCCATATTCTCCATCCTCCATCCTACCCCCGACCATATACCACCGTAGACTCTTCCCTTCTCTTCCCTTCCCGTCTTCATTGCCATCACCGCGACGAACGATTCCGACACACGGAGATACAGCGGTATGGCCGACGACGGTTTCGAACAACGCGATGACGCAGCTCCTAACAGGGTCCACGGAGGACCACACAGCGGTAGACACCCGATCCCTACGGTACAGGGATACAGACAGCACCGAAAGGAGTTAGGCGACCAGGTGAAAGACGAAGAGCAAGCCCAGCGAGGCCCAGAGGATGAATCCAAACCCAAGCGAGCCTTTAATTCCGCCAAAGCCGTATTCAAAGATGAAGACGCTGGGGCTGGGGCCGAGAATCGCCATGACCCTTATCCCTCTGCCAACCTGAACGAGGCGAAGGAGGCACCTCAATCTACAGAGGAGGGGCAGGACACGGGCAGGACACGACCCAAGCAGAGGAGACGGAACGTGCTCCGGGGCAACGTCGGCAAGAGGCCACTGACGAGAATGGGAGCAAAGATGGAAAGCAGAAAAGTAAACCGAGCGAGAAGTCAGCAACAGAAGCTGTAGCGGGACAATTGATCCCAAGGAGAAACGCAAAGTCATGAAGAAGAAAAAGAGACATGGCGAAGGCAGAGAGGTCACCGACCCCGTGACACATCTTCCCATTGTCATACACGACCAGACCACCAAGGATCTTGACTCCGTCCCCGAGAATGAACCTGAGCCCGGGACGCATCACACTGCCACAGGCCCCGCGGGGGTTTCGAAGTCGGAGGAAGCACTACAGGCAGAGCGAGAGACAATCCAGAGGGCCCACAACGGCATGAAACGCGTTTTCCCACCACCGGACTTCGAGTCCACGAGGCGAGAGTTGGCCACTGTGTACCAACAGGCCATCTATACTGGATTGTCCATAATTGGTTTACTCGCCGCCTTCTTACTGATTCTACCTGCTCCCTTATTCCATCATGGAGACTCCGGGCTTTCTTGGCCATAAAAGCGGCTGGCTCCCTTCCTGGTCCAGATTATTGGGTCTCACTTTATTCGTTGGGCTTGGAGCAACGACTGTCCTAGGAATGAGTAAGTGGGTAAACAAAAGGGCTAATGAGATATTGACGACGAGACCTGGGATGCGGCACGAAGGGAGGAGAAGGCTATTATCAAAAGCGACGAAGAACTACCCGAGTCCGTACACTGGCTTAACAGTCTTGTCGCTTCCATTTGGCCGCTAGTCAACCCAGACCTCTTTGCCTCTCTCGTGGACCAGATCGAGGACGTCATGCAAGCATCCCTACCCAAGGCAATCAAAATGGTGAGCGTGGACGATATGGGCCAAGGGAGTGAGAGTATTCGTATCCTCGGCGTGAAATGGCTACCCACCGGCGCCGCTAGCCAAAGTGTCGGAGCGGATGGCCAGCTGCACAAGGATAACGAATCATCTCAGAACGACCGAACCGACCCCGGGCAGTCTCAAGACGCAGATAGCGAAGGTGGTCCTAACGGCAATGTAGAGCCTTCCAACGACAACGAAAGCCCGTCGCAACAGGAAGGCGAAGAGGTCTCTTTGCGTGAAGGCATGGAGGCAGAGGAGGGGGATTTTATTAACCTAGAACTTGCACTTGCTTATCGCAGCCGCACTTCCAGCAAATCTCTCAAAACCAAAGCTAAGAATGCTCACCTCTTACTCAAATTCTATCTCCCAGGCGGTTTAGCCATCCCAGTATGGGTCGAGCTCCGAGGTATCGTCATGACCCTACGGCTCCGGCTCCAGCTCACTCCCGACCCGCCCTTTATCGAATTATGTACCCTAACATTCCTCGGACAACCAAAGGCGACCATTTCATGCATGCCATTATCCAAGCATAGCTTCAGCTTAACAGACGTTCCACTTATCTCGTCATTCGTTAATTCCGCTATCGACGCTGCTCTTGCCGAATATGTTGCCCCAAAGAGCCTGACCCTTAACCTGAAGGATATGTTGGTTGGTGAAGACTTCAAGAAGGATACTACCAGTATTGGTGTGGTCTGGGTCTTTATTAAGCGTGCAAGTGGCTTCAAGCAAGGAGATGCTGGTATTGGCCCCGTTCATGGTAGCAGCGATGCTTATCTCACTGTCTCGTGGGGTAAGTTTGGCAAACCCGTTGCTTCGACTCGTGTCGCTTTGGGGCAGAATGATCCCAGTTGGCACGAGTATGCCAGTATACTGGTTACGCCAGAGGAGGTGAATGCCGGTGAAAAACTTCGTCTTCAGCTATGGGATTCGGACAAGTGGACAGCAGACGATGACTTAGGACGGGTTGAAGTGGATTTGAAGGACCTGATGCACAACCAGGAGACCTCAAACAGGATTCAGGACCGGGAAGATCGCTTTACTGGTGAAGATCAAAGTGAAGAGATGCCGGGCTCTCTGGTTTGGTCCGTTGGGTATTTCGAAAAGACGAGGATTACTAAACAGCAACTCGAGGCACAAACCTTCAATGAGAATATCCGAACGAAGCATGAAATGAAGGAACACATTTCGAAATCTGCCGAGAACAAACTGAGAGAGGCGGGCAAGTCTTCAGATGACGACGAGATCAAACAACAGAAGACGCAAGACTACCACGAACTTGAAAATTCTAGTAAGTTTGCGAAGCGCTCATTTCTCGTCACCCTAGTGCTTTTGAGGGGACGAATCGTAGAATTCTCTTGAAAGTTTGGACCTAAAATACGACGAAACCGTGCAGGACACAGGTCGCTAACTAATGGTGTTGCAGTGATTATATCAGCCCCCCCGAGCGGCGACTATCCTTCTGGCATACTTAGTATACAAATCCATAACCTCACGGGCCTTCAGATTCGAAAACTCCAAAAAGGTCAGGAGGAGTCGGGTGATGAGGACGACGAGGACGAGCAGTCCGAGGACATGCCCAGCAGCTGCTGCACTATCATTCTGAATCATAGAAAAGTCTTCAAGACGCGGACGAAGCCGAAAAACTCTAAACCGTTCTTCAATGCCGGTACAGAGAGATTCATTCGAGATTGGCGGGACACAGAGGTCATTGTGAGTGTGCGCGATGTTCGAGAAAGAGAAGACGACCCCCTGATTGGGCTAGTGTACCTCCCACTTTCTCAAATCTTCAAGGAACGCAGCCAGGTGATAGATAACTACTCCCTCGCCGGGGGGATCGGCTACGGAAAAGCGCGAATCAGTATGATTTGGCGAAGCGTTGAGCTCAAACTACCTTCTCAGATAAGTGGGTGGGATTACGGTACTTTGCAAATTAGCGGCCCTGTGAAGCCGAAAGATGGCCTCCACCCAGATCTGCTCGGTAATAGGATCAAAATAAGAACAAACACAGGGCGTGTTAAACTTTACCCTGATGATGGGCTATGGAAGGGGAAAGGGAGGAAGGGGTCCGAGGAGTTATTTATGGCAGTACGCAAACGATACTCATCCGCTATGGTGGTAGAATTTCGCCGATCTAGGATGGGCCCGGACAAGACGGCAGCCTTTGCGGTGCTCTGGCTACATGAGCTCGAGGATGAAAAGGATGAGACCAAGTGTGTGAAAGTCTGGAAAGGCAGCAAAGAAAGCTTCCATAAAGCACAGACATGTTACGAATTTGAGGGTACGGACGAGAAAGACGAGCTACTCGGAGAAATTGAAATTCCCGTCAGGTTCTGGCGAGGGCTCTCTGGGTATCACAGAGTTTTGCTGCGCAATCGAAAAACAAAGATATGCGGAGTGTGATGGAATGCCTGGATACGATCGCAGACGAGGGACTGGGCGACGATGACGACAAGTCGGATGAAGAAGATAGCCTATCTGACGAGATCCATGAGGAAGACAGTGACGAAATCCGGCGGCGAAAGAAGTTACGAATGCACACCAACGACGACTCAACCCCACCAAGCTCAGATGACGAAGACGACGGGCTCCATTCTTCCAGTTCGTCCAATTTCTCTCTTTCTGATTTCAAGAAGGTGAAGAACATATTCCGTAATCCGGTCGACGGTCTCACGGAAGCGGCTACGACGGTACTCGCGCCGGGCCACAACGATTCTGAAGACGGCTCTCGTGGTATGCAGGGTCAAATGCGGGATTATAAAGACCATCACAAGCAACTGCATCGCAAGCATCGCGGCATCATGCAGTGGCGCGCCGCGCGCGAAGTCAATCACCTCGGCGGCAAACTAACGCGCCTCAAGGGGAATGTCCAGGATAAATTCCATCATAGTGATAAAGATGCCGGAGTTGAAACCGAGGTGTAAGGGTGGAAAGAAAATGCCGGGGCGTTATTCTTTGAGTGGGTATGATCGTCCAAATTGGGAAAATATTTAGTTATAGTAATGTTAATGCTGTATCTTTACTATGTGGTGTGAATGGACTGATTTGACCCTACTTTTGTGCCGTGACCTTGCTGATGTTGGGGGGAAAATAGTGTGGAGATTGGTATTTACGATGCTAACATACTGAGAGACTAGGGTACTAGGGAAAAGGAGTCGTGGCATTGCTAGCTCGACTAAATGGCTAGAGGTCGAAGGTATTAGCAGCGTGGGAATATACGACTAGGAGAATATCTACCAAAAATGAAATTACATATTATACACACGAGAATCAAAAAGGCTTTTAACATCTCACGGAGTTGGTAGTTGGGATACGTATGGGGTTTAGCTCCTTAGGATACATGAAAGAAGCTCTTGTACGTTCTTGCTATTACTTCTTTTCAGTATATACAGAATTCGATAGTTACTACCTATTGGACATAATGGTGTGTTTGCTTGATATACTGGTGAGCGATTTGGCCTTGTATACCTAGGTAAGTAGGTAGCTAATCAGTCGGGTCTCTAACCTTGATATGTTCTACCCCTCGATCTACCCCGTTCGCGTAATTATGGATGAGGCACTGAGAGAGGTAGGATAATGCGATGAAGGTTCGTACAAATGTGACGGTTTCATGCGATGCTGTACTTAGGTACACCGCGTCGGGTGCGTCTGTAAGACGGAAAGTTTTGGAGGGATGGGCTCGCTGATTCGTGCTGGGGACTGCTGCGTGGAGGGTTGACTGACCGTCACTTTGTCGACGTATGGTGGGACGGAGGGAGGGAGGGTTAGACTGGAAATGCATGTTGAAGTTTAGAGAGGGTGGGTGGGAGAGATCTAACCTTCTAGCCTGGATAGGAGAAATAATGGGTGGTTGTGTTGCAGATGGATCGCTGCATGCTTCGTGTGCGACGTTCTAGAAGTAGTATGTATAATACGTGCGTGAGATGGGAATAAGTCCCTTCTGGGTTGAGGCTCGCGGTTGAAAGGGGGACCCTGTGTTTCTTTTCTTCCTTCTTTGCTTATGAATAGATGATCGCTTGGCTCGTGGTTTTTTTAATTGTATTACCTTCAATTTAACCCGGATAGGATATCTAAGGATTAAACAAAACTCGCTGGCGAGGTCACCACCACCTAATAACTAGGTCCTGCCTTAGCAGTAGGTAATAGGTAACACGAATACACAAGACTCCACCAGTTCCGGCACGGCGGTACTACGATCAGTCTAGGACTCAAGTGGTTACTAGCTTTTCGATACGGTCCGGCGTTATCATGATAGCGACACGCTGATATGTATGTCCACTTACAGACGGTTATTACTCACGGAGAATATGACCTGATGATAGACACTCAGACTAGCTGTCAGGTTCCTGCAGGATAGATTCACGTGGTCAGCAGTTCTACCACGTGGTAGATGTTCTAAAAATCTATTTAGTCTGCCTACATTAGATGCTCCCAAGTCATACTATTATTGCATCGGATACTCCCTAGTACCACTCCTTGCGGACGTTGAATCAGCTTGCTATCTATGAGTCTTGCGAGATACCCGGACGGATGACATCCCACTCGCTCCCGGCGTTGCCGGTTTCGGGCGTGTTATGACTGCGGAAAGCGATGTTGTACAAAGCATGTCATGCTTTCAGCCAAGAAGTCTCATCCATCCATATTTGAGTGCCTCTACTGTATGATAGCAAAATGAAACTGACTTCAAATACACTACATATAGTGTACAACATCACGCATTTCGGCTCGGGTTAGCCGTCCCTTTCTCTCGCAAACGGTAGATCTGCGATGCAGCATAAGCTGCTGCTTTTCGATGTCATTTTCCGCACTAAGGAGGTCCGCATTAGGGCCAGGGGTCACCCTAGTAATCACTCTCGAATGAAGCCCGTCTATCATTGGATGGGGGACTATCCTTATCTCTGGGCGAAGACAGGGCGTTTTCTTGGCGTGCGTCCGCCTAGGCATCACGGCCGCCAGAGCTGAAAAAGTGCATGATGGCATGGTATCTTACCCAGGTGGTAAGTACCTAGGTATGTAGGTAGGTAGTGCAATGGAATGGAATGAAATGGACGCATGAGAAACGTCGGATGCAGCGACGTTAAATGTCACCCAATGCTGTACAACGCCGTGACAATGTTCGTAGCCGTGCCGAGAGTTCTCAACATACATATAGGGTATTTCAATCAATCAATCAATCAATCACCGTCCTACCGAGATCTGAACGTGGGGGGCGCAAACGGAAAATGGGCCGGCCGGGAGCGGAATTACTTGTACACTACACTATAAGAACAGACGCCCACATTCCGTGACGACGTGACGACGGCGAGACATATCACTGCCATGTTTGATTTGGAAAATGAACAATGCGACTAGCACGTGTAACACCACACCACGAGAGAGGCAAGTCTGCTTGTGGTGAGACATGTTCTGTGTAAGGACGTATAGCATAGTACCGTTACCTCTTCCAGTGGTATCTCGCCAAAACCGTGTAAAAAGGTCTTAGCCAGGACACGTTGAGGCGCATTCATAGATGACTTCAAGATAGATGCCCTCTTTGAGCACCGATAGAAGCAAGTCGCTACGATTCTCCGCCACGGGGTAAAAAACACCATCACAAACCGCAACTAACACTACTAAAGACTTTCAAGTAATCTCTATCTCCAATAACTGGCGAATGCGCTATATCGGGAAGGCTTATCTCGAATACTAAGTAGTAACGCCTAGCGTCGTCGCCCAACCCTTAGTTGGATTCGAGGCCGCACGCCAAGCGGGACTAGCGGGCGCGAGACATTCGTTCGGGGCTGATCAACGGCTGATACTACCAGTCCACTTGTACTGTAAATAGGGACGAAAGCGGCCACCACACACACACAACACACACATAACACACACACTCATAAATGTACATATATTAAGTATAAGTATACAAACAGGTTAGTCTACAAGTGGCATAGCTATATCTCAAACATCCCAAACTCCAGGTTTCATTTGGGATCGTCTTATCAGCAGAACCCACTAACCTACTTAATGTACACAATCGAGAACGGTTTTGTTTCCTGCCTGCGTTGTTGGTGATGGCCCAGGCGGTGGTGAAATTACCCTATCTAGATAGTAACCCGGAAACTGGAGCGAGCTAGGGTCTGTTCTGTCTGTCTGGGTTATCTATCTGTGTGTCTCTCCATTCAATCTAAACCATCTAACCTGCCCTCTTGTTATCCGACCTATGATATTCGAGTCCCCAAGCCCAGCTGAATTTCGCACAATGAATGGGGTCTGGGCCGACGTAGTATCAGGGCATGGTTATTGTGCCTGAAGGATTTATTGGACTCGACACATGGTGGTTTGCATTTCTCACCCGCTCGCTCGCTCAACAGGGAATGAATGGATGGATGGATGGAAGATGCGGAGCCCGTCTTATCCCATTAAATAGAATGAGACACTTGTGAATTTCCCTGTCTTGTATTTAGACATGCCCATCTCCGCCCCCCCAGCTTCCGAAGAACCCTTTCCTTCTAGTTCCCTTCCCTTCCCATCAGTAGTGTTTCATTTTCTTTAATTTGATTTCTTCCCCATCTCTTTAGAAAACCTCCACCCCAACCAACACTCACGCCTGGGACGTGTCGTGTTGTTGTCCGAGAAGGCGTCGCCTCCCTCTTTTTCCCTACCATAACCCCGATAACGTAGCGACAAACCGGCCGTCGAGATGTCTGGGAGTGTGCAGGTCGTCGAGTTCAACGGCACCACGGGCGTGGCCGACTCTGGGTATTCCAGTGATGTGGCCAACTTGAACGTCTTCTACGAGGTACGACGACCATGATGATGATGATGATGATGAATCGAAGGAACGACAACCGATCGGGAGGAGGGGGGAAATGTCGAGAAAAAGAGAGTTCGCGCTGACATGCATTTTCCATCGTTTCATAGAGTGGTGACTTCGCCTGGATCCTCACCTCGTCCGCCCTGGTGCTCCTCATGATTCCGGGCGTCGGTTTCTTCTACTCGGGCCTCGCGCGACGCAAGTCGGCCCTCTCGCTCATCATGCTGTCCATGATCTCCGTGGCCGTGGTGGACTTCCAGTGGTTTTTCTGGGGCTACAGCCTGGCCTTCTCCCACACGGGCAGCGCCTACATCGGCGATCTCTCCAACTTCGGCCTCATGAAGACGCTCGCGCAGCCCTCGGTCGGCAGCACCAAGATCCCCGATCTCCTCTTCTGCCTCTTCCAGGGCATGTTCGCCGCCATTACGTGAGTTTACCTCCCTCCTCCTCATTCGAGAGCCATCCGTTTCCCCCCGAATCGCTAACCTCGACCTCGAACCAAAAGTCCGGCCCTCGCCATCGGCGCCGCCGTCGATCGCGCTCGCATCCTGCCCTGCATCGTCTTCATCTTCGTCTGGTCGACCATCGTGTACGACCCCATCGCCTACTGGACCTGGAACGCCAACGGCTGGTCGTTCAAGCTCGGCGGCCTCGACTTCGCGGGCGGCACGCCCGTGCACATCTCCTCGGGCGCCGCGGCGCTCGCCTTCTCCATCATGCTGGGCAAGCGCACGGGCTACGCCAAGTCGGCCGGCCTGCCCTACCGCCCTCACAACGTCACCCACATCGTCCTCGGCACCGTGTTCCTCTGGGTCGGCTGGTTCGGCTTCAACGGCGGCTCGGCGCTCGCCTCGAACCTGCGCGCCGTCATGGCCTGCATCGTCACCCACCTCGCCGCCTCGGTCGGCGGCATCACCTGGGTCCTGCTCGACTACCGCCTCGAGAAGAAGTGGTCCGTCGTCGGCTTCTGCTCCGGCGCCATCTCCGGCCTCGTCGCCATCACCCCGGCGTCCGGCTACGTCACGCCCTGGGCCGCCTTCGTCTTCGGCGTCGTCGGCGGCATCGGCTGCAACATCGCCACCAAGCTCAAGTTCCTCATGGGCGCCGACGACGCGCTCGACATCTTCGCCGTCCACGGCATCGGGGGTATCATCGGGAACCTGCTCACGGGTCTTTTCGCCGCGTTCGTATTCCCCCCTTCTTCATCATTCTCGTAGCATTTAGGTACACGGCAGCTAACAGACAGGCCCCCCCACAGCGACTACATAGCCGCCCTCGACGGCTTCAGCGTGATCCCCGGCGGCTGGGTCAACCACAACTACATCCAGCTGGCGTACCAGATCGCCGACTCGGTGGCCGGCTTCTCGTACTCGTTCGTGCTGACGTGCGTCATCCTGTTCCTCATGAACCTCATCCCGGGCCTGAGCCTGCGCGTGTCGCCCGACGACGAGGACATCGGCGTCGACGACACCCAGCTCGGCGAGTTCGCCTACGACTACGTCGAGCTGCAGCGCCACACCAGCGACATCCTCACCGCCCACGGCAGCAGCGACCACGAGCGCGCCAGCTCACTAAAGGGCAGCGTCCCCGAGAAGTCTCCCGAGGCGATCGTCTGATAGCGCACATCTGCGCGTTGCGTGCGTGCGGGGGTGGAAAGGAAAAATAGAAAAAGAGAGAAAAAAGAAGAAAAGCTGTGTAGACTTTAGAGATCGGTGACGGCATGGTTCCTCACCCCGCGTGGATGTCAGGATATACAATAACGTCTTCCGGAATATAGTCCCGCATTGTCAATATACTTTTTAGCGTAATACTTTTTCTGTAGTAGTCAATATTATACCCAATTTCGAGGACGAGTTGTATTTAATCAGTCGTAGTTGAGCGATGTGACACTTGAGTCTTTTTTCTTTCTTTTGGTCTTCCAAAACCACAGGTGATCGATCAATCACAAATATATGCCATGCCGTATCTGTACTTTCTGAGCCATGGGCCACATTCAGGCGGAACCTTCTTGCCGCAGTGATCGAGACACGAGAGTCCACGAATATAGTGCCAAGACAACTAAACACATGACGAAGTGAGGCAAACAGTAAACAACTTAGATAACCGCAGGCAAAATAAAACTAGATAGACAGAAGAGCGAGGAACAAAAAGAAAGAGATGAGATGTCGTTTAAAAAACAGCTGACTAACTAAATAATGAGGCTCTTAACCATGAGTAAAAATAATGTCAAGGAAACCTTCAATTTACGTAATTGTTTTGTCCCACCCCCATTCCCGTAACACGCCAACTCCAGCCATCATATACTACTGTGGATACTTACCAAGGTTAGATAACGTCATGTCAGGCGTCAAATCCCGTGCTGAACAACCGGCAGAAATCCTAAATACATGGATATATATAATATATAGTAAATAGTGTGGAGAGGATACGAAGTTGGGATGCCACGTAATACTATTACAAGGTGGGTTAGGGTAAACCTTTATTCCTATATTGTCATACACAACAAGCCTTTGTTTATATCTATGTACTTCTAAACATCCGCTGATAAACCGGTACCGCGGGTTCAACTCCCCGGCAGCGCGCTATGTACATTTCGACCAGACTACTATGTAGCCGAATTAAGGGACCTAACTTATCTACCGCGATTATAAGTGACATTTGACTGTACAGAGCACCACACAATGTCTAAACACCGAGCACGAGTTCAGATCACCCAATTATGCTCATCTCGGCGCATGAAAATCTCGACTACAGCACGCATCTTGTCCTCTGTAGTCTTTTTCTCCTTCGCACTGACCGATGTTTGTCGCGCGACAGATGGCCGAACTGAAGACCTCGGCCGTCCGCCTCTCCAAGCGAGCCGTCGCTGGATGGCGCCTTCGTCGATGCCGGAGCCCGCATTCCGTCTGAAGCTCAAGCTGCGTCTCCCCAGGAGCTCGCCTTGCGGTTGCCGGCGATAGCCTCGCGCTCGTCCTTATTGAGCGGCTGCAGCTCCCCGGCCACGCGCGCCAGCATGGCCATGAGAAAGACGAAGAGATGTTGTAGTACGGTGCTGTGGATAGAATGTCGAGGACGCCCGTCTTGACTTCTTCTACCTCTGTTGGTGTTTTTGTGTTTGATATCTGGGCAGCGTCTGTTCGATCCTGGCCCAAAGCGGCGCCGAGATGATCCCGTCGGGCATACTCTCGAGTAATAGAGTAGTGACTCGCTCACGATTTCCAAGCGCTTCAGGGCTGGTACATCCGCTTTGAGCGCTTCGAGAATAGGCCGGTCATTTCTAGTGTCTCGATGATATCCCCCCGTAGCGTAGCGTAATCCTCGTCCTTATTTGTCTGCCATGTTTCCCTATCGAATGGCCAACCGGCTTTCTCGCGTGGGATTGTGACTTCTTCTATCATGTTCTCATCAGCAATGAGCCGTTCTGTAAGAGACTCGATGGCTCGATGAGTTTGAATAGTTCGGCCGCGATGAACTGTGTATATCAAGGCTATATGGGATTGATCCAGTCCTCGGTCGTGTTTCATGAGTGCAGTGATGCCGCCCTTTGGAATGCGTATTAATCTTCGAGAGATCGGCCGAAGCATGAAGGCCGCCAGGTGGCCCGTATTGGAATAAAGTGGTCTCTGCCTTCTACAACGCGCAGTACCAAGACACATCTTCTAACTGTGTAGGGTCCTCGTTCAACGCTTGCAAATGTTTTAGATCGCGAACATCGATATCAATGACTGCGTTGATAGTTTCGCCAGGCTCAAAAGGTATTTCGGCTTGATGCGTGTCGTCCGTTTTCTCATCATCATTTAACGAGTGGACAAATCTGACTCTCAGCCATTTAGGCTTCTGTTGGTCGCCATCTTCGTCCCGTGGCTTTTCTAAGAAATGGAGTTTTGCTTGTACGCGGCCAGTGTTCGCGATGGTCAAAGACCGCGATTTCCTCCGCATGAAGCCAACCTCTCCAAAATCAATACCCCCACTACCGTCTCCGGCGCTACCTCGCGAGGCGGATTCGCTCCCGTCCACCACTATAGTGATCCCAGGTCGCCCTTCGTTCTCGACACGGTCCAGTTCCCTCGCCACTTCGGCATGCACCTTGGCTTTGAGTTCCGGTACAACGGCGTCATATTTCAACGTGAACACGGCTACCAACGGCTTGTGGTCCGAAGACATGATTCGTTGATGGCTAGTATACAAATCCAGACTTATCTCATCTACAAAGCCATCTTGTGTCATGACCTGTTCTGTATTATCTTCTTCCTCGTCGTATTCGTCATAATCATAAGCCGCATCACCTGGGGCCGGGGTTTCACTGCTTGAATCGTTGGTGGGGTCGTAGTCGAATAAAACACTCTCATCCTCAGCTGCTTGTTCAATACCTCGTTGTTTCATCTCATCGTCCCTATTCTTGGCATCAATCTGGTCTTGCTGCTGCTTCCTGTATTGTTCTATGTCCTTGCGGGTTCGGTACAGTATCCTGTCACACCAACTTGGCGCCCTCTTCTTCTCAGAAGTGTCGAAGAGTCCAACCGTACCAACATCATACTTGTATGTGGGTAAAAACGTGATGGAACCTTCTCTCCAGCCTTCCTGGAAGGCCTTTTTAGTTTTCATCACTTGTTGCAACTGATCATGGGTAAGAGGGAATCAAGAGTAGCCTGTAGGGATGCCGGATCGTTGTGAGGATCTGGCACAAAGTCGTCAGGGTCAGGTAGCTCCTCACTGCTCTCATCACTATCGTTTCGATCGAACGAAGTCTCTCGTGAAACTGTGGTGGGCGTTGAGTTGCCATCTGAATTCTCGTCCTCGTTGTCATGGAGCACAAACACACTCTCTTCCCCAAGTTGCTGATCGGGATTCGTGTTACTAACACCGTATTCACCGCGGGCGTGGAGTGTGAGAAGATGTCGGATGTCGTTCCCAGGAAGGCCATCGAGACGAAAGTTCAGGTCACCAAAGAAGAAGGTAAAGTCCTCATCGCCTATCTTATCGCCTTCATCTTCCATCACGCCCGAGCGGTTGATCGGAGAGAATGTGGTCTGCGTCATGATCTTGTTGTAGTCCCAGCATCGTCGATCGAGACTAGCCTGATCATGACCAGATGCGAGATGACAATTAGAGAAGACTAAGCGAGTAGTGTCGCCTAAAATGAGACGAGACACGACGGCTCCCTTGTTGCCCATGTAGCCGAGGAGACCTGTGCCCATGGAAATGGTCGACTCGTTGGAGATGGTAGCGGCCACTTCAGGCGAGGCATAGATAAGCAAAAGAAGCCCAACAAGCTGCTGGCTTGCAATGAGCGAATAGCCTCTAGGAAGGGCGGCCTCGAGTGCGTCCTGCCATTTTGCGACAGCGCCCGGGTCCGTGTAAAAGGACTGATGGACACGGTTCAAGTTGACAATCTCTTGAAGGCCGAGAACGTAAAGACCAATTTTATCCCTCCCACTACTCGAATTGTAGGTTCTTCCGTGTCGCTGCTCGGGCTTGTGTCTTGGGGTTTTCCTTCTCTTCGCCTCGATTTACCACCTGTGGAGGTGCCTGATGCGTTGCTTCTTTGTCACCAGCCTCGATACTGTCTTCAAACAGACTCAGCTTCGCCAGACCTGCGTCAAGCCTAGGTTCGAGACCGTCGCCGGCCACAAACCAGCTAGCGAGGTCTTTATCAGTACCAGGACAAGCCGCCACATTCCAAGAACCGATCTTGATGCGTATCTTATGGGGCCGGGTGTATTCGGATCTTCGTGCGTTCACGGCGCGTGAGAGGGAGTAGTGCGTCGTCGAAGTGGGATCGGCCGAGTCGAAAGGCTCGGTTGCCGACAGCGCCGAGGGATCGTGATCGGGTTCAGCAGAGGACATTATGTACAAACCGGAGTGAAGTGGGTTAAATTAGGTGGCGGCGACGTAGGGGGGGCAGGAATCTCGGTCCAAGGTAAAGCCAGTCAAGTAGTTCCAATTACTGTCCTCCCATGCGCTTCAGTCAACATGTTGGTGGTTTCGAAGCGAGACAGGCAATATTAGAGCGGCAGGGGTGCTGGCAGTGGCGACAGTGCTTGCGATGGTGATGACGATGATGACGGCGACGAGAATGACGATGAGATAGCGGGGCGACGTTCTCGCTCTAACGACGGATTTTGCGTGAGCAGGGTATCTAAACAGGCATACAACTATAGAGGGAGGCTTCGGAGGTGTTGGAGGTGTTGGAATTAATGGTTGTAACGTGGGATGTATATATCACAAGTGTAACAATGAAATACGCTCCAGCCCAAGATGAGATGATGAGGTTTCAAGGTTGTAGCTGGAGGCGAGGTTCCCTGTACCGAAGGCTAGGATGGTTGTGATGCAATCGATATTCCACGCTAGAGTGGAGCAGTGGAACGCGGGGCACAGATCAGACTCACAGGTGAGCAAAGCAACTAACTCCACTATATGTACCCCACAACGTAACTCAGCTTAGGTAGTGCAGATTGATCCCGAGCTCACACGTATGTAACTCTTTGCGCTTGATCAACCTTTTCATCTCTGGCACACTGCTACCTGCTATTCACTCGGCGCACCCGGCGTTGAGTTAGAGCCGAAACGCACACACAAAGGGCTACCAGCTAGCCCCATACTACATTCCTTCATCTACCTGGCGACCACACCGACAGTCCCGTCTGGACATGCGAATACAAAGGAGCAGCATCCATCATGTCACGGTCAGCTCCTCGCAGAAATCAAAACCACCACCAGAACAACCCGTACCCCAACAACCTGTCCGAGCATAATAATAACAACAACGACAACGACCACGATCACGAGTTCGGGCACGCCCATGGCCACGGTCATGCGAGGACTAGATCACACCAGCTCCAACACCAACATCACCACCAGCTCCAACAACCACCTACCTCGGACTACGAGTCCGACACGCCCCAGCTCCAGCACATGGCACCCCAACGCCAAGCACCCTCGGCTGCTCTGGCCGGCCGCACCAATACCGAGCTCAATCTCGACGTCTTGAGACGCTACCTCCCCAGCATCACCTCCATCCTCTCCATCGCCGCCAACGCCGTCGTCTATACCTTCGAGCCGCCCTCGCAATGGAAGCGGACCAACACCGAGGGCACCATGTCATCTGCTCACAGCGCAAGGTTCCCGGTGGGGCGGGGAGACGGGCTGTCTCTTCATCCTCAACCGTAAAGGCCTGCAGAACTTTGTCCTCGATCTCGATGCCGTCGGCGACTTCGAGCTGGCCGGCGACCTACTTATATTCAAGCTGGACTATGCCGCCAACGAGGTGCATCTGGATAGCGGAGAAGCTGTCAGGCCCCTTGTCTTGGGCCTATGGACATACGCCGAAGAGAAGAGCGACCGTGAAACAAATGCCACTCTCATAAACGATATGTGGACCCAGGCACTGAACACCCGCGACGCTCGGGCCCAGGCCGCCGCCGACAATCCCGCCACCGTTGCTGCATTAGCCGAGACCGGGCCGGCTGCACAGGCTACTACCGGCCGCAGATTGAGCATGACCGATCTGTTTTCGACATACAATGGGAACACGATACCGGCACAGGCACAATGAGGTCCGCCTATTACAATCCAGCGCCATTCACCCACGGGCCACGCCTCCTCTTCGAGCTATTTATTAGTTGTCATGAGACGTATCGCTGCGGACTGAGTAGGTAGGCTAGGTTACCTGTTCATTCGATCTTTGCTTGGAATAGCGGGTTCTTATACAGGTCTTGTCCTCACCTTAGGGTAGATTTGCTGCCTTGCGTCTATCTGTATGGTGAGTGTGAGCTAGCTGTCATTCACAAGAGCCGCAGGATTATGGAAGACCATCACACAATCATGAAGACCATCCTTATCAGAACACAATGGTGGACCTGGAAATAAGTATAGTATATGAAACACACTTTAGCACCAACATTTACACGATTGAGTGTAACTGACTATCCGGTGGTCTGGACCTCATGTTCTGCTCTATACTCCCACTCCTTTTTGTCGGCTTCCCCACCTTGGCAGAGAGCCTGAATCTCGCCGCCTGGAGGTCTTCTAATAACAATCCGTCGTGTGAACTGCAGCTACACTGGGAGTGATGTTGTATTTGGGTAATCAGAAGTACAAAGGCGTGTGTTAATGCAACACGAGTCCAAGGTTGGGGGCTAGTTCATCCGCGCGACTTTGATCAGCCAAATGAGATAAGCTCCCAAGTTGTTGCTTCCTGAGTTACGTAGGTTTAGACTGCTATTTTGTCGCCCATCCTCGCTTCCAGGCCTTAGCTTTATCATAGCTATACACATCAATAATTATCTTCAGTAACTAAACAATGAATTCGAGTGCCAACTTATCTTCATCTTGGTTGAAGGCTATTCATTGTTTAGAGCTACCCGTAGTTCACTGCAACTAAGATGACTGACCAACCCAACGAAACGATGGTTTTATCCGAGCACGCTACACTTCCATGGAATGATTAAGTCTTCATCACGGAGTGTGCTGCTCATTCTTCTGTAGTTGGTATTTATCAAATAAAATTGCCGTGGCATGATGAAGGCAAGTGACGATATCCAAGTAGTGTTTATGGTATCGAGGCCATCTAAGCAGACAGATATATTTAGTATACGAGAATTTGAGTTGATAGGATCCTGTCGGGTTAGCTGTGTGGTCATGGACAGGATCGTGGCTGTGCAGAGAGTGCTGAAACGCACCGAGCTAATCATTGTTCACTAATTCAACTCTGAGAAATTCATCTTACGGTCGGTTGAGAACATTTGATTGACATCTTTCAAAGGTTTCGCAGCAAGCATGGCCGGCGATGGGGGCTCGTGGACAGGCTTTAGGCGATCAGATGTCATTTTCCCTAATTAAACAAGTGCGGTATGTATGTACTTGATCTCCTTTTTTCAAAACTCTTGGCTTAGGTGCTTAGGCTTGCCGTACCACTGGAAGTCGAGTAGATAAGCACTATTCTGCCAGCGGCCAAATAGTAACATCCAAATATCTCCATCCTTCCCCGACAACCTTCCGAATAATCGAGCCTCTTCGCTCACACTCACCCGTCATCACAAGGACGAGAAGATGTGAGCGCAGCTTGGCATCGACGGCATGTCCTCCTCCCTTTTCAACCTCCGAGACTTACTTTTTCATATCTTCCCCGAGATTACCAACGTCACAGAGGCGCGTTGGCGCTCGCATCTCATCTTCCAAGCGAAAGAACTGCCAGAATCGCTATGGCCGTTCACGCTCAGTGGGGTACCATTTACGATAACCAGTTACAAAAAAAAGTAAAGTTTTTATGTTTCTAAAACAGATGCTAAAGAATTTCTAAATTTCTATTTGTTAATAACATAGGTACTAACAAAGTTGGGGGATCTTCCAATAAACAGCTTCGCAAGCTTGGAGCCGATATCTACTCTTGGTTCAAAGAGAATCTGCCAGAAACTCGTATAATTAAACTCATGCTTATTTCTTGATGAAAGCAAAAGTTTCGCTCTGCCATTCAATTTGGTATAGCAGTATTTCAATACTCCTAAACGCACAATATACGTTATTCTTAAAGATCATGCGGATATTCCATCGCTGAGGATTACGCTTCCCGGAAAGATTGCGCGCATTATCCGGTAGGGTACCTTACCAACCGTGAGCTCGGCAGAGATTGTCTGACGGGGGGAAATAACTGGATAAGGGAATTTGGGTGGCTTTTGGGCGGACTAAGAGTCACCGAGGCTATGTATTACGAACATGTAAGTTTGTTTCAAATTAGATAAATCACTTTGATGGCAAGTAGGAGAGCAGGAGACAATGGACTGTCACCCATGGCGAAGATGCTACTAAGGGGTTATTATCTTATATCATAAATAGAGAGTGTTTGCCACGCCGGCATGTAATCAAGACTCATTATACATGGTGCATAAGGAGGCCCAAGAGTTTTCTCAAGGCCCTATGATGCAATACTGTAGGATATTCAGGCATTCTGTAGCCCTCAGTTCAGGTCACCACTCTGCGTCACGACGCCTGTATCACTAGGCAATGATGTATGCAGATAGCTTAGAGTAAAGTATACGCCGCGATACAGGCAACAATAAAGGCCGACACGGCAGAGCCACAATGTCTCGAACCAGCCGAAGGAGGCGAGCTGCTTCCCGGTTCGACATCCCTAGCGCTGATACACGACAATTGTACGGTGGGCGACGCATTGTCCGACGCGTTAGCGCGTGCATTCCACCCCAGATCGTCAGCACCGGCCACGTCTTCCGAGTTGCGTCGCTCAACGCCCTCTCGTCGTCGGGATCATGGGGGAAGCCGTCACGAAGACTTCCTTCCCGCTGATCGAGTCGAGGGGCAATTCTGCGCTGAATTAGCACAGGTGCTAGACGGAATTCATGGATGGATCTATGCACGCACGCTGGACGTTGAAATTGCCTGTGTTGATCGCGTCCCCGCAGCTCGATGGTGTGGACGGTGGCGTGCCGTAGCAGTCCTGGTTTCCCGGGAACTTCTCTGCGTAAGCCTGCTGCAGGTCAGAGACACATTGTGGCGAGAGCATGTTACAAGTGCCGTTGTCCGCCGCCGCGGTTACGTTCTCCTGGGGCGCGTTCGGGATGACGACGACGCATATCTTCCACGTTGTTTCATCGAGAGCATTCTCATCGGAGAACGTACTACGTAAGTTTTCAGGGGCTTGTAGGAAGATGCTTGTCCCAGTGAACGACTTCCCCGTCGCATTTGAAGGGCTCATGGTTTGGGAGTCTGGGCTATCCGGTGTGAGTGCTATTAGTATAAGAGCGTTAAATGGGCATGTTACTTCTCGGCGGTACTTGAGCGATCAGACGCCTCGGTTCGAAGCCGAAATATCTTACATGTCGCTTGTGACATTGATTGACAAATGCCATCCATCTACTTGCGTGCTCGGCCAACGTTTCGAGACATCAAATCCCACGATGGAGTTATTTCCGGTCGCATTAGGACGGGCTAGGTTTGCTTCCCAGGAATCGCGGTCGAATTGCACAGCATTGCCTGCCACGATAGTTCCGCCATGGGCCAGCCTGAGAGGCCGCAAACCACAGGCAAGAGAGTAGTGATACGGACCAATAGAATATTGACTTCATTTTGACGATTTCTCCACGGCTTCAGATACTATAAAATTAGATCGCGACCTATTGTCATCGTGATGCGGCTCATTCAACTCTGCCCAGGAGATCTTTTTGAAGCTTTCTGAACATAATTCAGGCCTCTTATGTGTTTCAGATTTCGAAGCACGTGCAGCCTAACTAGGCGCCCATTATGGTGAGAATGGCTGTCATATGTGTAGACGAGGGGTTGAGCTCCCGTCAGTGGTTGGCCGAACTCGAAGCAATCGATTGGCGTTGAGCTCCGATATGCGGGGTTAGTACGCAATCGTGAACCTTGAAAGCTTGATTTGAGGTTTGACAAACTATATTTGCGACAAATCTATTTATAATGTTACCAGGGATGGGTAGCTGGGGTTAGTAAAGATATGTGCCGAATGAAGCTATCAATCAGAGACGCGAATACTAGTGAGATGACTTTATAAGTGAGCTAGCTGTGTTATACTAGGAAGTAGAGAGACCAAGCAGCAGCACAGGAAGAAGACTATTGACTAAATTCTTGCTTAGTAACTCACCGCAACTGTTAGATCTATCATAACCGTTAACGTCGTTTCGATACGCTCAGTATGCTTCCTAGTTTGCTATTACCGCAATTGGTATCCATACGAGTTGAAGGTATCTTATCCCATGGCAATACGCGATGCGGATGTACTTGTCCGGCAAGAGCGAGGATGAAATCCCACTCTCGTCGATATCATGTATGTAGGCTATCACATGTACTGCGGGTGAATCTAAGACTGGAAACCTACCTAGCCTATATATGATTCATGTGAGTTAACTTTGTAGCCTCTGTATTCCCTGACTTATACGAAACAGCCGCACGACAGCGAGGAGATCAAGGAGGTAGGGGGTAGATGAATGCGAGGGTGCGAGACAGAGCAACTGGAAACGAGGCCGTTCAGACACGTGAACTTGAGATCATCTCGATGAGTAGAACAGCAAGACCTTCATGACCCCCTTAACCTCCCAGGAGGTTGCTGCAATTTTGAAGCACCCCAACTTAAAGATTTTGTTATACAGACCCTTTGAACTTGCCTCCCGCAACGTGTCGCTTAACTAGTAATCGACATACGTTTATCTGTAGCGTTTGACAATTGACACTTCATGGAATACGCGATCTTGGCGGGGTTTTCCTTTCTCGACGCTGTCAAGTTTCATCCGTTGCTTTGCTTAGATTGAGAGTTCCAAGCATGTTCGCTTGTGGCTATTGCAGGGCGGCGGAAGGGAAACCCTTCATCGGTAATATCGAAAAAAGGTCTTGAAGAGTGGCTGATATTGAACCGTTGGGCCGTTTTTGTAGAGGGTTTATTCCATTTTGAGTCGCCGTATCATCTGCCCGATACCATTTACTGTTGCAAAGCCTTCTCTTCGACTTCCGTACGCCTTGATACTGAGGTACCGGTATTACTGTGAGGATGAACAGATAATATCACGCTAGAGTCGCACTCCAGTTCTACCGTGACTTGATTTAGAGCTGTGTGTGATGCGTATCTCATTGAATTTGCCCAACGTCGTTTGCAACTTGCTGCGTAAGCATCGTGTATATTTCATCGGGGTCGGCAAGTAGGGTTTGGAGTATGAAGCCAGCTTTGCCTCTTCACGTTCATGGGTATGTGTCTGCGCCGGTCATTACTACTATCGTATGCTATCAAGCATTGGAAAATGTAGAGCTGAGATAGAAGTTAGCTGCCTGTGGAGGGAAATCATCATCTATCGCACCAGTTTGACGCGTATTCATAACCATGTAAGTCTCCAACATCCTCGGCGCGTCGTCGTGCAATATGGATAGATGTTTAGATGTCGTGGAGAGGTATTGGTATAGAATTCCCTATCTGATTAACATTACATTAAAACAGGGCCCTTCTCGACAGCTTAATTAAAAGAAACAGGGAGCTGCTATATCGGCAGCGTTGGACTATATTTTCTAGCATACACTACTAATAATAGCTGTCAAGGATATGCCCCCGGAGAGTAGCATTGGGAGCTTCACGTTAAATGACTTGATTTGGGAACTAGCTCTCCGATCTGCTAGTAGATCTGCTCTCCCTTTGCTCTAGTGTCTGAACAGTAACAGGTCGTTACTAATCAAGTCTATAGAGAATCATCTACTGTAATTGCCTGCCTTGAAACCATCATACCTTAAACCTGATCCCCTATTTTAATAGAAACATCTACTAGGTCAAGAGGCCAAGCCCCTGATACCTGCTTGCGTTGTGCTTGCTAGTGGTATAATAGTATCAGTGTCTTGTTAGTCGCAACTTGATCCTTTCGAACCATCCCGATAGGTGAGTCCGACAGATCGGATGGCATGACACTAGCAAGAGCTCAACCGAACTCGCGAAGTCTGAGTTGTGCACAACTGTAATAACTAGCGTTTTTATCACAGTATGAAGGTATAGATGTAGGCGCGCTATACTCGATATAGATTGTAGTACCAGACAAAGGAGCGACAACCTGGATAATTAGCAAGGAGTTCTCCAGTAAAACGTAGCTGCTAACCTATTCTAGTAAAAGAGAGTGAGTACTGTGACTGGGCAACCATGTGGCTTTTGCGCACAGATACAGTTAATTAGGAATCTGTATCCGGATCTGTACTTAGTACGTACGTACCATGAAGTTAGCGTAGGACGACAACTCGCATGATATGGTTGATCTTCTACAAATGTGATCCTCGGAACCGACAACCTGCATTATCGCACCCCTCAGCTGCGAATGGCAGTCGACTCCCAACGATAGATAGCAATACGAATTCCCTGATGATATCATAGAGTTCGCTACAGAATTGGTGGTGTGGAGTACTGCTTTTGTGCCAGGGGAGCGAAGTTGAGTTGGTATATACACTCCTGTATTGCTCTGCAACGAACGAACTTCTAGATGCCTTGACAAAAAGCTATACTTACTAAGTGGACATACGTAGGTGACCCCACAAACTAGATATTCTAGTGTACCCACGCTAGAGGCAGCCACCGAAACCACACGAGGTGGGGGAATCAATGGCCTAGCTTACAGATTATGGTACGTTTATGACCTGGATATTATACTCATGTGTTTAGATGTGTCTTGATGTGTCATAAACGGAAGGCAAAGCACAATCAAAGCAATAGTCCAATGCCAGATAGCGCAAGAACACTGTTGTTAGTTACACTGAGACAATAGCTTTTGCCCTCTCCGAGTCTTCGGGAGAACTAGAAGTTATGGATACGATTACTTGTGTGACCCGCGACTACTCTAAAGTTTGAATGGGGAATTATAGCGCACAACAAGTGCAAATTAGAAAGACATACTGTAGAAATAATGTTATGGAAGCGCCAAGGCATATTTGAAATTTGTTAGCGAGTTAGTGGAAGTCATGAGAAACCTCCGCATTGTGAGTAATTAGGGACTCCAGTTTACTATTACCCCGTATGGTATAGCGTGGCTCTCCTCCAGACATTGTCTCCGCATGGGGAACGTGATCGTGAGGGGAATAAGGGGGAAATTTTAGCAAAAACCAGGGTGGGTTAGACTAGTACCGCTGACGACATGGGAGTTTCTCCATGCCGGCTAGGTAGCGCACCCTCGTAATACCGGCATGTAGCGTAGTGTAGTGTATAGGCATGGCATGATAATAATGTGCTTTTTTGGCGCGATTATGTAAAAGATTCAAAAATCTGTTAGCTCTACACTACGCTACTGTAACTGACGATGGGAGGGTTAGGACGAATCCTTCTCGAAAGTTTCTAGAATTCATCTAACATGTTCTGGCGTGGTCATGTCAAAGTAACCTGCTGAAAAGCCTCATTGTGGACTTTGTCGCCGCTGCAGAATGTGATGGTCTTACATGGGGCAGAATGGGGGCTCGTACCCCGCGGGCTCGATCGCGTTCTTCTCTCTATTGGTTACGATAGACGGGTAATGCAGGACAAGAGGAGAATAGACCGAACATCATATGGTTCACCCACACAATGCGACTCGCCTCGAGTACGTACGTAGTCCTTACAAGTATTCACCGCTTCGCGCTACTGACACGACGATCAATCCATGTGGTGTATGTGGAGCCTCGGACGGCTCTTCCTAGTATAGTGAAACAACACTGTGAAGATGAACCAGTAGATTTGCCAGAAACCGCTGAGAGCGGAGCCATGTGCTGCTACTCTGTCTTAGGCACTACGGTTGCCGAGCTGAAGAAAGAGGTGCCGAAATCCGCACGTCCGGGACAGGGACAAGCTAGGCGTCCAAGCTGGGCATGGAACCTGACGATGAGGTTTATCTTCCATCATATTACAAAGTTACATAATACAATGTAGTGCCGGGCCGACTGGACGTATATACTGGGAGGTCGTGCGAGGTCGAGGTAACGCCATTCACTTGGCGGCCGTTGGGTTCCAACTGGGCGGGATCTGTGTTCAAATTTTGGTCCAGATGATCGACAATCCAACACCAGGTTACAGTCAGGTCGGATTCGGGGACATCACGTTCTGGTAAATAGACATCAAACTAGCCGTATTCAGATACATCCCTACCACACCTCTTGGATGCTCTATATCCCACCCAATTTGAGTTAGAACTAGAGCAGCCAAGAAGCAAAGGTAAAAAATTTAGAAATAACAGTCCAATCAGTTCTACGCAAAAAGCTACAGAAGTACCTAAATTAAAAAATTACGATAAATATTTCGATAAAAAAAATATACGTTCGATAGCTAGATATGCAATAAAGCTAAAAAATAATAATGTTTTAATAAAAACAGCGAATAGGTAGTGTTTTAACGATAATTAAAAGTAGTTGGAGATGCGTAGTGTTGCAGTGCAGGTGGTAGTTTTGGTGGCAGCTAGCTACTTTGACCGTTATTTTACGTGTTTTTCTTTTGAAGAGGTGGATTCCATTTGGGTGCGCCGGGGTGCCTATACAAATTGGGTTAGAATGGGGGTGGTGGAGTATATAGTGGGCTTCTTGACTAGAAATGGCTAGTTTGATGTCTATTTACCAGAACATGATGTCCCCGAATCCGACCTGAGGTTACAGTGCAGACAGTACTTCGTGTGGTGTACACAGTATCCTACTGTGGCCGGCCATGTGGTCCCGGGCAGAACCCGGGAAACTAAAATGGGAATTCCAAAAAGGCCAACGGCTAACAGCACGGCGTGGCCGAAGCGTAGGCCATTAGTTCGCCTGTGGGATTCAGAACTCCAGCTTTTCCCCCTTCCCCGCAAGAATCGCCATCCTGGCCATGTCAGGAGTCTCGAGGCAACATCACGTGTGGTCTGAAGTTGCACAGAATACCTGGGCTGGGACTTTGCGCGGCGAATATTGACCGCTCGACAAGCAATTGACACAAATTGGGAGGGCTGGACTATGGCACGGGAGCCGCAAAGATTTTTTCTTTTCAGCCGCCGCCATGCAAATCGAGAGAGCGACAGTTCGGGAACTCCGCACTGTCATGCGCTCGTGAGGGAAAGAGAGGTGAGTGAATGGGTTTAGTGGCGGCTAAGTACCAACGCCGTACGGACAGAGCCGCAAGCTCAAGTACAAACCACATGGACTGAAGTAATTTTATGCGCCTGTCTTGCCGTGGCCGGACTCAGTATTAGCATTAGTACCGGACAATAATTTCCCTGTTCTAAACTGCTGCTACATAGTATGTATGTCTGGATCCCCTTCCACGCGATCTAGATTTTAAGTATGGGGTTTCGATCTCTTTGGGAGTAGCCAAAACACATTTGCCTCTAGCGACAATGGTCGCGATGTTGATAGCATCCATTAACCGCGATCGTGTAGTCTAGCGTCTAGTCAGGTCAAGATAGCGTAACTCTTTTTACACGTACCATCCCTCTAGCAGCCCCCCTGATCTAGAATATCTAGAATATACGTCAAGTAGACTGTAGCGTAGTAGTGTAGATGCTTGCATATCTACAACACCGTTGCAGGGCATCTAGGCTGTTCTCCGTGCGGCGCACCTTGCCGACGGAGGGTTGCGTGCAACCGAGTTCTGACCCGGGCTGGGAACGTACAGATGACATGCACAATACCGACCTTGACCATGATAGATGTACCCTGGCAGGATTAGCGTGGCACCAAATGATATTGGCTCTTCCAAGATGTTTGTGAAGGAATTGTGGGTTCTGGTGGGTTTGTTGTGGATGGGGATGGCGATCAGTCAAGAGTCTGGGGTCTGGTGTTAGTGTGAGTCTAGGTAATGTGGGAGAGGTGGGGATACACGGCGCTCCCTGTTCGCTTCACCACTCTATAAGACTGAACGATCCGCACGTCCTATTGTTGTCGTGTGCTCCTGTTTTCTCGCCAGCTTGTAATCGTGAGGCTTTGTGTTTAAGCTCACTTATTTCCGTGGTCATCACAAGCGCAAAGATGTCGGACTTTGAGAAAGAGAGGTGAGTCTAGAAGCGAGCGCCTCTCTAGGCAAACCGCAGACAACTAATAGCTAACAATAACTACAGCCTCGAGCCTAAGGGCGTTCCCAATGAGAAGTTGGAACACGGCCTGGACGTCACCGAGCACGTCGACCTCAACACAAACCTCCAAGCCAAGTACGTGATAACCGTCCGCATATACGTCAACCTCCGCTCCCCATTGCGAGTTTCAGCATAGATCTTGTCTAACATCACACAACAGGATTATCAACCCTTGGAGGGAATTTCGCGCGACCAGCTCATGCGCGATGTCGAGGCCTTTGTCGATGAGAAGGGTCTTCGGGAGCACGTCACATACTTCCGCAAGGGTGCTCTGATTGCGCAGGATCCGCTATGCTTCGAAGATATCGATGGCGCAGAGGCTCTGGACGAGACTGAGAAGGAAGTTCTTCGTACCGAAATCCTGCACAAGTGGCGGCTCCCTTGGAAGCTATACCTCACTATCGTCACTTGCTCCATCGGTGCTGCCGTTCAGGGTTGGGATCAGACCGGTTCAAACGGCGCTACCCTCTTCTTCCCCAAATACTATGGCATAGATGGAACCAGCACCAAGGATAATATTGTGAGTTCGCGAGCGTCACCTAGGGTATTCGTTATTCATACTAATTTGTCCACTAGCTCGTTGGTCTCGTCAACGCCGGTCCCTATATCGGCTCTGCAGTTATCGGTTGCTGGCTATCTGACCCCTTCAACAACTGGATCGGCCGCCGAGGCACCATCTTCCTAGCTGCCAACTTCTGTATCTGGCCCGTTATTGGTTCCGCTTTCTCCGTCACCTACGCTCAGCAGCTCTCCACCCGTCTCCTCATGGGTATCGGTATGGGTCTCAAGGCCTCAACAGGTTCGTATACACCTATCCCCATTTGCCAGAAATCAACTAATACCAGGTTCCAGTTCCCGTCTTCGCAGCTGAAAACGCTCCCGCGGCGGTCCGAGGTGCTCTGGTCATGTCATGGCAAATGTGGACTGCTTTCGGTATCTTCCTCGGCACAGCTATCAACTTGGCCGTCTACAACGCTCCCAACAACTGGCGTCTGATGTTGGGCGCTCCTTTCATCCCTGCCGTCCCTCTGCTCCTACTCATCTTCTTCTGCCCGAGAGTCCCAGATGGCTGATGAAGAAGAACCGCTACGCCGAGGCATACAAGTCTCTGGTCGTTCTGCGACACCACGAGATCCAGGTCGCCCGTGACTTATACTCCATCCACGCCCAGCTCAACGTTGAGCAACAGCTCATGGGAAACAGCAACTACGTCACCCGCTTCATCCAGCTGTTCACTGTTCCCCGTGTTCGTCGCGCCACCTACGCCGCTTTCACTGTCATGATTGCTCAGCAGCTGTGCGGTATCAACATCATTGCCTTCTACTCGTCCACTGTGTTCCAAGAGGCTGGTTTCTCTCAGTTCCAGGCTCTGCTCGCCTCTTTCGGCTTCGGTGCTGTCAACTGGCTGTTTGCCTTCCCCGCTTTCTGGACCATCGACACCTTTGGCCGTCGATCGCTGCTCTTGTTCACATTCCCTCAGATGACCTGGACCCTGCTTGCCGCTGGTCTATCCACGTTGATCCCACTGGGCAACCCGGCCCGTCTTGGCCTCGTCGCTCTGTTCGTCTTCTTGTTCGCCGCATTCTACTCGCCCGGTGAAGGTCCCGTGCCTTTCACTTACTCGGCCGAGGTCTTCCCCCTATCTCACCGTGAGGTTGGTATGGGTTTTGCCGTCGCTACTTGCCTTGGTTGGGCCGCTGTGCTGGGTATCACATTCCCTTTCATCCTCCACCGTCTAGGAACGGTCGGTGCCTTCGGCTTGTATGCCGGCTTCAACGTTCTTGCCTTCGTCATGATCTTCTTCTTGGTCCCCGAGACTAAGCAGCGCACTCTCGAGGAACTCGACTACGTTTTCGCTGTGCCCACTGGCAAGTTCGCCAGCTACCAGCTGACCGAGGCTCTGCCCTGGTGGTTCAAGCGCTGGGTATTCTTCCAGCGCAGTGCTGAGCTACGACCCCTCTATGACGATGCTCACGCGAGGCGGCAGGCCAAGAAATAAGGGATATTACTATCCTTGACAGTACCAAGGCTTTAAGGCTTTGAGAGAACCATATAACGGTTCCCGCATCTGTATCCACCCACTAGCTTTTCTTAAACAATTCTCCTGTATACCCCCTTTAGACAACTATAGATAGTTGTTAATTCAGTCTCGTTTTAACGAAGACGCCAATACTTGATCAACATCTGAGATAATTTCGATTCTATAATATGTACTAGCATTAGCCTCTTTATAATAGGAGCTAGCTACGTGTGTGTGTTCAATGTGGTCTCCTGTGCTTAATAAACTCCGACACGCCTCCACTTGATCTCTTTGTCTACCTATCTATTGAATCAACGCCGAAGTGACTATGCACCTAAAACTAATGTGCCAAGAATATGGGGTCGATTTTCCGAGCCGCATCAATCAATATAGCTGGCACCATAGTCTTTTCGAAATCTAGCGCATGTTTTCTTTTTCTTGTCTTCATTTTTTATTTAGATTAAAAACAACTTTATCCTACAGCTCACACAGCACGAGTACTACCAATCGGCAATATTACATGCTCCTACCCGAAAGGATAAACCTTATCTCGGGCCTTGGCAGTGAGCCAATCTCGATGCCATTTTTACAGGCCCCAAGAACTGGGCCAGAATCTATACGAAAGCGACGGAGCAGGGCCGATGTGAGGGCAAGGTAACACAATACTTTGGTCGGAATAGCCTCGACCCCTCTCGAGGGGTCATACCTCGGAGGAACAGGTCCTAGAATTTGTCTATAAATTGAGGGCATAGGCGAGGTTACATTGAAGCCAGAATTAGGAAACCAGAGCCCCTAGAAACCCTAAAGAGATTATTAGCTGAATTGAATCCCATATTATAGCACTTGTCACAGTTATCGAGAGTTATTACGTAGCGCTTCGTTATAATTTCTTATTAACAATCGGAGCATTAAACTAGATTTCTTGTGGTTGTAGCGTAAAATTGGGTTTACTTTTAACAACGTCTACATCCACATATTTCATTAAAAAGGAATTGTACTCGAGACCCCCTTATGAAAATTGTTCGTGACATTGAATTTCATGCAACGAATAACAAAGTTCAATTATTACTTTCCACGTAGCCGTTTATCGTTTCGGATAAAGACCTATCTCCTCAATTTGGTAAGTTGCAGCGTTCAAGTTAAAAATATACTATTGGAGTCGGCCGGGGCGTAGGGGAGAGACGATCTTTCAAGAACGAGTTTGACCACACGTCCCTTGTATGTCCTATTACTTAGCTTATCATTTCGGGCTTATCTTTCCTCCTTAACATTTTCTAAAGTTCGATTAGGGTTCAACGATTATATCTCGGCCTGGGACTGTTAACCTACATACTAACTTTATTTTAGATGATAAGACGGTTTTACTCTGTTAGTCGTGTTACTCTATGTTGTCTTGTAAAGTATTGAATTGCTGCTTATTTAAGATCATAGAATTTGGACGACATAGCTATTGCCGTATGATATTTAGAATAGACACTTCTTACATGGAGCTTTAGAGCTGTCAGGTGTTTTGTGCCCCAGAGTAAATAGAGAGACCTGCTTGCAACCAAGGACGTAGTTAGGGCTTAATAAAGTGATCAATTAAAGTCCCAAATCTAGGAGACTCTAGTCGCATATATATATACAAAGGTCTATTAGATCTACGCGTGGGGTCACTATGGCCAAATACCCTGACTGGAGCCTTATCTGGAGACTATTTATACTTATTGTTTAACCAATACTCTCGCTCCAGCTGGACACTTTGAGTGCAGTGACCTGAAACACAATACCTTTTGAACGGGCACTCGAGTACACCTTATTATATTTTACATAAAGAAGCGTAAAAAAATACTTCGAATGGCCCTATGATAAAACTCAATCATCAGAACCCGGTGTGATAGTAAATCGGCCCAGTACCCCTATCAATTACCCCTAATTTTCTTGACCTAATTTACCCCTTTACACTTGGCGAATCAGCATACTGGATGAGAATAGTCATTGACGAGGAACAAATAACCTTAAGGTTGATTATTTTGCACATGAATAACTAGATCAATCTAGCATCGATAGATAATAGGTCGTTAATACTAGGAAAAGCGCCTAGCTATATTACGAACCTGGAACTGAATACCGCCTATATGATGCCCGGTATAGCCGAGGAGGTATTCGAATACCTAAGGAAGACCCCAAACTTCGGACTAGAATACGATGGCGTTCCAACAGCCAACTTTGTCGCCATATTTATGGGGGCCTACTGGGTACTGGACAATTATGTAAGACGTATGATTTCTAGTAGAATGGATTCAATATCGGCATACAATGCCAATCAGTTCTTGGAGATTATATTAGCTAATAGATAGCTAATAATAGCATTAGACATGCCTAAACAAGGCATGAAGGTGTTACACCCAACTCCTTCCGACCCCCGAGCAGGCTCGGGTGACCCCTTCGGATTTCATGAACGCCTGTTGAATTTCAGCTCATCATACCCAAAACCCTTTCCCAAAACATTAAATTTTAGCGCTTCCAGCGAGTAATGATAGCTGAGTGCTTAGAGACCCATTCTAATAGAGTTCTTATAGGCGGCTGTTTCCACTCGATTAGCGATCGACTGACTTCATACGTCAGGAAGGGGGACCTACTTTGCTGGAGCTTCTTGATCTTGTCTTCGTTATCTTTTGCTGTGTCCGTGCGCTGTCCTGCTTCGGATCATACGAGTATGTTGAAGAAGAGTCCCGGGTTTCGTCAGCGGTTCGCTTGGTGGCTGTCTTTGACGACATCGATGAAAAGATGTTGGATGACTTTCCGGACATTTTGATCGCTCGTTAACTTAGTTGTCTGTTCTGCAGCTGTGAAGAAACTAATTTTTTGCACACGTGCGCGTGGTATATTTATGATACTTTAGTATGGGTAAGTGGTTGTTGCCTTGAGGAAGACTTGCAAAGCCTCAGGCTTCGGGGCCTTGTTACCTATATACTCAATTTCCCCTCATCTACCGCGTAGAAATTGCAGGGGAAAAACCATATCTGGGTGCGTCACTATACTCCGACGTTCCTACGGACGTTCCTACGCGTCACCTTTCGTTGCCATGCATTATTGGTGCTTATGATCACCGCCAAATCATCACCGTTTGCGTCGACCGTTACGTGACTATAGATTGGTGACTCTAGCTGCCGTTCGCCGGTACGTAAGCCTACTTAACTTGTTATGGAAGTTAACCGAACCCCGACTGTCAACCACGCACCAGTCATATCTCGAGGATCCTCGGAATTCGATGTCAGGTTCTCCACCTTCCACCCTTGCGACTTAGAGTCAGAGCGGAGTTGGATAAACTACAATAATGGCGTCGACTCACCACGGCCTTCGCCGAAGCAATTCCCCTCTAAAACGGAAGGATGCCGTTAAGCGTCTGAATTCTGCCAATTTTGCATCCTAAGTTGACTCATAGGGCCACCCCTGTCATGCCTTAGGCAGCCAAAAAACGCGACTCTTCACTCAAGTCTTGGCGGACCCAAGCTGCATCTTTAGGGTCTCAATGATGAGTCCTCAAACTGGCGGGCAGATAGTTGATTTGCGGAGCGAACCGTCGCCGCGGAGTCTTAATGGGAAATACAGGCGCAACGGGAAGCTACAGTCCTGCGAGCCATGCAGGTATGACGGCGTCTCCTGTTTGCCTAACAAACAAGTCTTCCTCGTCGTCACTAACACTGACGTGTACCAGGAAGAGCAAGCTCAGATGCGACCATGTAGTTCCAATATGCAGTCGTTGCGTGAAGAGGAAGTGCGCGGAGAAGTGCGTGTATCATCCGAATCCCCTCACAAAGGTAAGTGGTTTCAGCCTTTTTGAAATCAGAGTGCCGTTCCTACTGGGTTGAGTTAAAATGGATGAGATGCGTCTCGTGTTCTACGAAAGATGGCCCGTCTTTTGTATACCATGTTGAGAATCTCGAGATGAAAGCGCCTCAAAACTTAATTGATAACCGTTACATTAGAAGCGCCAGACGGCAGACAAAGTGCCCCTGACGCCCGCCACTACAATCAACGAAGGAACTTCGCCGGTGCTCTTGCCTACCATTGAGTCCTCAGAGCCTGGATCGCCCAATTCCCCTGGGTATCATAACCTCGGGACGCCTCAACTAAATCATCAGGTGGCGCCGCTGCAAGCGCCGGCGAAATTCAATCGAGCCGCATCAGCGCCTCCTCTGTGTACACATCATTGCGAAGGTGGACCAGCGCGGGTGAACCCAGGTTTTTTCGGAGCCACCAATTTCATGTGTATCTTCTCGGAGAATCTCAGCAAGCTCGGCGTCGTGTCGACGGGGCTGGAGGGCCCGGAGCTTCCGCGGCTCACCATCTCCAACGACCAGATCGTCCGGGGCACCCAGATACTTTCCTTTCTGAAGGATTCGAGCTTGGTGCATGATTTCGTCAACCGGTCCTTTGATATTGGCGACGGCGTGAACAATATCGTGATTGAGCCGATTATGAAGCAATGGCTTCTGAAACTATGGGCGAACCACGGAGATACGCTCAAAAAGGGGAACCCCGAAAAACTCCGTCGCCTGTCGGAATTGCTGTGGCGGAATACGATGACGTCGATTTTCGTGAGAGAGGACATGGACTATAAGGCGTGGGCAGTGCAGGCGACTGGGATGAACATCCGATGGGAAGTTATCGGCATCATCGCCGCCCTCATCGGGCAGTGCGCTACGACTTTGAGTCGCTCAGACCTTTTGCTCACTCAGCATAACGTATCAAAACCTATTCTTGCACGAAAGATGAGTGACATCGCCTCCACGTGTCTCAATTTCTGTCGCGACTGTGAAGCGTTGGACGACCTGTTTGTCTGGCTGCTCATAGAAAACTCGGTCTTGACGGCTTCCCTGAAAGGTGATGGCAGTTACGCTGTATACCGAGAGACTGGTGAATTCGTCAATGCTGTCGTAGCCATGGGCCTGCACATCGACGTCAAGCAAGGCAAGCCGCGCATACCATTCTTCCTTGAACAATTGCGCGCGCGAATCGTTGTCGGGGCGTATTCCTCTGATGTTAGCATATCCTCATACCTCGGACGTCCACCACGATTGTCGTATCGCTACTGCAATCTCACAACACCTTTGGATATACCGGATATCCAGCTCATTGCCGGCGAAGACGAAATCGCGCGCATTGTTACATCATTTGATGAACAAGGGTATAACACTTCTGGTAAGGTTTCTCGTGCCACATGGATGAAGACGTGGCTAGGGTTCGCCCCTCGGCGAGAAGAGGTTCTCGATCTAGCTCTAGGCCGGTACAGCCGAGAGGAGATCCTCAGCCGCGCGAAAGAAATTCAGAAAAAGAGCGACGAGTACTGGGCCAGCGTCCCGTTATTCATCAAGACCATGACAGATGAAACCTATGACTATAATGAGGTCAGATCGCATCGAAAGCGGCCCCTCGAGACGTTGTTAAAGATCACCCTCAAGCAGGGCTTCCGGGCCAACGAGCTGCTTCTCCAGCGAGTCTTGATCCGCAAGACCGGGGCGAGCTGGGACAAACTCGTCGAGGTAGCAAGCGCTATCTTTGAGGATATCCTACAGATTAGCAAACGGCATGACTTGGCGTCGATATTACAGAGTAACATAGCCGCCCTCCTTGCAGTTCAGGGGTTACGAGGCGCCGCCGTCATAGCGGTGGAGCTGTTGAAACAGGAACAGCTGCCCAACTATCCCAAGAACCCACTCTTACCGAGAAGCCGAACGATCCAGGACTTGTCTGTTTTCGCAGCTCGGCTTGGGGATGTTGATCCGTCCGACGGGTCGTTCACCGTGTGCGATCAGGGGCGCAAGGTGATCACGCGTATTCTCGATAAGATCCTGAGTCCGTCAAATCCATCCGAGCGGCCCGTCGCATCTCACGTGCAACATGAACAGCACCACTCAGCACAAGCTTCAGATGGCATGGACATGAGCGTCTTTCAGGGCGAAACGCTACCTCACCAGGAGTGGGCCATGCCAGATCCGCTGGAGTTCCAGATGGGTGAGGCGAACTGGGGCATTGAGGTGCCTTTCCTCGGTCACGATAGCGACTTCGTGCAGTGGCTCGAGAGCGTAGACTGGGAGAGGCCGATATGATGAGACAACTGACATTGCATTTCATTCGTAAAATCCGAGGGAAGGCGGCTCGCGGTCGACATCATGCCGTCGAGAGGGTGTCGTGGTAATGATTGAAGACGGTTTATCGTGGCGTTTTCGTGACTTCGCTGGCAGTAAAGGGCAATGTATACAACGGATTGAAGTGACGTTTTCTAATTGTAATGAACAAACAAAGACACCAATATCCGCAAGGATTCAGTTCTTGGGAGTCGATATGAGAATACATATATTTATTTAGCACTAGTAATGCTTAGTTCCTTTAATCCTGCTTGATAGAACCGACACGAAATATATCTAATATGAATGAAACCTAGGATATTAGAAACGCTCCTTTAGTACTTATTGAGCCTGACCGTTCGAAAGGGCTCGATCGCAGACCGGAAATTGTCATTTTTAACGGTAGAGTTATGATTCCAGATAATTGCCACTCCAGTTTCACTAGCTCGACACTCAAATCATCTGACATCATAGACACGATATCCCGAGTTCTTATTGAGCACACCTCCGGAGAAGGGGTAAGCATTGCATCACGAAGTCGAGATCATGGAACCTTGTTGGGAAGCGGAATCCCTCCCATATCATAGTCTCATATTTCTCACTCCTCTATTACAAATATGACCTCGTAGATCGCGCTTCTGATTCTAGGAACGACCATAAGTAAACCCTAGCAAAACAAAATCTTTAGTGAACCGAACCATCACCATAAGCTTGAGAATGGTACACCAACACGGCGACGGGGTCGACATCCCCAAGGAGCACAAGATGCGGCAGTAAGCCATGCAAAACAACCCCCCGAAATCAACAAGCAGCCCATAAGTTGACAACACCCTTTAGCCTGGGCTCCTGGCTGCCGAGCGACCACCGCGTGCAGCACGACTGGATCACGAAGCGGGTGGAGCACGTGGATTCGCACCCCGAGGAGCCCCTGATCCCGGTCCTGCAGCAGTTCAAGGAGCTGATCGAGGGCAACTCGCGCATCTACATGTACTTCGACCAGATGTGGGACGAGGTGCCCATGAAGAAGCCGTACTACAACGACCCGACGGGCAAGAGGCAGATCCGGGACTACCGCCACATGCTCGCCGTGCTCAACCACGTCTTCACCCAGGCGCCGCAGTGGAACGAGTCCGCCTATGGGGTCGGCATGGTCGGTGTGCCGATGGTGTCTGTCTTTGATTATGTCATGGCGACGCCGAGGTGAGCCTCCTTTCTTATGATGTTCGTCCTCTTGGAATAGAAAGGATCGGAGGACATAGATAGTCTGCGTTAGATGCGTAGCTAGATTATACGTATACTGACCAAGCTATCAGCGGCCACGCAGCCTTCCTGGACCCGATGTCAACACCATGATGAAGAAAGTGCTAAACGAATGGGGGAGGTTCCTAAAGGTAAACACCCATTTCCTGCCACAAAGATTGTTTTATCTTCTAATACTCCCAACAGTCCCCGAAATCCGCCGAGGTCCTCTCGACAGCGAACACGGGGTGGTTCTCGACGCATGGGAAGAACGATCTCATGGAGGTCGCCAACACACCCCTCAAGACGGACCACAGCTTCGAGGACATGTACGTGTGCGATCCAAGCGCAGAGCACCACGGGTATACATCATGGGATGGTAAGTCCGAATTCCTTAATCTCACCCTTTCCCCCTCTCTCCTGACCCCCCTATTTACCACACTCCATACCACCCATCAAAACAAGTATACTCAACTCCCCCCAGATTTCTTCACCCGCCAACTCCGTCCGAATGTGCGCCCGGTCGCCAGCCCAGAGGACCTCAACATAATCGCCAACGCATGCGAATCGACACCATACAACCTCTCCCACGCCTGCTCGCTGCGCGCCAAGTTCTGGATCAAGTCGCAGCCGTACTCGATCCTCGACATGCTCGCGCACGACGCGCTGAGCGCCCAGTTCGCCCGCTGCACGGTCTACCAGGCCTTCCTGTCCGCGCTCTCGTACCACCGGTGGCACAGCCCCGTGTCGGGGCGCGTGGTGCGCGCCTTCGTGCAGCCGGGCACCTACTTCAGCGAGCCCCTGTTCCGGCCGACGACGACGACAAAGAAGACGAGGGCCAGGTCTACGCCATCAACGTGCAGGGGATGCGCGTGTCGCAGGCCTACCTCGCGCGCGCTGGCCGCGCGCGCCGTCATCTTCCTCGAGGCGGATAACCCGGCCATCGGGCTCATGGCCTTCGTCGGCGTCGGCATGGACGAGGTGAGCACCTGCGAGATCACGGTGCAGCAGGACCAGCGCGTCGAGAAGGGCGATCAGCTCGGCATGTTTCACTTTGGCGGCTCGTCGCATTGCTTGTTGTTCAGGGAGGGCGTCAAGGTCGACGACTTTCCAAACATCGATCAGGATCATAACGTGCCGGTCAGGGGCCAGCTTGCTGTTGTGAGGTCGTAGGCATTGTGGGATGGATGTGTAAAGCATTGTCGTGGGTTCATGAAACTTGTATCTAAGTACCTAGGTAAGTATAAGGATAAAGAATCTTGTTGATAACCAATGTTGTAATGTTATGGCTATTTGGATTGTCGTATTCTATCTATTTATCAGTCTGGGTTGCATTGAGCTGCAATAAGAGTTCATATCATTCACGCTGAAAATACTTGATCCAAGGTAGCAACTTGTGAGGCGGGTTTATGGTAGGATATAAACAACACAATTCTATTCATGCTATCCCTATGTTCAAAGGCCAACGCAGCATTGTTCGTGATTAAGCTTCATCTCTCGTCAAAGATACAGAGGGGTTTAGCCTCTGTAAAATACAATCGAATTCCCTACCCGCTCATTGGTATCCCTTCTACGCCATTTTGAAATCAGACGTATACAGCCGTGGTTCTTCCCCGTCGGGTTCACGGATTCCCACGGCCAGCGGGCGGCCGGTAGTTGAACCCCATACCCAACTAGCATTGCATCTTCCTTCGCCACGTAAGTTCCAATATCGGTTTCTGGTATTCGAGGGGTGTTCCTCTTACCCAAGATACACGCAAGCCATGCGACTAGACTAACATATCTGAACGCAAAGAAGCCTTCTGCATCGGTGCAAAACTGGAAAGATCTAGGCTTCAGGTTCTATATGGAGAGACGTCTGCGATCTCTCTCACAAGCGTCCTGCTCAAAGTCTATATGTAAGATATCCCGGAAATCGGGCGAACTCTTTGGGTTATCGCCTGAGCCATCGAGCATTTGAGGGTGCCACATTATTCGTAAACCGCCCAAATGTTCCTTCGTGTTCGCCGGAATGGTGCATCATTGAAGGTGTAGTTCTATAACGCAATGCATCATAACGGCAGCGGAGCACTGCTTGGTCTATAGCTTCCAAACTGAACCCTGCCACAATAACGAACGATAAAACGACCATACCAAGCCAGACTGGGGTAATCCTATGGCCTTTGTGCCTCTTCGTCATTGACGTGGCCTTGCATGGAAGCCGTACTTGGTCCTGGTGAAGGTGCTAGGTTATCAAACAGACCTGATCCAGCAGTACTCGGACCGGCGACATTAGGAACGGCAGCGGTAGTTGTGTCACCGTCCAGTATTACTTCGCTCGGAATCGCTGGTACAGATAAATGTGTGCCTGCCGTATTTAGCATGGCACCAGCTTGACTGGCACCGTTTGTTTGGGCCGGAGGTACTGCACCACCATTATGATGGGCTGGTGGTGGTAGGGGCACAGGGTTGTGGGCTAGGTTGGTCAGGTCGGCGTTGAAATCGATGAGGTCACTACCATCGCCCATATCATCGTCCTCGAGACCATCGCCCTCCTCGAAAGCTTCCGCATCTGGTGGGTGAGTTTGGTCGACTTGATTTGTTGCCGCGCCTCCAGGCCGTCGTCGCTGCCCCCGTCCCTCGCGGTACTCAGCAAACTCATCTCGAGTGTTGAGGTGGTGTCGTAGGCCCATGACGCCCGTGCCGGAAAATACACAGAAAACTGCGCGCTGATGCTCGGTAAAGTCTGTAACATGGTGAGTACGGGTTGAGAGTAAAGGACTAAATGCTCATACCTGCAGGTGCTTCGCGACAGAACCTATCTAAATCATCGCGAAGAAATGCAGGCACCCCGGTTAAACTCAAATGGGTTAACTTGGGGCAGCAATTGAGCAGTTTGATAATGCTCTGGAGCAATAGATTAGCTTTCTTAGGTCTATATCGATTTCTGGAGAGAGCCTTACCGGCAGCGTTAGGTTGGTACAGTAGCTTAGATGGACGCGTTCTAAACTGGGAGCACGGACGTCGTGACCGGGGTGGTTCGCTGGGTTTCGATGCTGTGAGCGGTGATCATTGGCGGTGGCCAGCGCGTACATGCTCCTGTCAGTGATGTGTGCGCATTTTACAAGCCCTATTCTTTTAAGCTTGGGCAAGGTAGCGAGGAGTGTGATAGACTCGTCGGTCAGGTTTGTGCAACAACCCAAATCAATGTAGCGGATGCGGTTGCAGCTGCGGACCAGGCGCTTCACTGCATCGTCTGTAATGTTGCGACAGTGGCCGAGATGCACATAATGTAAATTTTTTTGCAACTTGGCAATGGCGTGAACGGCGACGTCGGTGATGTTAGCACACTTGGCGAGAACCAGATTCCGCAGTCGCGGGGCTATGTCGATGATTTTCTCGACAGCCCGGTCAGTCAGACGTGAGCAAGAAGTGAGATCTAGTATACGCAGATTCTCATAGGTCCTATAAGGCGGAAGGGCGAGGAAAGCGCCGTCGTCGACATTTTCGCAACTTGCTAGTCGTAGCTCACGCAATGACTGTTCTTTGCTGAGAAGAGCCGCGACGGGCTCATTGCCGACGTTGATGCATTCGTGAAGATCGATTTCAAGGATATTGGGGCAGTTATTCGCGAATGCGAGCACAGCCGCATCGTTCAATTGATTGCAGTCATTGAGTTTGAGCTATATCGATCGACGTCAAGTCAGTGAGCTGTAGCGCTAAGTAAAGGGGGAGTAGAAGTAGGAGGTGGGATCTATCAGCATACCCGCTTGATGAACCGGCAATTCTCAGCTAATTGGACGAGGCTCTCGTTCGAGATCTGCCTGCAGCCAGATACGTTCAGGCCTTGCAGTTTACGACAGGTCTCGGCAATGGCGACTATAGAGGCCTCAGTGATGTTGTCGTCGCCCGATATATCCAAGGCCAACAGGTGCTGACTGCTCCGAACGAGGGGCACCAAACCGACATCGGTCAAATTGCGACAGTTGGTCAGAGTCAGGCGCTCGACACGGGTGCATACGGCGAGGGGCGTGACACTGCCGTCGTTGACGAGGTCGGCGAGGGCGGCAAGATTCAGACGCTTGATAAAGTCGGTGTAGGTGAAATAAGGCCGCTCGAGACCGAGGGTGGTGCATATGGACGAGTGCTTGTGCCACGTGGTGCACGAGGGCCGGTGCCACAGGATTTCCACGACGTTCCTAGCCCATCGTTTGCAGGTCAACATGCAGTTAAGGAGTTCCTTGGGGTCGCTGATACGCGAGAAGATGCTGATGAGGATTTCGCTGGGTAGGGCCGCGACGGTGGGCAGACACTCGGAATCGGCGACCTGCATGTCTTGGAGGTTGGGGACGACGCCGAGCGAGGACTGGGAATCGTTGTTGGCGAGAAAGAAGTCCGACTCTTCATTATCGGGGGGCGCGGGCGAGTTGGTAGATGATGAGGATCTCGAGTCTCTTGATTCCTCGGCGGCGACAGGAACAGGAACGGGAGCTGGCAGGGGTAGGGACAGTTGATTGGGATTCGAGGCGGCGGCCGTGGTAGCAGTAGTTGCGGGCGCGGGAGTAGCGGTGGTATTGGTCGAAGTGCGAGCTGCGATGACATCGAGCGCAGGAGCCGGAGGGCGCGCCATCCTGGAGCAGGGACGAGACGTCTCGAATGGTATGAGAGAGATGATGTTAAACCGAGACTCGAAAGCGACAACTATACTAGGTTAGATGGAGATGGATTCTTAGGCATAGGGCGTTGTCGATGCCCTTGCCGCCGTCGTCGCCGCTGTTCAAAGCTACGAGATGAGTTGAGGTTGAATGAGTCAAACCCGAAACCAGATGCGAGAGCAGCGGAACCAAGCGGGGCGATACCGGGCCTGGACTTGGACCTGAACCCGGGCTGGTGGGCGTGGATGAAGATGTTCGTCTCCGTCTGTCTGTCTGTCTGTATCTAGACTTGATTTGTCCTTGTTCCTTGTCTCTGGAATGATGAGACGAGGCTGGGCGGGGGACCTGGAGTGTGGATTGTGGAGGATGACGACGGCGAGACCAACAACCTAAACGATGCAAAGGAAGACGAGATGAGAGATCAGTCGAGTTTGATGAAAAAAAAGTATGGCCTCCCTATTCGGACTACTTGATTCATGCACCGAGCAGCGCAAGTTGTAGCGCAACAACACGAGTATACTAGGCGTCTCTGCTATTGCCGGATGTGGGTGGATGTGGATGTGGATTGGGTGAGTTGGGTTGGAGAGTGGGCTGTCTCTAAGTACTGTAGTTCAGTGTTCCCCAGGCAGGTGGAAGACGGCGGTGATGATGGTACCCAATGGGCAGGAACGATAGATGTTGAGCCAGAGTAGGCGGTGGTGGGTTTAGGTACTTGGTTCGGTTGGTAGGTAGGTACCTGTATAGCGCCTGGACAACACCTACACGAGGCAGCACCCACTGTAGCGTAGGTACTAGGAAGCGGGCACATGTAAGCGCCTGGTGACTTGTTTGTTTGTTTGGTTGGCGCTGTGACTAAGGTTTTGCTTAAATCTGCTTATAAAATCATATTATTACCACCTGGGCAGTGTCATGTGTGTGTTAGCGACCTGGTAATAAAACAGCTAAAACATACATGTTTAGGTACCTTATGGCGACGCGGCGCAAACATATCTACAGCGCCTATAATTGGCCCCGCGTACGCCTGACATATTAAAGCCCGCCATAAGGTGCTTTAAGTACCTATTATCCCCAACTTCAAGCTTCTAGATACGCGAAGCGACTATAGTAGGCAATCGGAACTTGTAGCATTGACGTCACCGGGTCTGGCTACCTAAGGCACCTACTGGTTAGGTACTCGTAAAATGATACTGTATGTAAGTAGGTACCTGAGGTAGTATAACACATCCCGCAAACACTTCAGGCTTCATAAACTTTGAAAGGTATGATCCTTATTTTCGGTCACAATTTGTCCCAATCATGGCCAACATATCATAATGACGACATCGAATTCTTATCCTTGCCAAGCTCGACGATGTACATAAGGTTTTGCTACGAGGTCACCTTGTTATCCCTAAGTCCATGCGTATGCGAGCGAACGGTGCTCTTATCCTAAATCACCGTGATGAGCCTCGGCCTTGGCGATCCGGATTAGATGAAACATGGTTGGAAAGAAACGGTTTTCTCGTGATACGTATTACCCTAGGTACCCTACCTACCTACCTACTTACTAGATACTTACTTAAATACCGGACATAGGCACATGTGTAGGTTAATAGGCCTTGATTTCATTAACGCAGGCGACAAGCTACGAACCTGGTCCTTTCATCACTTGAGGTCCTCACGTGAGTTTAGGCCATTTGACCATGGCACACTTTACGCTATTCTTTTCGATGAACAACAACATTCTATCCTTACAACTTGCTAACCTAGCCTTAGTAGGTATGTAAAGAGAACTGGAGATAGGAGGAAGAAGTCAGTAAGGTCCTCCTGACAGCGTATTTAAAACTGTAAAGCTAAGAGAAACCTCTCTCACTCGCTGGCTTTAAGATGCCTTGCCATTCTAGCTGGTGGTGTGACAGCTCCGGACAGCGGGCCTCGTTGCGTTTGCGTCTGACACCGTTGGAGAGCCACATGGTTAGCGGAGCATCGGGAACTCAGGGGTGCATTAGGGCAATCTATATATGTAGTAAGACAGCATAGCAGTGTCGTCTCTCAAACAAAATAACGGCTTCGTGCTACAAAGCTACCTAAATATTAATACATCCGAAACCTTCAGGCTACGCGGCTTCGGTTGTAAAAACCTCCTCGGATACCTGAAAATCCTAATCATACATTGATACTATAAAATTTACGCGGCTTGCCGACTGGGTTGACTGTTGCAAATGGTCAGCTAAGGGCTACAGGTCCCGGTTGTCTCTTAATGAGACTGACTATTTCTATGCTCATTTACTCATACATGGGCAGCATCATGGAAAGGGCCGCTAAATGCTACCGTTGTCTGACATCTCTCGGGTTTTCGTCATGATAAGAGCCATTGAATTTGGGTTCAACTATGAATAGGGGGTTGAATGATTCGACGGGATCGGGATGGAGAATAACAGAAGTGAGATGGTGAGCAAACGGAAACCTTGAATGATAAAGCATGATCAGCCCAACTTGCGGCGCATCGTAAATCAAGCATCCTCATCCGTATAGTTACCCCCTCGGTACTAACTCAAGAGGTACTTATTTACGACATGGCTGGTACAATCATTGTGACTAGCGCTAACAGCTTCATGGCTGTCTACCATACAGCAAATAAACACATCGGTCTTAACTACCCTCAATAAATGAGCCTGAAGTATAAGCACAAGGTTACGAAGGACGAAAAAACTTCCCATTCAAAATTATCCGGAAACTCGACTTCACTAGGTCTGAAGCTGTGAATGCGTTCGCAGGTAGCAATAGCGCTGGAGTTCAGCAGAAGAAACTGATGCCTCTCACGACCATTGTCTGTAACGCATTCTACCGGACCACGATGGGGGACCCGGAGCCCACCGGACGACGGACTCGAGAAAGCCACCGGGGTCAATCATATCTCTTACTCCGCGTATGTCCTTCGGTCTGTAGGTAGCTCGCAAGAGGAAGTGACTATCACTACCCTGGCTACAATGGCTTGGACAGATATCCGCCACGTATGCCGGAGGGCCTGGACAAGCTTTTCAAGGCAGGCCTTGAAAAATATAAGCAGGGTCATGGGTTTTAGAACTCCAACATTATGCCAGCCCGAAGTTAGTTATCTTGATGTGGACGCACACTTACAGCGGTACCTGGAAAAGGTAAGCGGATCTATCCTATCCATCTCATTATACGGTGGCAAATGTTGAACTCTGATAACGCGTCTTGGGATAAGTCTCTCCGCAAAATCTCAACAGTAGCCAGCAACCCGGGAGGCATAATGGACTCGCGGGCGTTATGCATCAACACGTTCGTTGTCATGGGCCTTGCAAGGGTAGGGTGTAGACATCTATTGTTGTACGGAGAACCAGTGAAGTCATCTCCGTGGGCTCTGTGTGACTACTTGACTATATGAAGAGAGTTTCTTTGTCTCGGTTTGATCCTTGTGTCCAGATCCCGGTTTCCTGGCGCCCGTCATATTGGCATGCATGGAGAGATGCTTCCTGCAGTTATTGTAACCCGGCCTGATGGTTCTCGGCATGCGGCGATCCGCCAATGTAGGTATCGACGTCGCCGAGCTCGTGCTGAGTTTGACTGCGGCTGTGTGAGACATATGGTGCCGGGGCCGAGCTTGGCGGAGAACCTGGACGAGACGTAGCAGGAGAGGTTGTGAGTAAAGATAGCCGAGTGGCACAGTGCTGGAGGTTGGGTTATAGAGTTGCTACATTTACTCTGAAGCAGATGGGTAGGATTAGCGATCTCAAGGTGTGTAAATTGAGCATGTAGAAAACGAGGAAGGACGGTCACTGTACCGCCTCCTTGTGGATAGATCTAAACTAGCACGCTGATATCTACTCAGGTGTAGGTAGCGTTGTTATTGTTGTCGTGATACTCGTCCTCTGGAGATATGGAAGTACAAGCTTGGTGTCTCTGTTATTAGGGGCGCTGCTTGGCTTTATCTTAATTTATTATGCTGCCTACGATGGCAACGACTTCCACTGTTTTGAATTAAAATGCCGATGAACTCGTCGAAGAATTGTAGAGACTTAGTACCAGTAGTTTGGGTTAGAGGTAGAATTAGAAAACCCAGGGAGCAACAGGTTTAGGAGGAAGGTAAGAGGGAGATGTTATATCCCTCACTACCCCTTTCTACCCCTTTCTACCCCATCTACACTGGAAATCAACACGTATTATGAACTGCCCGGCGTTACGCTTGTTATACAATTAGAATATCCTAAAAAACAGTAAGGATTCATGCCCGACCCCTGGTGCCCTCTGAGAATCGTGGCATACCTATATGTAGCTACTCATATCTCTTTAGTTCCTTGGACACCCTCACGGTCAACAAACCGTCTGTGAAATATCGACATCTCCATCTTCCTGCATGCCAAGTCCCAATCCGTCGTCCACTTCTTGAAGAAGGGCTGATAGCCCAGTAAACCCCCAACCCAGCGACCGACAACGATACCCAAGGCGCGTGCTAGTGTGTGGCTGAAAGGTATCCATCGAGGTAGCGAGAGATACGAGCCACCAGCATCAAAAATCTGTCGAGTATATTGTTAACCACTGCGAAAAATCCCGCATTAGGAAGAGAAGAAGGAAATAACGGGACTTACACTCATGACCTGCACCAGGTTGATCTTCTCCCCCTTCACAACGACGAGATCCTGATATGCATACCAGTTCTCAAAGAAGACGGTATCAAGGCGGAACATCTCATCGGTATCTTGTCCTGAAAGCAAGAAGACCGTCCTCTCACCATCCCATTCATCATCAGCGCTCTTGGCTTGCACACCGAGCTCCGTCACGGGCGAATACAGGCGATGATCACACCACGGCCGGAGTTTGAATTCGCCATCACTTGGACTCAGAATGTGTTCCACGCCTTCTATCTCCACGGCTAACCGGCCTTCTAGCACCTCGATGTATTCCTCTTGATACGGATGAAAGTGAAGAGGCGGCTTCTGCGCCGCTACCGCCACGACACGCGGATGTCGAAGATGAAAGGTCACCTCGTAGGCGAACACGCGAGCACTATCGTGTGGATGGTCAATGATACGAGTGACGATGCCGCCTTCAAAGCTACCATGAATTGTTAGTGTGTCATTCCTTATAAAGCTATCATATGGTATTCATAAGGGGAAGTAGTTAGGCATTAGTAACCCAATCCAAGCCAGGGACAGCCTTTCTGATTACTTGCTGGGTTGCTTGGCTAAGAAAGGGGGCGAGCACACTGGTGCCATATTTCGGGGCTCCGTCTAATATGACGCTTTGCATAATAAATAGTAGAACTACCTAGGTAGGAAGATGGAGGTTTGTGGTAGTCAATGGACACATCTACTTACGCAGTGATGGTTTTCCCTAAATAGGGATCCGAAGGCTTCAAGGTAGACATCTTTAATAATTCCCAAAAATACAAGAGGCAAGTAAAACGGAAGCATACGCAACGGCATATCTCACAATGCCAGCAGGCAAATGCATGCCTTATCAACAACTTCAGAACGCACCATCGAGTTCAGGGCCAACTCGATGGGCGGCCTGTGCCGTCCGCTCAGATGACTCGTAAGCATTGGATATCGAGTCTATTGTGGCTGGCCATGTTACCCAAGCACTCTTAGCAGGGTGTCGACACCATGTTTGGCATGGTCTCCATCCGCCAAATGCCTACCATGGACAGGATCGCTTGTTTGGGAAGCGCACCATGTCACCGAGCGAGCTTAGCACAAGGCATATTCGTCCCTTCTCCAATATGTTAGGCGACGAATGAGTTGTTATCCTCTCGCCATCAGTCATATCGACTCACGATAGGATAACCCGGTATGTGGTGCACGTGGTTTACTGAGAGCGGAGTCGTGTGTCTAAACTTACCCTGTCTACGCGAATACCTAGTCACAGCAACTTCATGTCGTAGCGAGCTCATCATCTAGGCGAGCGTTGTTGTTGCGACTCACTGATCACGGCCTGACCTCGCTGCGGACGGCAGCCTATTCTAGGTCTATTAGGTAGGCATCAACCAGGCCCTTGCGCGCAAAGCCATGCTGGAAGTGGAGAACCTCGCTCCGCGAGAATACGACAATCGGGCCTGAATTGTCAAGTAAGGTATAGTAACATGAAACTACGCCGATGACGCCGATGAAGAGAGTTTCAAGAATGCATACGAAACAAATCGGGTTACTGGTAATGCGAATGGTTGGAAACCTTGGGACGTCGGTTTTAAGCTGGTTTGTTGATATGAGCAGGAAAGCTGACGGACAAGGAAGACCTGGTCTATTACAAAAGCAAAAGAGCTAACCGTAGTAGATAGTCCAGCGGTACTTACTTACTTACTCCACCTCTCAGCGCCTCCCGCTGAAGATCAGCCCGCGTCTTATATTGACGATGAAAGCTCTCGTTTCGAAAACAAGAAAGACAAATCTTCCACGTCTTGGGGACCCTGGAATGCGATTGGGTCGAGGTTTATTTCGAAAGTACCATGAGCCATGTCCATGTCCTTGGGTCTGTTGGGTTGTACACAACTTAACTAACCCTGCCCGCAAGACATATTATTTGTACCAGGGGATCTGCCACCCCTGGGGTGTGTTGTGCTGCGCTCACACCCTACATATCGTATAAGTCAGAAGGATGAGATGGCCACGTGGGTCTTCCAAACTCGAAAGATGCTCATATAGAGTCTAGAGATAGGTAAATAGTTAGATGGACGGTCAGACAGGCCAGACGTGCCGAGCAACCTCCATGAGGTTACAATTTCGGCGGTGAGGCTGAGGTGCTTGGCTCTGCCCTTGCCCGTAAGAGTCGACCGGTCGGAGCAAGTAGATCTCTCTGATGAACTCCCCACAGTCCCGGGCAAAAATAGCGAGTGGTTGACTGGATCCTGCGCGTCACATTGATCGCAGCCGCATTAGCTTCAGCAACTCCCCCGGTCCCCATCCCATCAGCTGCAACCTGCGAGTACTATGCGTCCGAGCCGGATGATTTTCTCTGCGCTGCCCACGCGGCGAGGTTGCATGATGCTAGGATTAGAAGCAGCCCGTGGGTTACATTCGGGCTTTCTGCGAGCCTCCTCGATCTTCGGTACCGCACTGGGTGAATGCGTAGTATGCTGTCTGGATAACATCATGGCGCGTGATGAGACATACATTGCGATGGGATATCCCGTTCAAAGTAGGTACACTATGCACAACGGCTGATTTTTGAATTGATAATGACGCCCATTTATTGAAGCGAGATCCTATCTAACCTAGCTATTGGTTCTGTCGTGGGACATTATTGGTCTGAGGCCGAGAAATGTCACATCATAATTGATTGTCACCACCATTACTGCCGTTACTATAGTCTCGTCATCGCCATTTCTGGAACTCGGGCGGTAACTTGAAACCACCTGGGACTAGCTCTTCAAAGATCTCTCAGGGATCATACCGTCACTGCTCTTCACGACGTCTTCAACTTTGGCAATTAAACTCGCCGTGGCCTCGTTGGCTAGGGCGTCATCTTGAGCGTCCCACCAGTCGGCATTGGTGGCCAACCGTGTCTGACTGGCGTTTGCTAGACCGAATGCGTTGTCCCCCACGGGCCTGCCCGGCCACGATGGCGCTCGTTGAGATGGACTGCCAGCTCACGACGAGACTGTTCACCGTCAAACTCTTGATGGTGGCAAGCTCGGTTGGTGTGGTGACGATCTGCTCCACCGTTTTGAGAAGTGTGGCGCCTATCTTGAAGTTAGTCGCATACCAGTTGAGCCGCGGCAGGGAAGGGTAACCTGGCTTACAAGGAAGTCCGTCACGGGTCGAACGTGCACGTTATCGGCAACGGTGGGGATGCCATAAATTCGTGCCCATTATCGGGGTGATAATACGCCTATTTGTCGAGTGTGAGACCGCCAACGCCCACTTGGAGGATTCCGTCACCAGCTAACTGTCACATTTTATTGGTCTAGATAATGATATAAATCACCCCATCCCATACCGGTACCGACAACGGCAGCACCCTGTTGGGCATGAGATTCGATATTTTTGAAACGGGACACGTCAAACAGGACTCAATCGTTTATTTTTCCGCCTAGGGATGCGGCGGCGAGTGACCACATGAAAATTGCAACCGATATGGGCATGGTGACTAGCTACCTATGAAACTTGCTCAGTAGTGAATGATGTTTACGCTGTCTTCATTTCATCCTGCTGTCATTCAGCCACTATAATCATTATTGATTATGCATGCTCTGGACATGTTCCAATTCATTTCCGGTGTGGACTAAGAATGGTCCTCAGAGTAGAGGTCAACCCCTGATCCCAGAGCTCTCTCTAAATAGGACCACGCAGTAAGGGCCGGACCTTGTTTAAAACGCTGTAAGAGGGCGAGGAGAGGCACAGTAGGGCTGCAAGGGTTAAAAACGCCTCTACAGTAACCACACAATACGAGTCATGTTGGATGGTAGTGGTATAATTCAGGATGTTACGAATTGTCGAGCTCGCTGGCCAGGCCTGACCACCATGCCGAATATCTATGCATTGTGTTGGGGCGATCTACACTAATTATACAAAGAGCGCTGATGGTAAGCGTAAGAGCCACATCCTCCAAACACCTTACGCGGAAGGCATCGAGACTATTGAGATTGATCGCATTAGGATCTCCAAATTTGTTCATCGAGAGCCGCAGATGGCAAAGGCAAAATACGTTGACGGTAGGGTGTAGCGTTGATGGATATGTACTAAATAAGTAAGTAAGCAAGGAACTAAATAAGGGGGTGACTCGATACATCAGGGATGTAGCAAAGGCAGCGTCACTCGCTCGCTAATCGCCCACGCCGTACATACATACACTACTACAGTAAGTTGTCACCTTGGTCACGAGGGTGTGAAGCACATTCATCCCATTGACCTGCAGGCACTGCCCGGAACCGTGTGGTGGTAACTTGACGAGAGGATGGAATATTCCATTTTCGGAGCCAATAAAGCGGAACAGGTACCTTTAAGTCGCTAGCCCTTATACGGGTAGTTAAGTGTACGTCATGAACCTGGGTAGGGATGATCGGAAAAGAATTAACATCTAACGCCAATCCCGCACCCGAGTTTCTGTCCCAAGGTCTCTCCCTGCGTCTTACTTAGGACAATAGTAACTGGCGATGGTGATGTTTTGCTTGTTTTCTTATAACACAACTATGCCACGGTGAGGACTTTGTGTTGTGCAGAGTTGCCAAGGCAATGCTTAGTTCTACGGTTACATCGACGCTCAGCGATGAAGATCCACGTGATACATACTGTATGCCTCGGGTACCTACATAGTAGCATGATCTATCTCGTATACGATTGTGAGCTTTCCTTAACGAGAAACGTCAGGGAACGAGGCCAACCATGCAGGTTGCATCTCCAACTCCAAGCCGAGCCGCGACTAGCGTTAGCCTACTAGTTACCAGTTACATGGAGAAGTCTCCCAAAAACTACATCTGCCCTGCCAAAACGGTACAATCCGGTAGTCGGCGTTGACGGACAGGGGGATTGCAGCTGATGCACAGGGAGCTAGAGGTGGTGAGCCACTCACCGTGCCAGTCTGGGCAGTGCCTACACTAGCTCCCTCCCCACGCGCATCGCGAACTGAAGAAGGTAATTATAGACGTACTTGATGGTTGCTAGATGGGGTCCCAAAAGCAATGGGGGCCTAGATTATTGGTGCCCGTCATAATTCATCAAGGATGGTGCGGGCTCCCTCCCTCCCAGTATTACACCGAGCTGTCCTGTTGAGTAACAAGTCAACCTCATGTCGGACGGATTCGCTGACACCAAGATGCCCGTTTGAAATTGGTGTTGTCAAAATGTCCTGTAGCCAGAAACGCCAGCTACAGCAGGCCACGTCTAATTGCCCGAGGGGGCATACACACACACGCACACACACATACACAGAGAAAGAGAGAGAGAAGCAGACACACAGCTACACGCACCCAATCCCCGAAGCATGATTGTCCATCATGTCATATGCTTGTTGGGCCACCCGCATACCCAGGCCATGGAAAAGCAGTCTAGCGATAAAAGCAAGTCCTAAAGCACCCTTGCTTCCCGAAACTATCGGTAAATGGTGTAAGCTTTCCTCGACAAGAACCGGGCGACGGCCGGTCTGCTATCACGGCCACTGAGAAGCTGAACTGTAACGGAACTAAAAATGGACATCCCTTAGGCAGACGTGGCGGAGACTGCTATTAGCCAGCTCGTGGGAGATAGGTAGGCAGATTACTTCTCGAGACGATGGGCCTGCTTATCACGTGGGGCTTAGATCAAACAAGATGAGTGACGGCTACGTCTGGTTGCGATGTACAAGCACAAACTGTGACTCTTGGTCGGCCTGCTCCGTCCGGGTAGAGGAACGATATACCTAGTGCCCTCGAACTTGGAGAAGGGTATCTATATAAGTATTGGTAACCGAGAGCTCACTTTCACAATGAATTCCATCACCAGACTGAGTTGTTTAACTTCCTTTAACCACTTATACAGATCTAAGTGTCTATTATTATCGTCATCGTCATCATGAAAGGAAACGGCATCCCAACGTATAATAAGCCGGTCGTCGATAAACTAGCTGCTGAGACAAGCATAGCTCGGGCAGAAGTGGAAGACGCCGCCCTTGGTCAACAGTATGGCGGTAACCATGCCGGTGGCTGGGTCGGCCGCCTACCGGCCTCCTGGGTTCCATACGTCCAACTCGCCCGCCTCAGTCCGCCGGCGGCGTTATTTCTCATCTACTTCCACACTTCTTCGGAATCATCCTGGCCGCGCTGATACAGCGCTCCTCGGCCTCCGATGTCCTGCGAGCCGGCCTTGTCATGTTCGGCGGGAGCTTCTTCTTCTCCAATGCCGCCCACGGCTGGAATGACCTCGTCGACGCCCCCATCGACCAAGCCATTTCGCGCACAAGCAAGCGCCCGATTCCCAGAGGGGCCATCACGCCGCGTGCCGCCCTCATCTTCACCCTAACACAAGGCGTCGGCGCGGCCCTGTTCCTGCTCCTCATGCCGAGTGGGAGCGCCATCTACGCCGTGCCGAACATCATCGGGACCATCTATTACCCTTGGGCTAAGCGGCACACCAACTTTGCCCAGCTTGTGCTCGGCTGGTGCTTGGCCTGGGGCATCATCATGGGATCATGTGCCATGGGCCTTAAGCCTTTCACGGGCGGCCCCTTTGGAAACGAAGAGCTCCGCCGGGAGACGATTTGGGTGCAGCCGTCTATCGCCTGCGTCTTTGTCGCAAGTATCCTTTGGACCGTCGTCTACGACACTATCTACGCTCATCAGGATCTCAAGGATGATCTGAAGCTCGGCGTGAAGAGCATTGCTGTCTTGTTTAGAGACATGACCAAGGTCCTCCTGTGGGTGGTTCTCGGCTGCATGGTCGTCCTCCTTTCTGTGGCCGGCCCTGCTCGAGCAGATGGGATGGCAGTACTACGTCATCGCGGCTGGAGGCTCGGCCGTCTCTCTAGGGGCTATGATTGCCAACGTCGAGCTCAAGGATTCGGCGAGCTGTTGGTGGTGGTTCAGATACGGCTTCTGGCTGGCTGGCAGCTCTATTGCCGGCGGCCTCTTGTCCGAATATTTACTTCTGGGCATTCGATCGTCGTACTCCTAGTGCGCTCATATAATTGCATAGATCTCATAGTGTTTGGATATACGAGGTTCAATAGCTGGAGTTTCTGGGAGGAAAATCTTTATAACAGCGTCTATCAAAATTATTTTCTATTATTGAACTTGGGCGCCCACTATTCGTGGCTGTATGGTGCTGTGTTTCTTTTTCTCCTACATCTCATTTTAACCTATTGCCTAATCTAGACAGAAGGCCAATTCTTGCTTATTG